>CM046441.1:83137779-83555279 GCA_025506515.1 Flaveria trinervia | reverse complement strand
TATTTTATGTGGTATTATGATAATACTATGTTTCATCGATCTCGTTATGTACTAAACGATGATATTATATGTAAAATGGTTTGAATAAAGGCTTTGATTAACTTTCTCATTTAATATAAAGATGGTTGAATACGATGGCCAAGAACTCATAGCTGATGGAGATTGATTGATTGATTATCAAGATCAAATTATTACCATTTGTTCGTCATAAGTTGGATTAAAAATCCATTCTATAAACATGTCATTTTAGATTTATACGTCTAATTCGTTTAGTAAATTGAGCCATTTTGAGTTGGACTAGATGTTATGTGAAGGGCCATGTGGTTTCAAGCAAACATAAATTAGTCAACTAGTTTGATATTAATAATTCAAATACTATACAAATATTAAACTATATGTCCAACCCATTTATAATGTGTTAATTCGTTTAACCTTTTTACTATCGGTCAAAGTTTGTTTGACTAATGACTAATCCCACAAACAACAATGTGTCATCTATTCAACCAAAATTTCTTTTATATATTATGAAACGATGTGCATTTGTTAGGATATGAGTAAATAAAAGATTGTACCTAGCAAAGTTAATGCATATGGTTGATTCTTCGACCAATTTTTATTCAAAAGGGCCACAAAGCATGTTTGTTGAAAGAGAATACTAATTGATGTTATGTTTTAAAGACTTTTGGACGATGTTTGATTTAGAGATTCGAGCTTAAAACTAGTAAGTATTAAAGAAAGTATCAACCATACAACAAAACAAGTTGTCACAAGCTCTTTTAACTTCCCTTCTAATTTTCCTTGTATAATTGGAAGATAGATTTTGTAATTTCGGGCTCTTGTTTTCGATTCATGGGTAGAAAATAAAAACATGCCAAGAGGGTTTGTTGACATTTAGACTCAAGTTTACTTTATTTCAGGATTTAAACATTTAGTTTTTCAAGTATTATATATGATTTAGAGAGACTCAATAAACATAATAATAAATAATTTACATTTTCTTACGGTGTTTAAGCATTATTTTTAGTGTCAATTTATTAATTCAAGGTAAAATCAAGAAAGAAAGTGTAAGTATATATTCTACCCTTTTGATGAGTTATACATTATTATCCATTTTAAATGTAATTTTTCTTATGTTTTATGTCTTATAACGTAAATTAATATTGTTTTCTTTAAAATAGTATTTGAATAAAAAGATTGTGTTCTCATGTTTAAGTTCTAATAAGTTTTAAGTTATGATATTGCATTATACGTCACTATCGTATAGCAGAAGCTTTAAACACCTAGAAACGTTATAATTTTCTTTATAAAAAGGTGAATCTTTAAAATAAAGAGTTGATTACAAAGTTCCTGTGATAAAAGTTGTTTTTCAAGTTTGATGCTTAAATCTCAATAATTATACCAAATTGTAGCAAAATTGTCTCCAACTTGAGTGGACATTAACTTCTTTATTTAAATTTCCTTAAATAACCAAAACACCCCTTAAATTATATATTAAATATAACTAATTAATCCCATTCCCATTTTTATTTCACCCCTGTTTCACATTTTTCAAACCACCATCCCAACATCTCATCATTTTCAAACCACTATCCTACATTCCTTCTTCCATAATTCATCATTAATACCACCACCACCACCACCGTCATTATTCACCTCCGTCACTATCAGCTACCAACAATCAGAAAGAGTCATAGACTAATTTAAAGATTAAAAAAGGAATTCCACTAGATTGAAGCAATTTCTTAGTTTAAATATAGACAAGCAGTGATGATGGTTGACTGGCGGTTTAATGGTGGCGGTGTTTAAACATTAAGTGAATACTAGAATGGTAGGTTAAAGAAGTAGAATGCGAGATAGGTTGAGGGTGGGAGGCAATGGCGAAGCTTAAACGCTTCCGTAGAAGGATGGGGGCGAACTGGATATTTATATAAAAGTTTACACTACCAGGCCAAAAGGTTACAAAACAGACTAAAATTTTAACACTACTGACGAAAAAAAGGGGAGGTGGCCCACCAACCGCTATGATCCTCCGCACTTGGGTGGAGGCAACGATGGTGGCAGGTTGAGGGTTGAGAGGATGGGGAGCTGGTAGTGGCGGGTTGAAGGTTTAGGTGGCGATGGTGGTTGGTAAAGGATGGGGGTGGGTTGCTATTATGGCAATAATGGTATTAGGTTAAGAATGTGGGGGGAGGAGGGGGGGGGGGTAATGGTGGTGGTAGGTTGAGGTGGAGGTGGTGATGGTGGTAGGTTGAGGATGGGCGGTGGTGGTGGCAGGTTAAGGTGGAGACAATGATGGTAGGTCTAGGATGGACGGGGTGATCTTGAAGAGAATAAATGATGAGTGTTTTTATATATTAATAATTATAAATTATAATAATAATTATTATTATCATTATAAATTGAGTACTTGTTCGTTAGCCACCCAGTTAAACCCAGTTAAATTTAAAAACTTGATAATCCTATTTATCTTAGGTTTGTATCTAAAAAATTTAAGTCAATCGATTATTGATTTCACCATTTCTTACCATCATCATGTACCCAATGATCACCATTAGCCTGTTTCTTAAGGACTTACTTTTACTTATCGCAAAGGGAATTCAAAATATGTGGTCCAGCCATAAATGTTGCATTAAAACGTGTTTCGACCATATAGGATTGACTTGTGGTCAAACAAGCAAAGCCACAAAAGTCATACTTTTCAAAGCCAAAGGTTGGCAGTCAAAATTTCCCATCATAATATACCTTCAAAAACGGTTAAATGTTACAAACCTGAATTAAAGTATAACGAATATAAGACTTATGATATATCATTTGATGAACTCTCAAAATAAGCCAAAAGGAATCTGATTCCGACGACTCTTTACATCATTTATCTACAAAAACCATCACAAACTCGTATATAAATACATGTTATGAATTCTACATCAATCCATCAAACGAGCATTTACAACCAAACATCATCGATATGTCGAATACACACGCCTCAACCACCCATCACTACCAAAACAAATACCATCAAGACTCACCAAAGAAAATATTGAAGGACACGCCACACAAGTTACACGACACACCTCCTTATTCTGACTTTTTCTTTAATGGAAATGGGTTTGAGAGATACTCGAACCAACCTCGAACAAACACTAAAGTCACAAAATACGATGATCATAAGCACATGGAAGAAGATATAGACGCACAAGCTGCAAAATTCATCGAGTGTAAGCACAAAATGTTTGAGCTTAGCAAAACAATGTCTATGATGGGAGGCTAAACCATATATATCATACATTATCTATGCTTATCAATTATTATTTGTGTATTTTGGAGAGTATTTGTTGAATAATCTTGTATCTTTCATTTGGAATTATGTATTTATGGTGTGAAATTAAATAAACAACATTTGTTTTATATTTCATCCTTGTATATAGTGTGATTTGCCGAAAGTAAATTGGAGTTTACAAATCACAACCTAAATGAGTTTAACAATGTAGCGTCAATGAACTGATTAATACACAATCATATTTCTGCTCTTAACTAGCTAATATAATTAACGTTTAACTTAATAAACCCAAACATGCCTATAAAGTTAAGAGTAAACATATAACGTATGTACACTTTGAAACCTAATCATAGGACGTTGTCATTCTTGGTGTCATTTCAACCGGATATTTTGATGGTTGTTTTTGAAGTTGATTCATCGTAATCAAAAGAGAAATGAAAGATTGAATAAAAGTATTGCAACATCCTAAAGTCGGTGTGATATATTCGAAATATTCTATTCCGAACACAAAAATACTTGTATGACGTGTTGACCATATCTATATTCAGTGGCAATCTGGCGAATCCAGAATTCTATTTCATGAAGGCCGAATTTTTTTGATAGGGTGACTATAATTAAATATTAAAATTTTATGATCTGGTATATGTCAGGTCGAGTCGGATCACAAAATAAAAAATAAAACCAAATTAAATGTAAAAATAAACATTATAAAAATACTTTTATAAGCACCATCACTAATAATCCTGCAATACCCATTGTAAGTTTTCATATTCCTAAAATACATATTAAGACCACATCAATCAACGAATTAAATAATAAAAAACTTAAATTTATTATAGTCTATTTTGCGTGTTCCTCTCACCCTCTTCTCTCCTTGATATCAACTTTGTTTCTATTAATGGTTAGGGAAAAAAAGGGTTAAAGGTATTTGGGTACATGTAATAAAATTGTGTATTAAGGGTTGGGTTTCAAGTATTAGATATTGGTAAATTGAGAAGTTCAATTGTTTAAATCGGGTCTACAACTTATAAAGAATAACGAATAATGATCAAAATCATTAATTAATTTAGGGTCCTAGTATAGAAACACCCATCCACATAAATCGACACCCCCCTATACGTCGCGTATGGGTCTATACGCAGCGTATAGGATCGAATACACTAAAAACGAGAAAAATTCAGGAGGACTGTCAGAGAGCTATACGCCGCCCCATATAGCCCTATACGACCCCCCTATACGACACATATAGGGTTATACGACGCGTATAACAAATTTCGACACTGACTACGAAGAAAAATTCAGCGGGGTTGTCAGAGAGCTATATGCATCTTATAGCCCTATACGACCCCCCTATACGACACATATAGCCCTATACGACACATACAGCCCTGTACGACCCCCCTTTATACGACGCGTATGGGGCTATACGACACGTATAGAAATTTTGGGGTGTTGATTTAAAATAGTGGGATGTCTATTTAACCAAACCCTTAATTTATGATAACTTTGTATTAGTTAATCTCTTAAACTTATTGATTTATAATAGTAACACTGGGGTTTTACAAATATATTTATTGTTAAAAACATTATTATGATGATAGTTGTTAAAATTTATTTGGTGTCGTTCGAGAAACAATACATATATGTAACTATAAAAATATTATTGGGGTCATCAGGGTTCGAATGACCTTTGTACCATTAGCCTAGGTCCACAAATTCATATATTAAATAGAGAAAACTCGATAGGATAACAAGCAAATTTTAAGAATGTTTCAATTAAATCACTCATATGTTTATTTGTTTCAATCAGATCATTAAAATTTTAGAAGTGCTCTAACTAGATCACTCAAATTATTTTAGACAATTCGTAAATTTTTTAAAATAATTCAGATTTTTATATATAGTTAAATCTTTAATATTTTACTTTTTAAAATATATTTTATAAATTATAAATGACCTAATTAGAACAATTCTGAAATTTTAATGATCTAATTAGAACAAAAAGAATTATAAGTTGTCTGGTTGAGAGAAAAAAAATTATTAATGATCTAATTAAAACAATCTTAAAACTTAATTATTATTTTTACAAACTTATCGCTATTAAATATTATAAAGTATGTACTAGAACGTCATAAAAAGTCAATCTTTAGGTCAAAAGCTTAAATAGAACTTCTATGGCGTCTCTTAGACGTCTCAATTCTTAATTCCTATATACATTTCTAAGTAGCTACATATATCTAAGGATTTGAGTAAATATGTGAACAAAAAGTAAGTTGTTAAAACTGGTAGCTAGCGTCTATGGTGTAGTAACTTAGAATCAACATAAGTGATGCCTAAAACTTTCTTAAAAACCACTGAGATATAGTATATTAGAATGTGTTTGAAGATGTTTGAGTGTATATGGAAGGATCGGACAAACACGCGAGGATCAAAGATTTCTATAGATCTTGTTAAGCTACCGCTTGAAGTATTATTGTTGGACATGGATAATCACCTCGCACGTAAGGTAATTGTTCCACTCCTAATGCATATAATTTAGGCTACCAAAGATGCCTAAAAACCATTCGGTGTAAACACACCACAATTCAAACTCATTAAAGAAAGAGATCTAAAAATCGTTATGCAAGTTAGTTGACAATACTCTAATAAGCGGGTTTCGTATGTCGCGTGTGGCTGTACTATTTTAAATGCTGTTAAGTTAGAGTTAACATGTTTAAAATGGCTAATATAATACATATCATGTCCCCATCATTAGTTTTAACCCATCAACGAAACACATTTCCCATCTTCCATATAATAAATATCAAAATAGTTAACTTCTCTAAATATCAATATATATAATATCAGCTTTAGTAAACTTATGTAATATCAGGTTGAATAAAAATATTAAATAAAATGAAATTCTATTAATTATAAATCGATATTCTAATATAAAATATGATTGAAATATTTTTTATAATAAATAAAATAAAATTTTTATCTCAAAACAAACTTTTAAAGAATGTCATACTAAAAAACTTTCTTGTTATAACTCTCAGTTTTAGTTATTTTTTTTTATAAAAATTTTACTTTTTAAAAACACCAATTATAAAATGTTTTATATTTTTAAAAAAGTTTGATGTTCTAAAAGTTTTTTAATTTTATGAAAAATAATTTCTTTAGAAATAACATTAGTAAAAAGATCTATTTCTTAATTTATTAAAATATATTTTAATAAAAAATTAAATAATATTATTAGTAATTAATGTGATTATTAAATAGGAGAGAGAAACGGAAAAAACTAATGATATCGAATATAGTGTTAACGTGTGTCATCCTAAATAACTTTTTATTAAAATAAGGAGATAGGTAGCATGAACATATATTACATAAAAAATGTAATAATTTCTTTAACGTTTATTACAAAGATTCTATTGATTAGTTTACCGCTTTAATTATGTGCTCTTTAATGGTCTAATTTATATCAAAACCTAACACACTTTAGAGAACAAAAAAGGTGGACATGCAATTACTTAATTTATAATAATCTAAAGAGACTCAAATATAAATAATATAGCATAAACATATATTACATAAGAAAATGTAGTAATTTATTTAACGTTTATTACAAAGATTCTATTGATTAGTTTATAGCTTTAATTATGTGCTCTTTAAAGGTTTTAATCTTATCAAAACCTAACACACTTTAGAGAACCGAAAAGGTAGACATGCAATTACTTAATTTATATAATCTAAAGAGACTCAAACGCCATAATATTTTACAAAATTTTAAAATCACATATACATCGATCTTAGAAAATTTAAAAGTTAACATATATATTCCAACCAAACTAAAATGTTGCTTCAAAAACGTGTCAAACTAAATAAATTGTTAGGCAGCCAAAGACTTTAATCATATTATACCTTCCAAAACGGCCGAAGGAATCCTCTTACAAACTAAATATATGTATACAGAATATAACACTTATATTAACATTTGATAAAGTACTAAAATAATCAAAAGATACGAGAATCAGATTCGGTGAGGCTTTTTCACCATTCATTGCATAAACCTTCACAAACTCGTATATAAATACATGTTATAAGTTCAACATAACTTCATCAATCCATCAAACGAGCATTACAACCATACACCAACGATATGTCGAACACCCACAACTCAACCACACATTACTTCCACAACAATATCGTCCTCACTACCATCAAGACTCATCAAAGACGATATTAAAGGAAATGCCTCACAAGTTACATGACACGCCTCCTTATTATGACTTTTACTTCAATGGTAAAGGGTTTGAGAGATACTCAAATCAACCACGAACAAACACTAGAGTTGCAAGCTACTATGATCATAAGAACGCATACGGGTATACACAGAATGACGAGGATATAGATGCGCAAGCTGCGGATTTCATCGAGTCGAGGCACAAAATGTTCGAACTTAGCAAAACAATGTCTATGATGGGAGGCTAAGCTATATGCCTATATATATCATTCATACATTATTTATAATGTTTGTTATTTGTGTATTTGGGAAATAATTGTTGTATCTTTCAATTGGAAATATGTTTTTATGTGTGATATTAAATAATTTGTTGTGTAAAATGCCGGAGTTATATATCAATGTAATGTCAAAATGTTGAATGGTAACTAATGTAGTAATGTGCCATCATTATTATACTCTTAACTAATATAATTGTATTTTATGTTTATAAACACAAGAGCATATAGCTATTTAAGTAATAAGGGCTCATAACATGTTTGAAAAAAACTCAAATAAATTTATTTCAGGTTTATTTGGCCCGAGCCAGTTGGTAAGTACATATTTTTTTTCAGCCAAGTTTCTTATATAAGTTTTGTTTGCGCGTTTGTGCTTGAAAAGTTAATAATATTGCATCATCACGCATGGTGTCATAATTCATTTGGATCATTTAGACGGTTTGGTTTTGCTGTTGGTGTCGGTTCATCGATTCAAGAAACAAAATGAGAGATTGTATAACACTATGTTTTCTTATTTCTATCAACTTCAATGTATGCATCAAACTTTTACAAACATCTCTATACTAATAAATAAAAATAAAATTGCGCACGTGTCACCATTCTAGACTATTTAATAGTTGATTTTTTGTCTCTCTCTTCTCTTAAATAATAATAAACGTAAGAATAAATATTTTAATTTCAATGTCAAATAAATATTCTTTAGTTAATAATTATCCATAATTTAAAATTTTTAGATATGTTAACTTCAAATTTTCAAATATGTGTAATATATTTGTTTATTCAATACATATAATACACAATGTTTAAGAAATAACTTCGTATATTATTAAAGATTTAACAGTAAATTTATTTAACCCGTATATTACATGAGATTTTAACCTAATTACTATATATAACAATTGACAATGGGATCTACAGTAGAATTCCCTTATTGGTGGTTTTTGATAACTCTAACCCTAATTGATAACGACATCGGCGTGGCAAAGTCGATCTCATGGGAAGGCTTGGACGAGATCAAGAGATAAAGTTTATTTAGTTAATCTAGTTTATTTAGATAGTAAAGTCGGTTCTAGAGTTATAGTGAAAATATGATTGTTTGTTTATTTTATTCTTATAAATAGGGGCTATGTTTTACATATTACAAAGAAGTTTTATTAAGAGTAAATTACTCTTTTAGTCCCTGTGGTTTGGTGGTTATAACCTTTTTTATCCAATAGTTTAAAAATGTCCTATTCAACCACTGCGGTTTGAAATCTGTCACAATCACCTCCACCTCTATAACGTCGTCCAGTGCTGCTGTTAGTCAACCCACATGTGCCCCTCACGTGAGAGGCATTTTAGTCTTTTTCTCTTCACATTCTTACATGTTTCCATATATTTAATTCTTCAACCTCTTTCTCTCTATTCCAATTCTTTAATCAAATCCATTATCATCTTCTCCCCTCCTCTCTGGTGCACAAAGAACAATGGACAAGCACAAAGTGGTTATGTGTCTTGTGGTTCTCCAACTGATGTTCGCACATCATGGACATCAGCAAACCCTAGCAAGGTATCTATTTTAGGGTTTATTTGAGCTCCATTAACTTTTGTTTTTGGTGTAATTATCCAGGATTCAAGTTGTGGATTTGTTGCATGGGCAGATCCTCCAATGTGTCTGAGAGCAGTTGAAATCATACTTGGTCTTTTGAGGAACATAAACAAGGAGGAAGAAAAAGCAAAAAAAATGCAAGTCAAAATCAGAAATTTAAACTAGTTTTACTTGTTAGTTGGGTGTTGTTCGTCATGTATTTTGTTATGTAAATGACCTAAATGCTTGTAAAGGTCATTAATTTTCATATGTACTAGTTTATTTGGGCAATATAATGAATATTTGATTTGGTTAACCATATGTTCATTCACTATCACAAACTATATTACATAACCATGACAAGCTTATTTGGTAAACATATACATAACAGAGATATTTGATAAACATAATCATAACAAGTTGTGAAAAAAATAACCATAACAAGTTGGTAAACAACATGACCATTACCATAAACTGTAGCACCCAAAAAACATTGTTCAGAATTACAACCATAAGTTTACCATAACCAAAACATAATATAAAGTGCATTGTTCGAAATTACAACCATAGTACCCAAAAAAATATTTGCTCATCCCATTCCATATTACTATGTACTCTACAGCCACTACCTTGATTGCTTCAAACAATTTTGTTGCATTAGGAGTCAAAGGCCCCTCACACTTTGTTATCACCTTATGCACAACCACTATCCTTCTTATTAAATACTCCCTGATCAACTCTAGACATGTAACAACAGGTTTGTCCCTACCCCCTACTAGTTTCCTGTTGAATACTTCACATATATTATTTAGAAGAACATCACTAGTTAACCTTCCTGCATAAGTTAAATTAGGATTATTAGCATTGTTATTAGCAATATGCAATAGGTAAATAAAATTAAGGGTTCTTACCACTGAAATGGGATCTAGACCAATGCTTTGCTGGTATTTCTTTCAACCACTCATGTAAAGCAGGATCTAGGTTGTATACATCTTTCATGGCCTTATTAAAATGGGGTACTATTGTTGCACTATCACATCTCCAAAGCATGTTTTTGTACAAATGGCCCTTCCACCTTAACTTCATGTTTTCATGTATATGTCTTAGACAAAACCTGTGTTCAGCACTAGAAAATACTTTTTTCAAAGCTGGTATGATGCCCTAGCATATCAATAGATAATGTGAGTAGGTAATTGGAGATGAATAAATAGAATATTAGGATAAGAAAGTTAAACAAGTATTTACCTTTTGCCTATCACTAATAAAAGTGAAATTGGAGTTGGATGTCAGATCTAGGTCATCACCTAAACATTCTAAAAACCATGTCCAAGAGTTTGTATTTTCAGCCTCTACTAGTGCATAAGCCACAGGGTAAATTCCATTGTTTGAATCTAGCCCAACTGCAGTCAAGTTTGTCCAGGGAATGGACCTTTCATAAAACACCCATCTAACCCTAGCAGTTCCATCCCCAAATCTTAAACCATGTCTTCAAAGCCCCTATGCATATGTAGATCCTCTTAAATTGTCTGGTCTCACTAGATGGATTGCATTCTCTTTCAACATCAATCTTAATTGTGGTACCTGGATTTCTCCTGATGAGTTCATTAGCATAATCTCTCAATAATTCATATTGAGCTCTGTAACATCATGTATTTTCGTTAATTTCAGAAGTTAACTTGTTAAATTATTATAAGGGCTAGTTGTGCCTTTTATGAAATTTGCGGGCTATTTACGTTTACTTGTTGGTTCGTCATTAAATTTTAAAAAAGTTTTAATAATATAACTATTATATTACAATAACACTAATAATCATAATAATAATAATTAAGATAATAATTATAATAATGCTATTAATAATATCAATAATAATCATAAGAGTGATAATAATAATAATCATGATAATAATAATTTATAAAAATTATAAGATTAAAAAAAAAAGTTTGAAACTTAAAAGTTAAGGGGTTAATTTGTTAATCTTGAAACTTTAAAATAAATGTTTTGGCATAAAATAACAAAGGTTTAAATCACAGGGACTAAAGTTGTACAATGACAAAATCCGAAACCTTTCTCTCTCTCGCTCCCCGTGATTCCGGCGGCCACTTTCGGCCGGACTCCGGCCGTCCGGTCACCCCCAAAACTCTCAAGTTTTCAATCGATTTAATCTCTAAACGTTTCCAATCCGTTCGTGTACTTATTTCGAACTTGTATGCATGTAATGGCTGTGATTAAAGCACCGGTTACACCTTAAATCATCGCATAACCGATGATCTTAATCACATAGCCGTTCAGGTATTAACACACAATAATAATCCAATTAATCACACTACATGATCGTTTAACTGTAACTAAACTTCTACACAACATAATTTCACCTGAACCATAATCAAACATCCCGAAGAAGTTCCATTTCCATCGCGATCTGCAACTGAGTCAAACCCCACCTTTCGCACACTTAGAAACACAATTGATTGGGGGTTTTCGAAGAACACAGCCCTCTGAAACTACGAACGAGTTTAATTTGATTACTATCTGCAATTGCTCATGGTTGGACCAAAGTCAATCGCGAACTATTCTTAAGCTCATCTCTATCGAAATTGCTCGAATCCAGGTAATTAAACGCATGGTTACATTCTTCTTAACATGAGGACAAAAGCCCCATGAAATTATTCGTTAACAGGATCGAATCGAGGTTCAATTCGATCCAAGAACATTCTAGGGTTCTTAGAATTGGGGGTTTTCTGGGTGTTTGTGTTATAACATTTTGAAAACTGAAATCTTGCGCAGCTGAGGTCACTGGTTCACCGGTTAAGGCACTAGCCTCACATACATGAGGTCCCGGGTTCGAACCGGGGCATCACCATCTTATTTTTTTAAGGGGTTTTAGCCCCAAAATAATTTCTAGAAAATTTCTAACAAATATACTAAATTCATTTAAAAACTTCAAATATTTTTAAAATCATCTAACTAATTTTCTTGGAATTTATTTTATTTATTTTAATACTTTAATATTATTATTAATCATTTTATACAAATGATATAATTAGTTCAATTTCTTATTAAATGAATTTCAAATATTGTTTAACTTATTAAATCATTATTTGTTCAAACAATGTATTTAGATTATTTCTTATAAGTTAAACCCAAAATATGTTTTAGTTTACTAAATAATTATTTGCTCAAATATTATATTTAAATTATTTTTCTTATAAAATAGACATTGAATATCGTTATAACTCACTAAATCATTATTTGTTCAAATAACAAGTATATATTATTGTTTAAAATGGGAGTATTTCAAAAGTTTATTTAAACTATATTTAGACTTTGTTACAAATGATTTCCTTTTATTTCTTAGTAGTAAAATTATTAATTAGTGTGTTGACTCAAAACATAATCAAATTTACCATGTTAGCTGGATCTAATTATTAACATCTCAAATTCCACTTAAAATCTTAGTTCTCGTTAATACGTTGAACTTATTATAATTAAATTTTAACCTTGTAAATATATATAATTTTAGGTGCTTTGTGAAGAACTACATTGGATCACCGCTTATTACATTTCTTAGTTAAACGTCATTTTATACTTATTTGATCAAGTGAGTATTCCATACCCCCTTCTTACTTTATTTCACACTTTGGGGTGAAACATGTTACTTTATACTTTGCATTTGTAAACTTATTTGAGACTTGTAAACTTTATGGCAATACATCATGTTAAGTTGTGGTTAGTTGAACTTATGTGGTTACCATGTTATGGCGTTATATGTACAATCATTAACTATTGCTAGCCCAGCGAAGTCATAGATCTATGGGTAAGACAAGCCTGCTTGGTTGATCCAAGTACACTTAGCTGATCGTATATACTTTTAACGTTTGAGACTTGTAAAACATTGTCAAGGTTTGATTGTTGCATTGTCCATAGCATCTCTAATCACTATATTCACTAACTTATGACTTGAATTGCCATCTTTTATATATACTTATGTATTAAAACTATGGAATGCTCACCAACATTATTGTTGACCTTTTATTTTTAACATGTTTCAGGTAATGCCCAAGTTTGATTATCTACACTTTGAAGCTTGCACATCTAGGAATGGACCTAGATTAATAAATAAGATAGAATGATATACTGCATTCTATGTTATGTTTATATTTCCTTTGAAACTATTGATTGTAATGTGACAATTTAAAACTTATGTTTAAACTTTATTTGGTTTTTTTTAAATAGCGTTATGTGGCTATGAACGATCTTAACTCTCACTCCTCGACGTTTCCGCCGTCAAGGTTGGGGTGTGACGGATTGGTATCAGAGCCCATAACTGTAGGGATCTAGGTTATTAGAAATGGTGACCTAGGCTATAGTATGCATGAACCTTATAGAATTATATTCCTATCTTGTAAATTATATACTTTTCATGCTACATAATGCTATGCCTCTTATGTGCAACGTGATGCCTTAGCATAGGATTCCCTAAACATTGTTATTTGTCTCCCTAAACTTAACTTTGACCCTTTGACTCCCCCCGAACATGAACTCTCTTAATCTTATTCTCGTCGACACGTGGAACCTTATGTTTATGTTATGACTTGGATCTTTAGACGTTACGTCTAATCTGTATAAATCTCATCAAGGTTTTGATTCTATGAACCTAAGAAATATTGTGTGACACATAGACACCTGTATCCTGGTTTTCCTGGCAAAAGGCCCTCGGGCTAAGGCAAGCATATCGCATAAATCCTACGGGACTAGTTATGCTTACCTGGGGATTTCTGGGATGAGTGATAAACTATGGTCAACATACACAAGTTTCTAAGGTAAATGGGTCAATTCACCTTGACGTGTCAACGTTTTCAAATGGTAATGCGTTACCAAATGGAAACATCCTGTGTACCTTAAAACTCTTAGCTTATCTTTGTTAAACTACTATCCTCTGTTATCCCCGCTCCTGTAACTAACTCACTTTGTATATCCAGCATGTCTCGTCACCATGGAAAGCGTGGAAGTTCCGACCGTAAGCTGGCTGCCATGATTGCACGACAAATGGCTGTCGTTCTCCCGACTATGGTGGTGAACTCAATAGCACACTAATGGCTAATAGCAACAACAACATCAATGGGAACAATAGTGGTGCTAATGGAGATAATAGCAACAATCAAAATGAGAACAATCAACAAGGGAACAACCGTACTTGCACCTTCAAACACTTTAACTCGTGCAAACCACAAGCTTTAGTGGAAAAGAAGGAGCCACTGGACTTCTCGAGTGGTTTGAAAGTATGGAGAATACGTTCATTGTTAGCGAGTGCCCCAACGAGTTCAAGGTTCGCTATGCCACAAGTGTTCTTCAACAACGAGCACTTACATGGTGGAATAGTGAGAAGAGAAACCGTGGAACTGAGGCTGCTTTGGCCTTGTCTTGGGAGGAGTTCAAGGTAGTTATGATGCAAAAGTTTTGTCCAAGGAGCGAGTTACAAAAGCTGGAGGAGGAATTCTGGAATCTCAAACAAGATGGTGGGAATCATTTGGCTTATTCCACCCGACATCATGAGTTGAGTATGCTTATACCTCACATGGTGGACACCGTGCCCCGTAACATTGAAAATTTTATCAAAGGGGTGCCACCTCAAATTCAAGATGCTGTGGTGGGTAGTAGGCCCACAACCTTGGAGGAGGCGATTACTATTACTGCACAGCTCACTGAGAATCATATAAGAGCTGGCACGATGTCGGCAAAGGGCTCCAAGGCTATAGCAAAGGTGACATCTGAGGCAACAAAGGGGGTAAAGGCCGAGTCATCTTCTCAAAACAAGAAGCGTAAGTTCACCCCGACACGCAACTACGCTGTGACCACCCCTAATGCTCCTCAAAAACAAATGGTGGTTGCGAATCAAGCTCCCATGGCTAAAGTTTATGCTGGTCCACATCCTATGTGTAACACGTGCAAGTACCATCATTCAAGCAACATTCAATGCCGAGTCTGCTCGCTGTGTGGAAAGTATGGTCATTTGGTGGCTACCTGTCTTCGTGCACCAAATAACTCTGCCATGCTTACCAACCGAACCTGCTACAACTGTGGCGAGGCTGGCCATATTCGCCCTCAATGTCCTCGCAATGCGGGAACTGTGCCACCGGCTCGTGGAAGGGCTTTCAACATCAACGCCAACCAAGCGCAAGCCAACAACGACGTGGTAAATGGTACGCCGCTAAATTTCTTCTAGTCCTTTGCTTTTCTTGCAAAATTTCCTATTTATGTTTATCATATCAATAATAGGTTGTTACCAAACAGGTACGTATCTTATAAATAATCTTTATGCATCTGTATTGTTTGATTCGGGTGCCGATAGGAGTTTCGTGTCCTTGGAATTCGAACCTATACTTTCTAAACCGCGTACAAAACTGGAGAGATCTTTCACGGTCGAGGTCGCCGATGGAAAATCTATTGTCGTTGATGTCGTGATACGCGACTGCACCTTGAGCCTTAACGAAAACGAGTTCTCCGTCGACCTTATTCCTATGCAATTGGGAAGCTTTGATGTTATCATTGGCATGGATTGGTTAGCCGAACATCGTGCGGAAATTCTATGTTTCAAGAAGTGTATCCGAATTCCGTTGCCGACTGGAGATACCTTGAAGGTCTTTGGGGAGAAATCGTCCCAAAGACTCAAACTCATGTCTTGTATCAAGACCCGTAAGTGCTTAAGTAAACACTACATGGCTTTCATGGCATATGTAGTTAATACGAAAGCCAAGGGTAAGGAGTTGAAGGACATTCCTGTTGTGCGAGACTTTCCCGAAGTTTTTCCCGAAGATCTTAAAGGGTTACCTCCCGTGCGAGAAGTTGAGTTCAAGATTGATTTAATCCCTGGTGCAAACACTGTGGCTAAATCGCCTTATCGTCTTGCACCTTCTGAAATGCAAGAGCTCGCTAGTCAACTGCAAGAGTTGATCGATAAGGGTTTTATTCGCCCTAGTTCATCACCGTGGGGCGCACCTGTACTATTTGTGAAGAAGAAGGATGGGTCATTCCGTATGTGCATCGACTACCGGGAACTCAACAAGCTTACTATTAAAAACCGATACCCTCTTCCCCGAATCGATGACCTCTTCGACCAACTTCAAGGAGCAACTCAATTCTCGAAGATCGATCTACGTTCTGGGTATCATCAATTACGTGTTCATGATGATGACATTCCAAAGACCGCTTTCCGTACTCGATATGGACACTACGAGTCCATGGTCATGCCATTTGGCCTGACCAATGCGCCTGTTGTGTTCATGGATCTCATGAATCGAGTATGTAAACTGTATTTGGATAAATTCGTGATTGTGTTTATTGATGACATCCTTATTTATTCCAAGACAAAAATCGATCACGAGACACACTTGCGACAAGTACTTGAACTTTTGAAGAAGGAGCAATTATACGCCAAGCTTTCCAAGTGTGAGTTTTGGTTGGAAGAAGTTCAATTCCTAGGGCATGTGGTGAATAGCCAAGGAATTCACGTGGACCCTGCTAAAATTGAAGCTGTGAAGAATTGGTGTGTTCCCACAACCCCAACCGAGGTTCGTTCTTTTCTGGGTTTAGCAGGATATTACCGTAGGTTCATAGCAAATTTCTCGAAGATTGCTAAACCATTAACAGCACTAACCCAAAAGAATCGACTTTTTGAATGGGGACCCGAGCAAGAAGAGGCTTTCGAGACATTGAAGCGCAAGTTGTGTAATGCTCCTATTCTCACACTACCCGATGGAAACGACGACTTTACTGTATATTGTGATGCTTCTAATCAAGGTCTTGGTTGTGTTCTCATGCAACGAGGCAAAGTTATAGCATACGCGTCGAGACAATTGAAGGTTCATGAAGTTAACTACACAACGCATGATCTTGAACTTGGGGCTGTGGTCTTTGCATTGAAGATTTGGCGACACTACTTATATGGGACGCAATGCATAGTCTACACCGATCATAAGAGTCTCCAACACGTGTTCAATCAAAAGGATCTCAACATGAGACAAAGACGTTGGATTGAGTTGATTAGTGACTACGACTGCGACATTCACTATCATCCTGGAAAGGCGAATGTTGTAGCCGACGCACTAAGTCGCAAGGTCCACAACAAGACTGTCTCGCTTCAAGAAATCCGAGATCGAAGGCAATGGTTTGATATGTTAGGAGAATTTGATACCGAGATTCACGTGGATGTCAACGAGACTACTATCATGCTCCAAAACATAAGGATCGATAGTGACCTCGAGTTATGCATTCGCGAGGCTCAACAAGCGGCACTAACGACGAAGGAAAAGATGAAGATTTGATGACTAACGTACGGTCACAATTGGAGACAAAACGAACGGCATGTGGTATTTCTTGAATCGACTCTGGATCCCGAATCGTGACAACCTTCGACACTTTATTATGAACGAAGCTCATCAAACCCGATATTCCGTTCATCCTGGCTCCGATAAGATGTACATGGACCTGCGTGGTCAATATTGGTGGCCTGGAATGAAGAAAGATATCGCAACTTATGTTTCCAAGTGCCTCACGTGCGCAAGGGTCAAAGCCGAACATCAACGACCAAGTGGTTTACTAGAGCAACCTGAAATCCCTATGTGGAAATGGGAACATATATCCATGGATTTCATAACCAAGTTACCTCGTACACTTCGTGGTCATGATAGTATATGGGTCATTGTTGACCGTTTGACCAAGACAGCACATTTCATACCTATACGAGATACGTACAAGGTTTCAAAGTTGGCTCGAATCTATGTTGACGAAATTGTGAGTCGTCATGGCGTGCCATTACACATCATTTCCGATCGAGATGCTCGTTTCACTTCGCACTTTTGGTCTACGATGCAAGAGCTTTTGGGAACTCAATTGGATTTAAGTACGGCTTACCATCCTCAAACCGATGGTCAAACCGAACGAACAATCCAAACCCTTGAAGATCTGCTACGTCTTTGTGTCCTTGATTTTGGTGGTGATTGGGATACGCATTTACCACTCGCGGAATTTTCGTATAACAATAGTTATCACTCAAGTATTAAGATGGCACCATTCGAGGCGTTGTATGGTCGTAAATGTCGTTCTCCTATCTGTTGGACTGACATTGGGGAAAATCTTATCACTGGTCCGGAACTTATTCAGGAAACGACTGACAAAGTTTCCAAAATTCAAAATAACCTTGAAGTGGCTAGAAGTCGCCAAAAGAGTTATGCCGATAAAAGACGCAAACCATTGGAGTTTCAAGTCGACGACATGGTTCTTCTTGAAATCTCTCCATGGAAGGGTGTTGTACGTTTTGGGAAGAAGGGTAAGTTAGCCCCACGTTTCGTAGGACCTTTCAAGATTTTGAAAAGAATTGGGAAAGTGGCTTACAAACTGGAGTTACCTGCTGAACTTAGTGGAGTTCATCCTGTCTTTCATGTTTCAAACTTGAGGAAGTGCTTGGCTGATGAAAACTTGCATGTTCCACTAGAGGAAATTCAAGTTGATGAGTCATTGCACTTTGTTGAGAAGCCTGTTGAGATTATGGATCGTACCCTGAAGAAGACCCGAACAACTACCACACCTATCGTTAAAGTTCGTTGGGAAAACAAATGTGGAGCTGAGTTCACTTGGGAACGTGAGGATCATATGAGGGAGAGATACCCGCATTTATTCTCTTAGCTTATTTCTAATTTCGGGACGAAATTCTTTTAAGTTAGGGAGACTGTAACATCATGTATTTTCGTTAATTTCAGAAGTTAACTTTGTTAAATTATTATAAGGGCTAGTTGTGCCTTTTATGAAATTTGCGGGCTATTTACGTTTACTTGTTGGTTCGTCATTAAATTTTAATAAAAAGTTTTAATAATATAACTATTATATTACAATAACACTAATAATCCTAATAATAATAATTAAGATAATAATTATAATAATGCTATTAATAATATCAATAATAATCATAAGAGTGATAATAATAATAATCATGATAATAATAATTTATAAAAATTATAAGATTAAAAAAAAAAAAAGTTTGAAACTTAAAAGTTAAGGGGTTAATTTGTTAATCTTGAAACTTTAAAATAAATGTTTTGGCATAAAATAACAAAGGTTTAAATCACGGGGACTAAAGTTGTACAATGACAAAATCCGAAACCTTTCTCTCTCTCGCTCCCCGTGATTCCGGCGGCCACTTTCGGCCGGACTCCGGCCGTCCGGTCACCCCCAAAACTCTCAAGTTTTCAATCGATTTAATCTCTAAACCGTTTCCAATCCGTTCGGGTACTTATTTCGAACTTGTATGCATGTAATGGCTGTGATTAAAGCACCGGTTACACCTTAAACCATCGCATAACCGATGATCTTAATCACATAGCCGTTCAGGTATTAACACACAATAATAATCCAATTAATCACACCTACATGATCGTTTAACTGTAACTAAACTTCTACACAACATAATTTCACCTGAACCATAATCAAACATCCCGAAGAAGTTCCATTTCCATCGCGATCTGCAACTGAGTCAAACCCCACCTTTCGCACACTTAGAAACACAATTGATTGGGGGTTTTCGAAGAACACAACCCTCTGAAACTACGAACGAGTTTAATTTGATTACTATCTGCAATTGCTCATGGTTGGACCAAAGTCAATCGCGAACTATTCTTAAGCTCATCTCTATCGAAATTGCTCGAATCCAGGTAATTAAACGCATGGTTACATTCTTCTTAACATGAGGAACAAAAGCCCCATGAAATTATTCGTTAACAGGATCGAATCGAGGTTCAATTCGATCCAAGAACATTCTAGGGTTCTTAGAATTGGGGGTTTTCTAGGTGTTTGTGTTTATAACATTTTGAAAACTGAAATCTTGCGCAGCTGAGGTCACTGGTTCACCGGTTAAGGCACTAGCCTCACATACATGAGGTCCCGGGTTCGAACCCGGGCATCACCATCTTATTTTTTTAAGGGGTTTTAGCCCCAAAATAATTTCTAGAAAATTTCTAACAAATATACTAAATTCATTTAAAAACTTCAAATATTTTTAAAATCATCTAACTAATTTTCTTGGAATTTATTTTATTTATTTTAATACTTTAATATTATTATTAATCATTTTATACAAATGATATAATTAGTTCAATTTCTTATTAAATGAATTTCAAATATTGATTAACTTATTAAATTATTATTTGTTCAAACAATGTATTTAGATTATTTCTTATAAGTTAAACCCAAAATATTGTTTTAGTTTACTAAATAATTATTTGCTCAAATAATATATTTAAATTATTTTTCTTATAAAATAGACATTGAATATCGTTATAACTCACTAAATCATTATTTTGTTCAAATAACAAGTATATATTATTGTTTAAAATGGGAGTATTTCAAAAGTTTATTTAAACTATATTTAGACTTTGTTACAAATGATTTCCTTTTATTTCTTAGTAGTAAAATTATTAATTAGTATGTTGACTCAAAACATAATCAAATTTACCATGTTAGCTGGATCTAATTATTAACATCTCAAATTCCACTTAAAATCTTAGTTCTCTTTAATACGTTGAACTTATTATAATTAAATTTTAACCTTGTAAATATATATATTTTAGGTGTTTTGTGAAGAACTACATTGGATCACCGCTTATTACATTTCTTAGTTAAACGTCATTTTATACTTATTTGATCAAGTGAGTATTCCATACCCCCTTCTTACTTTATTTCACACTTTGGGGTGAAACATGTTACTTTATACTTTGCACTTGTAAACTTATTTGAGA
Source organism: Flaveria trinervia (assembly GCA_025506515.1). Classification (NCBI taxonomy): domain Eukaryota; kingdom Viridiplantae; phylum Streptophyta; class Magnoliopsida; order Asterales; family Asteraceae; genus Flaveria; species Flaveria trinervia. The sequence goes on along the minus strand of CM046441.1, from coordinate 83,534,149 downwards.
CTTGTAAACTTTATGGCAATACATCATGTTAAGTTGTGGTTAGTTGAACTTATGTGGTTACCATGTTATGGCGTCATATGTACAATCATTAACTATTGCTAGCCCAGCGAAGTCATAGATCTATGGGTAAGACAAGCCTGCTTGGTTGATCCAAGTACACTTAGCTGATCGTATATACTTTTAACGTTTGAGACTTGTAAAACATTGTCAAGGTTTGATTGTTGCATTGTCCATAGCATCCCTAATCACTATATTCACTAACTTATGACTTGAATTGCCAACTTTTATATATACTTATGTATTAAAACTATGGAATGCTCACCAACATTATTGTTGACCTTTTATTTTTAACATGTTTCAAGTAATGCCCAAGTTTGATTATCTACACTTTGAAGCTTGCACATCTAGGAATGGACCTAGATTAATAAATAAGATAGAATGATATACTGCATTCTATGTTATGTTTATATTCCTTTGAAACTATTGATTGTAATGTGACAATTTAAAACTTATGTTTAAACTTTATTTGGTTTTTTTAAATAGCGTTATGTGGCTATGAACGATCTTAACTCTCACTCCTCGACGTTTCCGCCGTCAAGGTTGGGGTGTGACAAGCTCTGTAATCACCTTCAATCTCATGGATTGCCATGTTCTTTTCCCTGAACACCTTCTGTCTTGGTACTTGAATTTGTAATTTTCTGTGAATTAGCTCTTGGATTGCCTTTATTGGGATGGTCGGGTTCACAGTAAGAGTTGGTTCTAACTCCCGAGCAAGAAAACTGACTGTGCACAATCTAATCTCTCTACTTTGAAGACAGTTGTGAGCATTTATGAATATCTTCACTATCCATGTTTCTTCTTTGTTATGATTTGTAATGTGCAGTTTCCAAGGACAAGTGGGTGTCTAAAAGGGTTCCTTTTTTTAGGTGTACAAAGTTTCTTGTTTGACCCACCAACATTAGAATCTTTGAAATTTTTGGTTCCACTTGCTTCTTGTGAATTTACATCCTTGCCCTCACTCGAGGCACCTCTTGCAAATGAAGGGTTTAACCCCACACACACCACAAAATATCTTGTTTGGTCATTTTCTATAACCTTTAGTTGTCTTCTACTAGAAATAACATAGTTCTTCACCATTACCCTTATCTCATCCCTACTCGCAAATGTTCTCCCAACATAGAAAATTTCATCAACTGCTTGTTTACCTTTACTCTTACTTTTTTTATATTTTCTCAATGCTTGTCTCAAAGGAGGTTCATTGTTGTCTTCATCACTTAGGCTATCAAAATCATTCAAGTCCACATCAATGTTTTCTTCAATGTCTTCACTTTCCTACCCCATAGGTTCTTCATCCCTAATGTCATTGTCAACAAATGCTTTATATTCCTCCATATCAACTTCAACATCATCAATGATGTTGTTTGTGTCAACTATGTAATCTGAATCCTCATCTTCATCTTCTAGTATATCATCTTCAGTAGCTTCACTAGTATCATGCTCTACATTCTCATCTTCACTTGCATTCTTAATTACGTCCTCATGACCTGTTGGATCTACATCTTGATGGAAATCATGCTCTACATTCTCATATTCAATTGCATCATCCATATTTACATCATCTTCAATTGTCTTATTTTGAGGTAGATGTTATGACCCTTCTACAAATGATTCATTAACTGGCCCCTCTATACATGATTCATTTTGAACTGGAAAATTAGTTGACCCTTCTTCACCATGCCACTCTAATGCTAGCCTCTTCCTACAAGCTTGGGTGATTTCTTGTGTATTCCTTCTTACCTCAGAAGGTCCTGCTTCCGTTAGTTCCTCAATGACAACTCTACTTTTCACAGGTGACATAAAATATGTCTCCACAGTTGTGTTCCAATGCTCAGTGTATACATCCATTACTTTAAAATTCTCAACATATTTCAAGAAATTGAGCATATCACTATCATTTCCTAGGGCTCTCAAACCAAAGTCTAAATCTTGCTCAGGAATGAGATATATGACTTCATCATGCCGATACCCTAACTCTTGGATCATTGCATTTATCTCAAAAACAGAAAGTTCATCATAATCCACCAAATCAACATAGCTTACTTGGCCGTTGATATACTTTCTTCCAGGGGCCTTGGTGAACTCCATGATGAAACTTCAGTGAAAACAAACTAGGGTTTCCACCTAAATACAAAATCAACCAAAAGTTTAAAATAAGGCATGTAAACTAGAATGCCTAGAAATAAATAGAAACTTCAGTGAAACATAGAAACTTACCATATAATTCGTAAGGATCAACGTGCTCGCCTTTAGGACGAACGTACCAGAGCGTGAGCACCATTACAGCAAACGCCTTCAATAATCAATGCTTGAAGCTTGCAACTTGTTCTCTAATAATTTTCGACTGTCAATTTGAGGTTTAGGATGATGAAAGGTCGATGGTGTTTTTTGATGAAGTAGAAGAAAAGAGACTATGAAATTTAGATATAACAAGAAGGTGGAAGGGTTTTATGAAAACATGTAAGAATGTGAAGAGAAAAAGACTAAAATGCCCCTCACGTGAGGGGCACATGTGGGTTGACTAATAGCAGCACTGGACGGCGTTATAGAGGTGGAGGTGATTGTGACAGATTTCAAACCACAGTGGTTAAATAGGGTGTTTTTAAACTATTGGATGAAAAGCGTTATAACCATCAAACCATAAAGACTAAAAAAATAATTTATTTTTTTATTAATAAAAGAGTCTGTGATTTGTTCTTCAATAAAGTGTGATTGAGTTCCAATATAAATTGTTTTCCAATAGTGTTTACTTTCTCTGTTTAGGTGTTAAGATAATTTGTTTCAAATTGTAAAAAAGTCGAAGACAACTTAGAGAGTAGGTAGGTGATGATGACACCAATAAAAAAAGTAAAATTAGATGATTGACTATTACATGTTTCTTTTGAGGTGCCTCTAACGCCATATTGAATTACCTTGTTTAGTTAATATTAATACTTTTAATATAATAATTAATTGATCGTAGTTCTCTAATATTCTTTTTTTTGTCTTTTTATATATAGTTTTAAATAATATCAGTTTTATCATATATATAACAAGCCAAAATAGTTGTAAATCAACATTGGTTGCTCTGGACGGTCGTGCCACGTGTCATTTGATGACCAGGTGATTTTTTATATTAAACACAAAATACTTGATGGCCTCCCCCGCATAACACGTGTATCGTAACTAGTTTATATTACTGGCAAAACTTCGTAAAATAGTAAACAAGTTTTAACAGTGTTTCATTTAGGTCACTCATATTTTTATTTGTTATAATCAAATCACTAAAGTTTTAAAAGTGTTTCAATTGGATCACTAATAAGTTTATTTGTTCAAATCAAGTAATTAAAGTTTTAGAAGTGTTATAATCAGATAACTCATATTTTTCATTGTTTTAAACAATTCACAATTATTTTAACATAATTTAGTTTTTTTTATAATCTTGTTGATATTTTTTTAAAAACTTTAATTTTTTATTTTTTATTTTACAATTTATAAATGACCAAATTAGAACAATCCTGAAACTATAGTGATCTAATTGGAACAAAAAATTTATAAGTGAACTGATTGGAACAAAAACTTTGAGTAACCTAATTAGAATAATTCAAAACTTGATTACTATTTTACAAAGTTACCCCTATATTACTACAAATCGCATTCATCCTCAATGATATTGTTATGTATTATAGCTGCATTTATATCATACATAATGTTACATATCAATATTGTTCTAGTCTCTTTTACATTTTTACTTTCACATCTGTGGAGCATTTATATTTTTTAGGCATTTAAGGTAAACATATTTGGAGTTAAAAAATACCTTGTTATATAGATTATAATTTAAATAATCAAACAAACATATCCAGTAATATTTCATTAATAAATTAAAATGCTAGGAAGGTCGAATAAGAGCAAATTTAAAATCTCGCAGAAGATAAAAGAGACTACTCGAAAAGAAACCAACTTAACAAGTGTAATGCATAATATTTCTAATTTAATTGACATATCAATACTATTGTATATATACAGTATGCCACGGGTAAAAAAATCCAACTTTCTTTATTTGACACTTTTTATCTTTAAACTTTTTGTAAAACTTTGAGAAATACACTTTCACCCCCTCTTAAGTTTTAAAGTTTAAGATTTACTCCTATAAAATATAAATTCGAGTCCATCATCGTTAGAACCTAATCAGATATGACTCGACTTAACTATTTTTCTACAAACGCCTACCTTTTGATGTAAATTTTGTTCAAATATTAGTTGAGTTTAAACGTTTCGACGTAAGTTTTGTTTTTGGGAACGCGTCGGATCAAATATAATATACTTTTGCTAACTCTACATTTCGACATAAACTTAATTTGGACACGAGTCAAATATAAATGTTTCAACGTATGTTTTGTTTGGAAAAAAGTCGGGTCTAATATAATACGTTTTCATTCAACGGTATAAATTCGAGTCTCTATATATTTGGGTAAATATAGTTTAAAAATGAATCGGGTCGATTGTAATATATACATTATCACGCAACGTACGGTGTCGCGGTAACACACGATGGGTAAAAATGCTAGTTTTTAACATTTATAAGAGTTAGTGAAAATATGAAACGTATAGATTAAAATGACACTAAATGAATTTTAATTTTTGGTAAGAAGATTTACCGTTACACCAATTTGATGTAAAATTGACGGGAAATATTATTACACCACATTTGATGTCTAATTTCAAGATAACTTTTATTTAAAAAAACATAAAATTTATTATTTTGATACGTACATTAAGTGACCTATAGCCATGTATGTCATGTAAACTCGTAGGGCTGTAAACGAGCCGATCCGAGTCGAGCTTGAAGCTTATCGAGCCGAGCCGAGCCGGCTTGAAAATTTTAACGAGCTTAAAACACCAGCTTGAGTTCGGCTCGTAAAAAGCTTGAGCCAGCTCGTGGTTCGTTCGAGCCGGCTCGATTTAAATATATTTTTAATTTTCACATTAATTTATATGAAAACACAAAAAATATATATTAGGGGTTTTTACATTTTGTTCAGTACTCCGTACTTATGAGAACAAAGATTATTATTTTGAATATAAACATTTTACTATCAAATTATATATTTTTAAACAAAATACTTAATGTTTTTAAAAAAATCCATTTTTATTTTTAAGAAAACATTACTAAAATCTTAATATAAAAATAATAATCATAATAATAGTAGTAGTAATAATAATTATAATAACTATTATACTATATAAATATATATATACATATATTATATGCACCGAGTCACGAGCCGAGCCAACGAACCGAACCAACGAACCAAGCCACGAGCCGAGCTCGAACTGAGCTAACCCTGGCTCGAGTTCGGCTCGCTTAGAATTCAAGCCAAGCCGGCTTGTTTAGATTCGAGTTTTTCTCGAACCGAACTTTTTTCGAGCGAACTTCGAGCTACGAACTTTTTATGCAGCTCTATAAGCTCTGGTAAAAACTATACTTCCAAGACCACGAAAGGAGACCGAATATATTACTTGTCAAATGTCAAATATCAATTGATAACAACAAAAATAAACAAAAGGATGTGGGAATTAGATTCTTGTGACTTCTATCGACCCTCTCATCTTCTGGAAATAACTAGATCAACCAAACTACAAACACCAACATCAATTGATTATCTGATCAACCAACCATGACTTTCTGTTTATTTTTTAGGGGGCTATTTGAAATTTTTTACTTGGTCAGAATGTAATGACTGGGGTAAGGGGTTGTTTTAAAACTGATCGGATAAAAGAAAAATATACATGGGTAAAAAAATGGGAGTGAATGAGCATATTTGCATTGATCGAGTCGAGACAGGAAGTTAGACTCTTTAACATCTCAGACTTTCATGTAGTTATAATATTTTTAGTTTCGATTACCTATATTGTTACTTAAAGTCATGTTATGATCCGTAAAATTTGCTACATATTTATGTTGTTTTTATTTTACCCGACCGGTATCTATTGATCTAATATGAACCAGGTTAACATGATCCGTATTTGACCCCCACTGAAAAGAAACCCTGGATCCGTCACTGTTCACATGTAAACTAAAATAGGATTCACTCCATCGTTAACAGCAAAGATTGACCTTAAGCCACGGTGTAACAATTCGAAGAGTCTGAGCTCGCCCAAACTTGAGACCGGCTCATATAACTTGTGAGAACTCAAGCTCGGGCGTTTCAATATTTATTTCTAAAGCTTAAGTTCTTTGTAGTTTTTTTAATTCAAACTTGAGTTTGACTTGTTTATTATTTATAGGATATTTAATTATTTTCACTTATAGACATATACATATATATACTAGTGGGTTTTGCCCACGCGGTGCAGCAACTCGATTTTTAATAAAGTTTATGTTGAAACGTAGATACAAATACTTACGATGCAAAAGGTATATTCGAAAAGTTGTTCTTGAAAACTAAAAATATATTATATTTGACGCGTAGATCTTGGTCAAAATGCAACTATAATAATCTCATCGTCATGGTATATTTGGACATATCTACCTTGTCGGTAACAGGTAGGAATGCCTCAAACCAACATCAAGCAAAGGCTGATGTAACAAGCTACTATGTCCACAATCACACGTATTTACTCAATCAAAATGAATGAAACAGATGCAGTCATGTATAAGCTGTGAGTTTCATTAAACCTAAAACTAACAAAAAAAGGGTGGAAATTAAACTTAGCATACGATGTCTATGATGGGAGGTTAAATCATACATTATTCGTGTTTTTCGAATTTTTGAACTTGATCATGTTTATGCTGTTATCTAGGATAAATATCATGTACTCGTTTTTGTATATTTTTGCAGTTTGAAATAAATTAAGTAAATAACTGGAGCTTCATTCGTAGAATCAAATTTAAGTAGAGAATCACAAGAACTACAATTTAATTGTATATTTCATTTCAATTGTAATACATGAGGTGGTCATATAACCGTTTACCCTACTTTCTTTATAAATCTTCTTATATCTGTCAAGCGTTACATGTATGCATCATGTGATTCTCATCATTAAATACTTTAAAGTATAGGATCATTAAGATCCTTACTCGAACCAACCCAATCAATTATTTTTTTACCCTTGGGAATGTTTAACATCTCAAAAATGACCATATACTTGAACCATAGTAAAGATCTGCCTCTAAAATCATATACCATGTGGATCTATAAGAAGTAACCATCTAATAATATTTTAAAAAAAGAAAACTAATGAATTCTATCAACTGTCACCCAATTTGCCTCAGGAACCATATTTTCAAGACCAACTGATTTATAATAGTCTTTTTCTGCATTTCGTACGCGATCTTGAAACATTTTCCACTCGTTTTTGCACCTCTCCCTTACCTGTCACATATAGAAACGACCACCAAAAGTCAAAAACTTTTTTTAAAAATCGACCGGTGTATATGTAAGAAAAGAGATTCATTTGTACCCCTTTCCATGGAGTTTTCCCATCATTTTCTTTGCCCTATTAAACGAAACAAGCAAGATTAGAGCACGAAGACAAAAGGGCAATTTGGGAATTTTTGCTTATTACCTGGTTCCCGAGTGAAGGAATGCCTAGATGAGCAATCCATTGTGCATCTACCACTCCAATTCTTTCGTATGCGGGCTATAGTATTGAAATGGAAAAGAGCATTCTCTTAGTAACACCTCAAGGTTTCTTGAAAGACAAGCAACAACGGAACTTAGAGCCCCATGTGGGTTGATCTAGGTTGTTATGTTTTTACCTTTAACGCGTCAAACTAATAAAATTTACTAAACAGTTTAAAATGAAACAGGTCAAACTTGTCAGAAGTCACAAAAGAATTTTAATACACAAAGCCTCATAAGCAATAGATAATCTTTAATGGAACTTATGGTACTTAGCATCATGAGCATGAATTACCTCGACACATTTTTGTAGGGCAAAGTCAAGGCCCCATCCATGAACCAAATCGTTCTACATTTATACATAATTGAAGCATTAAATCATTGAAATAAGCGGGATCTTTTGTTAATCATGGTATATGCAATACCTGAATTAGATGCCACACACAACGCCAAGCATCTCGAGAAAATACAGGCGCCATAATCTCCACAAATCTATACCCATAACAGGAAAATGGTAAAGTCAAAAATGTTAGGTAATACTCCCTCATAAAAGTTGCAACACTTATACTTTGGGCAAGTTTCCACTCACATTTAATACATATTGCATAATTTAAACAATTGTATAAAACTATAGCCATGGTCATATGTTATGATTTCCAGAAAGATAGCGGCGGCAAAATGGCAGGTTGAGCAGCGGTCAAAATGGGTCATTAAGTTAAGGGTCATCATGGGTTTGGGTTAACCCATCAAAGCTTTTTTGTACAATGTTAAGAAATTTTATAAAGGGTTAATAACATTTAAAAAAGAAACATTCTTGTTTCTCATGAAAAGTACCCCTATCCAATTCGGCATCATATTAAAGACTCAACTGGTAAAAATACACGAAAAAGCAACTAAACTAATTTGTATAATATAGTCCCTAAACTTGTCTAAAAAATTAAAAAAGTACATATTTTTTTCATATAAATGCCTAAGATGTTAAGTATGAATGTATGATTAAAGAGATATACTACGAAGAAATATTCTCATTTCTTTTGAAGACAAAGAAGTTTAGGAGGTTACAAGCATTATGATATGCTTGGTTTGACTTGTCTGCTTTTAACTAGTTTCAGCCTGTTGACCTGTTGAAGACGAAATATTACCCAAATTGACCCACTATTAGGCAAATTGTCACCTCTAATCTCAAGTTTCATATTAAGTTGTTTGACCTCAAAAGTCAAACTGTATGTAAAAATTCTATATGAAATAAAATTTGTTCATACGCTGCACATGGAGGCAAATGTGGGTAGGTGCACCATCCCGGTTTCTCCTTTGTTTCTCTACAAAACCATAACAAATGAAACAACAAACATCAAAATACATACAAAATGTTTAATTCTTAACAAGTAAACCAAAGGTCAAAGTGTTGACTTACTTGTGAACTTCAAGATCTTCTCGTTTCCTGGTCATCTGCCATGTAAAACCCTTACTATCTGGATCCAAGCCAGGCTGTGATATCTCCAATTTGTGCTTCTTCACAAGTTTAATGTATCTGAAAAACACAAAGATTCAAAGACCATGTTGAAGTTGAAGTCAAACATTGACTAATTGAAAGTCTTCATAGATACTCACTCTTCAGCATCAAAATTCTCAACTCCAAGATCCTCATCCCATACAAATATGAAGTCGTACGGTGCAACAATATCAGGATGCAGAAATCGTTTTGCGTACCACCTTTGAAATCAATGAGAGGTCAAAAAAACACCAGATGAATCTAATCAATTAAAGAGTATATATTGATTTCGTCTCTTTACCATTTTGTTTGCTTTGACACACTTATATGAATGGCTCGTTTTGACCACTCAAATTCATCCCATTCGGTTGTTCGGCCATCATAATGGAACAGAAGGATAGTAAAGTTGTCTGAAAACTGTAGGCATCAAACAACATTAGGCATTAGAAGCAGAATATAAGGCACCTGAGTGACAGATATAAAAGAAAAACAAAATTGACCTTTCTAACTGCTTGGTCAATGTTATCTTTCTGATTATAACCAACAGTGAAAGTTACAAGATACTTTGGTTTGAATGTTAGGTCCTGCAAATTAAGAAGCACTTGTATGTGTTAAAATTAAACAAGTCTCCAAGAAAGTCAAGCAAAAATAGCAAGTTTGACCAAAGTTTGCTGACCTCACTAGGTCTACCATATAATCTTCTAGGATAAAAGTCTGATTCAGAAGCAATTATAGCTGGAGGTAACCTTTCTGCACCCCGAGGATTAGTTGCGACGAAAATCTGCATAAATTACAAATTATATTTTGAGTTGTTATTGATGTTATGACTTATGGGTATACAATGTGATCATTTCATGTAAATAGTTAAATTTACATCATTCATGAACTGATGATTCTTGTCATTATATGTGCATACATAGTTATCAGTTAGTTTTTTGGGTTAAGGTTGAGTTTTCGACACAAATGAGACAGTTGTGTTCGGGTTTGGTGATATATAACCGCCAACCCTTCTTACATGCCAAAATGGACAGGTTGTGATACAGGTAAAGAAAGTTTTTAGTAAAAGAAGAGTAACAAACTTTTGATCAATTCAAGGAAACCTATAAACAACATTAAATTGTCAAACAATATTACCTCTGATGGATCATCAGGTTTTTGAGCTTTGGTTGAGACGTTGTCCCTCGAGACAGAAATCACATTTAAGATGGTTTGTGTAGAACGCCCCGAGTTCTTGTCACCAAGGTATGTATCAATTGAAGGTACAAGTTTTAGCTATCAAAGTAATGAATGTCATTAAGATAGTGCTTCAATTCAAATACGTAATAAACAATTCAAATGACATATCAATCTCATGTATATGAAGTAAATTTTAAGCTAAACTATTTAGATGTTGAATTCGAATATAACTACTTTGACTCTCAGAAGTCAAACGTAGACTTTTTTGGAATATATGTTGAAATATGTAAAGTAATATGTTTACAGAATTCAATCTAGTTATTAAGATCGTCATAACAAAGTAAATACCTCATGATAGATGAATTACATATAACTCCCTTGACTCTCAAAAGTCAAATCAGAAGTTTTTCAGGATATAAACTGAAATACATACCTTTGATGGTGAAATATCCGGAAATGATATTCCAATGAGGAAACCAAAAAAAATACCAACAACGATTGTTACAATAGCCCGCATACATTCATTTGTTTTTCTGGAAATTGCACATGAACTATATGTATCACATAACACTTTTCCAAGAAACTTTTAACATCAGATTAAGGAACAAAAAAGAAACAAACCGACGACCAGACCTTCCCCTTCTTTTATATTCTTCAACTTTCATGTTGACAAGACAAATTAAACTCCAAAAGCAGTTTGCATTCTACAGTAATACCAAATCAATCACTCAAGAAATGACAAAAGGACAGATTAGATAAGCAAACAAGATCTGCATATGCCATGATAATATTCAAGAAACTGTTTCAAAAGTTAAAAAGAATTGTAATTTAAACAATATATCAGCAAAAAAAGACAAATTAATGGTATTTTGAGTATCAAGATAGAGTTTGGACCAAAGTTTATCATTTTCTCTGCGATTAACACATGAAAACACCATTAACTGTTCGATCTTTGACGGAATGCAATGTCTTGACCAATTTCTTGTTTCAGTAAACAATTTAAAAATTGACCATTAAGCTTCATTGCATCAAATATATAGATGAACAATGAATCCTACAAAAACCTATTTGCAATCTTTGATTAATTATTTAACTAAATTTCACTAATAAAAAGAAAAAATATAGAATTCCAACCTTGTATTTCTTCACAGACAACTAACATACACATTGTGCATCAATATTAAAATGTTCCCCAAAACCCATTACTAAAAACCTCAGAAATTAAAAACAATAAACAAAAAAACATGATTTTGATCAAATTAATGAAGCAAAAATATAAAAAAGATTCAGAAACCCTTACAACATACCCAACTTCTCTTTGATTACGTTCAATTCACAGTATCATACCATATAAACATATAAAAACCTTAACTGCAGTATATATCGATGGTTTCATTCACTGATTAAGCACAAAAGTAAACATAAAAGTGATCGATTTTGCATAAAAGAGTACCTGAAAACTCCTTTTTAGGATGAACCCACAAAATTGTAGAGGAATACAACGTGGGTTTAACAACTTTAATCTTAAAGATTTCGTGAATCAAAAGGTTGCATGAGAAATGTGATTTGGGGATGGAGGAGTTCCATGTGAGTTCTTCAGCATAAAAATGTGGGTTTCAACGATTATTCCTTTGTGTGAAGAATATGGGCGCCTCCTTCGTGGTTAAGAATGATTTCAAGTTGATAATGATGAAGATAATATGGTATTTGGTTTGATAGCATTCACAATTCATCCTTTTTATTTCTTTTATTTTTTTAATTAAACAATATTTTTAGTACTCTTGTTATTATATTTTCTTCTTTTCTACTCACAACCATTTAAAAAATATATTAAAAAATTTATAGACAGAATATTTTATCAAATATAAAAAAATAAACATTAACATGTTTTTTATTTTTCACACGCAACAAACTAAAATCATTCTCTATAATATAAAAAGCACACTTAAAAATATATAAAACGTGGGATGTGAATGCTTTGAATTACTAAGGTAAATCGTTGGTAATTGACTACATATAAATCCTAATTATTGTAAATCTTAGTTTTCATTTTAGTTTACCCGATTTAGACGATTTCAATCCAATTATTAATCAAAGTCAATTTTCATTTTGGATTATTTTGTAAATACATAATCAATTTTATCTCTATATCTATCTAACTCGCGTGATACAAGTGCTGGAAAAAGATAGTTGAACTTAACTAATTGGAATAATTCTTACTGAATTTAAATCTCAATAATTTGTGAATATGATTTGGAGGAAACGCAATTAAATATAATAATTTGAAATTCAATATATGCAAACAAAATGAAAACCAAAATTTTTAATAGAATCTCATGAATATGATTAGTAATCCACTTGGAATAAATTTCAGCTTTTAATCCTGAATTCCGGGTTTATTTTAAATATTATATCGATTGTTGGTTATAATTTAGAGATAATTAATGAAACGTGTTTTATTTTTTGATATAAATAATCTATGTTATTTTAGAAACCAAATGAAGAGTAATTTAAATCATGTCGTATAAAGAAATATTTGCTTATTATAATAGTAAGATATCTATCTATATCTACAGATATTAGTAAAATAAAAAAATTATCAGTTGTCATTTTCTTAAACCATATTTTTTACACTTGTTATTTTTCTAAAAATTCTCATTTTATTTTCCCTCCAAGTGGGTATTAAAATAATTTAAACACTCAAACAATTTCTTTCTCTTCATAAAAATTAATTTGGTCAATTAATAAATTTTTCTCTTTCATTTACATTTTTTTTAAATCAAACTATGTTTTTAAAAATAAATTTTATTAAGAAACTTAAAATTCATATATTTTCTAAAACATTGAACATTTTGAAACAAAATATTTTAAATCAATCTTTTTTTAAAAGAATTATAAAAATATAGAATTTTCTAAAAGTAGTTCTATTAAAACAACCAGAATAATTAGAAATTTGAGTTTTTAATAAACAAATTTTTTATAAACAATAAATTTTTATAAGAAAATCTTAAAACAAATATTTAAAAATGAAAATATTTAGATAAAAGAGTTAAAAATAGTATAATTGTTTTATGTTTTGAACAAGTACGTATATATAATTTTATACATAGCTTATATTAAAATATCGTACTGTAACTTTTCGTGTTTGTTACTAACTATAATCCGTTAGTACGATACTAACTATAATCCGTTAGTATGATACTAACCTAGTATTGTATAAAAGAACAAACAAACAAGTATGATATCTGACATGATTTAGCACATCAAAAAAAATTATTTTCATGGCGATCTCTCTTAATAAATACAAGAATCCATAAACAATCAATTAATTTTTTTATTAATATATTTTAAAACAAACATATTTAAAATATATATTTCTTTAGTTTTAGTTATTCATTGCTTTAATTTTTAAAGATTTAATTATCTTACGTATATATGTTTTAAAATGATTTTAAAAGTTATTTAATGTTTGAATATCATTAAAAGAGTATAATTACCAACCATATAACTTGAATGATTAATCTTAATTTTTGTACTCTAACACTTAAATAGTGGTTTATTACATGTTTGAACAATTTTTAATTCATACTTAAATATACAAATATATGTTATATTTTCGTCCGTAGTGTTAATTTTCCGGTTCGTATATAAATATACATATATATAGTAAATTCGCCCCTCCCCCTAATAAAATAGACACATGTTAAAAAAAATATAAAAGTCCCGTAAAGATATAAAATTTTACATCTACTAATTTATTTACAAAAATATAAGAAAACTATATATATTTAACAAATTGGGCTCAATTTATTTAGTTATTTAAATTGGGTTTATATAGTTATTTAAATGGGCTCAATTTATTTAGTTAATAATAATAAAAAACTAAAGCCCAACCCAACACATTACATCTAATAATCCAAAATTTCAAATGTCCAATAAACAAAAAAAACCGGGAGTTTTTGGCTTTTTGCTGTTGTTCGGAACTTCGGTCGACTGTTGTGCCCCTCGCTGGCTCGCCCCATCCCCTGTCGCAGTGCTGCTGGCCTGCTGCTGCTAAGTACTTGTCGACACTCGACTGTCGAGCGCCGAAGCGGGGAGCCCTGCGGCCTGCAAGCTGCTACCGGCTGCTATAAACCAAAGCCTGCAAACCGACGACCCGTCGACCGGTAAGTGGTCATTCACATTTCACAATCTCGAACTCTTTCCTCTTCATCGCTAATCGCTTGCTACTGCTATTGGTTTACTTAGGTTGATTAAAGTTTGAATGTAAGTTATCATACATTGATTCAGTTTTGATTTTAAAGGTTTTGAATAATAAATAATTGTTGAATGTATCAATTATCATAATATCATGTATGACTAATTGTTGATTGTCCTTATGCATATTATATTCACTGCTTTGCTCATAGGTTAATTACTTATTTGTTTATTCTTTCTTTTCTTCGGTTTGATTAAATACTTTAATGCTTATTATGCTTTTGTTTTTGCTCACAGGTTACAACTTACATTGGTTTATGCTTTAAGGGAAGTTATTCCTGTACATCAATTTTTTACAAACCCAGTTTCTATTATTAATGTGGTTTGCGCTTCTAGTAAGCGTCATGATGAGTTACAAAAGGCAAAGGCAGATGAGGTTAAGAGTTTATTGAAATTGGGTGAAATCAATTCGGGAAGAGGACTAAATCAAGCTGGGACTTTACAAAGATCTGGTGATACACGTTGGGGTTCTCATTTTAACTCTGTTTGCAGTTTACTTAAGATGTTTGATATCACTCGTGTTGTTCTTTGTGGAATAATTGAAGACTTATCTCATACTACTTTTTCTCAACGTGGAGATGTTGATGCAGCTTACGGTCACATGCAATCATTTGAGTTTGTTTTTATTATTCACTTGATAAAGGAAATAATGGGAAAAACTGACACGTTTTCTCAATCTTTACAAAAGAAATCCCAAGATATTCTTAATGCCATGGAGTTGGTTTCATCAACAAAGATTGGTTTAGATCATTTCAGAAGCAATGGATGAGATTCTTTCCTTGCACATGTTATCTTTTTTTGTAAAAAACATCAAATAGAAATGCCGGATATGAACGCTCCATATACTTCTACTCGGTACCGGCCTCGTAAAAATGATCTTCATGTTACATTTGAACATTACTATCGAGTAGATTTGTTTACATCCACATTGGATAAACAATTACATGAGTTAAATAGTAGATTCAATGAGCGTTCAATGGAGTTGTTATCTCTTTCTTCAACTTTAGTATCAAAAAAGATTGATGTTGAGCAGGTTTGTTTTCTTGTTAAGGAGTATTATCCTGAAGATTTTACAGAGCATGAGAGGATTCAGTTAAAATATCAATTGGAGATTTTTAATGTTGACAAGACAGAGAATATCAAATTAAATGGTGTATCGACTATTTCTGATCTATGCAAAACTCTTGTGGATACTAAGAAACGTGAGACTTATTATTTGGTTGATAGAGTGATTCGACTAGTCTTGACACTTTCGGTTTCTACTACAACAATAGAAAGGGGATTTTCAGCAATGAAAATATTCAAGAACCGCCTTCGTAATAAAATGTCAGAAGAGTATCTCGCGAATAGTTTGGTTATTTACATAGAAAAAGAAATAGCAGAAAACTTGGATTCGGAATGCATAATAGATGATTTCAAAGATCTTAAAGGTCGTCAGGCTGAGTTGTAATTTTTCTTTAAGATACTCGTCTTTCTCTAGCTTTATTATTTAATATCATTTTAATATTTGAATGAATCGTCGACCCAATTACTTGAATTAAAAATCTATATTACATGTTTATAGTTTATAATGTTTGACCTTAACCGAACCGAATCGTCGACCCGATTACTTGAAAATATAACCTTAAACGTAGCGATACCAAAAAAAATGGTATCGTGGTTGTGACCTCCGCCCCCTATACTTTTCGTCATGCTCCACCACTGAATTGAATCGAATTTGAGTTTGATTCTAAATTCAAATTGGAATTCTGTTTTAGCATTTTAAATAAGTTATTTGATTGGGTTAACTTAAGAATTTAAAATTTGATTCGTTAAACCCTTAAAATCCTCTCCGCTCCTATTCCATTAGATATCGTTCTTTGCTTCTTTTTATATCTTAATATGTCAATTTGTATGTGCTTTGAAGAAAAGTTAGAAAACCAATCTAGTTTGATTGCTTTCTCCCGAATAGGTGTTCAATTTTAATGTTTAACGCTATATTTGCTTGAACCACTGCCATTGAAAATTCATTGTTGGTGTATTTCCGTAGTTTTTATACCATCACAACTCATCTACATGTCCATCAGAATCCAGTTTTTCAACCATAGACTTAGTTCGCGGACACTACCAAAAACACATTGATGGATATTATATTTTAATGTCGGTGACTCAAGCTAATACAACGTTAGTCCATTAAGGATAAGCAAACTAATTTAAAAAACGATGTAAATGTCATTGTTGAGCAGAAAGTAGTGAAGACGTCAAAAACACGATCATACCCACCATCTTTGTCACAACACTAGTCATCATTAAAACATATATGACAGGTGAGACATTTTGATACGTTTTATTTTTTAAATCACTCATTTCAAAACGAACCATTTCTATAACTCGTTTTGACCCAACACATACGTTTCCAAAACAAACCCTTTTAACATAAACCAACTTCTGTGGAACATATATTAATTAAAAATATAAATAACCTATCTAAAAATTCTTTTCATGTTATCTTTAAAAATCTCTCACATCTAATTTAAATTACCACTCAATTTTAGCAACTACTTAATGATCCTATGGAAACAAACCCAAATCCCAACTTTATAAAAAATAAAATACAGAATGACTAAATTTTTTATTCTCAAACGCAACAATTAAAACTTAAAAGACGATAGTAATTTTTATATGCATCTCTCCATAAGACGAGGTGTGGCTCCCTTTAAATTAAAGTTTTAAAAAAAATAGCAGCTTTTGACTTTTGAGTTGTTCAACTATTTCGACTTTAAAATCAAACGGCTCGGGCGTATTTTGACTCACCCCAACTTACCATACATACGACCCGCTCTACTCTTTTTCCCGTTCACCACTCCACCTAAGGACTATAATGACAATATTGCCCTTATTATACTTATAAATTTTTATAGTTGTATATTTGTGTAACCGTTTTTAAAATCCGTATGATGTTATAATTAATTTTAAATTTAAGCAGTACATATGTATTAGTGTATATAAGTGAAACATAAGATAGATACTTCTTTTATCCTTTGATATGGATTTATAAAGGGTCGTTATACAGACACCTTATGGTATAAACTGACACACCTCTATACGTCTCGTATAGCATTATACGTATCGTATAAGGTCGAAAATATTAAAAACGAGAGAAATGCAGGGGGGTGTCAAAGGGCTAAAGGCCCTTATATCCCTACACGACGCGTATATCAATTTTCAACACTAACTACGAGAAAACATTCATAGGGTTGTCAGAAGAGTTTATATGCCCCGTATAAAACTTTGGGGTGTTGGTCTATAATCAAAAGTTTTTAGATATCGGGCCATTTATATATTTATAAAATATGAAGCTTTTGAAGTGAAATTATTTAATCAAATTATAATTACATCATTAGAAACTCTAACAAACAAAAATAATAATTTAATAACATTTTCATATAGTTTTTACTAGTCGAGTGAAATCAATGCAACAAATGAGTTTAACAGAATTTTCCTTTAAAAATAAGAAAATATACTAGGTTTACTATATTAACCATTTTACTTGCATACAAAGTTACATATGTATTTATCATAACATTTAAAAAAAACGTAACACATTTTTATAAAAACAAATATAAATTACTTTACATTCAAACTACTTGTAATTTCATGTTAATGACAAACAAACACTACTAACATAAATTACTCCTTTCATCATACTTAAGCTTAAATTTACTCCATATACCCGTTGCCTTGGTACAACCCAACCGACACTCATAAGAGTATTCACATTCCGTTTCTTATTTTTATGTGAGTGTATGTCTTATATTATAGATGATGGTTGTAAGTGGTTACGAGTGTAGGAGATATAAAATTTATAGGGGTTGTATTTTGTTTCTTCATATTTATGAAAACACAATACAACCCTATAAATATTTTAATATTTTTTAAAATAGTTATAAGTGGATGAAAAAAAATAATAATAATAAATGTATGAAAAATATTATTTAATTATAAAAAATAATTTCTAATATAATTATAAAAAAAAAAAGATGTATTGTGAATGCTCCCGACCACATATCTAATTTCGATACCACGAAACTGCACTTTTCACATCTAAAAATTATTTTATAAAAAAAAAACATTGCAAAATAGTCGAGGGGTAGTATGGTCATTTCCTATCCCTATTGTAGGCCCTAAAGTAGCCGTTACACCCTCACCCATATTATTCTCCTTCAACCCTCAAAACCCTCATCTCCCCTGTATATGTTGATCGCCGGAGACTATTTCTCCGACCACCGTTAACCACCCCGATGCCTCCGAGTATCCTACAGTTCTCCGACATGAACGACGGAGGCATCAACTTCTCGCCGCCGGAGCCCATCTCCGTCATACCCACCCCTTTGAAGAAACGAAAACGACCCCCGATGATCGAGATCCCTAATACAGCTCAAACGGCTGATTCTGACGCTATGAGATTCATGCAGAGAGATGCTGAATCGAACTCTAATGGTGGGTTTTCCTCTAGTGGGTTTGGTGTTGGTGTTTGTTCGGTCAAAGGTAGGAAGTCGTTCATGGAAGATGCTCACACGATTGTTTCTTCTTCAAACACCGATAAGGTATGATCGATTTTCAATTGATTGTTGTCTTGTGGTGACGATGTTATAGTTTATGTGATTTTGATGTTGGGTTGACCGATTTTAGCTGTGAAATTAGGGTTTTTTTGGGGTTTTTGATGGGCATGGAGGTAGTAAGGCTGCGGAGTTTGTGGCGAAGAATCTGCACTCGAATGTGTTTGATTTGTTGGAGAAATGTTCTGAGAATACAACGACTGAAGAAATTGTTAAAGCTGCATTTATGAAAACTGATGATGAATTTCTTAAACAGGTTTGAATGTTCATTTCAGTGTTCTTTTACTGTGTTAGATTAGTTATGTTCTTATCAGTAGTTATAATATTAGACTGGTTATGTTCTGAAATTACTGATAACAATTATATTTCTTGATTTAAGATAGATTGTGTGTACAAATGTGTATTCTTGATTGTGACAAGAATGTTAAATATATGTTTAACAATACTTTGACTGGTTCTTATAGGCTTTAGAATTATAGTCAAGTTTGTTAAGAGTTGTTCACATGTTTGTTTACTTTGTCAAGATCTAGACTCAGTCATACTATCCCAATGAAAAAGTCACATATCAAGGGTTACAACTTACAAATGTTTAGTTCCAACTAGGAAAGTTAACAAGAGGTTGAAACCGGTCAAACCGCTTGAACCGAAACAAGGGTCAAGCCGGTTTGGCTGGTTTTGAAATGTATACGGTTTGATGATCGTGCTTGATGGTTTACGGGTTAGGTTTGTGGTTTGGAAGTTGGAACCGGTCATGTAAACCAAACATGCCATTTATGTATTGTTTTTCTTTTAGGAATATGCAATCATATATATGTATTATATTGATGAACCATCCTTTTCTTTTTCAAAATGTAATTCAAAATTGCAGTATGCAAGAAAAATAAAATTTTATTCAAAATCATCAAATCGCCAAACCTGTTGGCCTGGTCGGTTCGGTTTGAAATCGTAGTTACTGATCCGGTCCAAAATTTTTGCTAAAGCCGGCTAAACTAGACCGTAAACACTCCATAGTTCCAATTATAGTATTATTATGGATATCTATTATAACAGTGATGACTAATATTGATCATGGAGTGAAGTCAAATACTTGATCTTGAATGTTAAAAGTAGTAAAAGGTACTGAAATTTGTGGTGATGACTTACAGGGAGTTGAAAGTGGTGCTTGCTGTGTCACTGCTCTTATTAAAGAAAAGGAGCTTGTTGTCTCAAATTTAGGCGATTGCAGAGCTGTTATTTCCAGAAAAGGAAAGGCTGAATCTTTAACTAAGGATCACAAAGCATCACATGATGATGAACGTAAAAGGATACAAGATAAGGTATAATTAGACTTGTAAATATAACTAGATGCATCATATTCAACCTGTTTGCTTATACATGAAGGTGTTACTGGGTCAACCCAACCCAAACTGGTCCGTTGCGGCCCGCACTAAAAACGACTTGTTTCAACGTGAACCTGTTTTGACCAACATTATGCCTATTTTTCCGTATGGCCCATATCTAGTGAATTGTATTTTCTTTAGAGACAGATGAAACAAATAATTGTGTGTGATTCAGGGTGGATATGTAGAGCTTCATCGCGGTACGTGGAGAGTTCATGGTGTACTAGCTGTTTCAAGAAGCATAGGTGATGCTCATTTGAAAGATTGGGTTTTGGGTGAACCCGAAACCAAGATCTTACCATTGACAGATGATTTAGAGTATCTAGTCTTGGCTTCTGATGGTTTGTGGGATGAGGTAAGCTAACAATATCATGCATTGTTTAATACATTCATTGTATGTATTCTGTCACGGTTTCACCTGCAGTAAAATATATTCAGTTTCTACTGCTAGAGAACATTGTTGACATTCATTCAAATTCAGTCATGGGTCATTTTGGTTTGTGCTATTTTAAATTGTATTAAACAAGTCGAAAGTGTCTAATTCTATCTGTAATTGACTGGATTCATGTAAATTCCCAATAACAAAGTTGATAGTTGCCTTAACTACATAACAAACTCTACAAATTGAAATGAGAATAGTGACAATTTATATTGTTGGATCGAAAAGTAACAGGTTTGACATGAAATGTGTCTTTAGGTTGGAAATCAAGAAGCTATTGATGTTGTGACACGCTGCATGGCAAATCATTCTCCAAAACTGAAGAAAGTCTGTAGGTTCAAACGAATGAAGCAGAGAGTTAAGAATAACTGGAAAGAAAGCGAAAACTACTTCACTAATGAAAATGATGAACCACAGCACAAGTATAGACGAGTGGTTTTGTCTGCTAACACCAGGGCTCAGCACCAAGACCAGGACCATGGCTTGACAGCTGAGGGGCTGGTGGATGCTTACAAGGAGCGTGTGAACCTTGCTGTAAAGAGAGGTAGTTTAACCGATGAACCGCAACACAAGGACATACGAGGGTTTTCGTTACTGAACCAGGATCAGAGCAGAGCTCAGGACCAGAACCAGAACCAGAACCAAGACCAGGACCATGGCTTGACAGCTAATGGGCTGGTGGATGCTTGTAAGGAGCTTGTGAACCTTGCTGTAAAGAGAGGTAGTTTAGATGATATAACAGTCATGATACTTGACCTGAAATCTTTCCAATAACTTGGACTAGAATTGTGCATTGACTGACTTGTACATTATGCATTAGAGCTTTACAGTTTA
The DNA here is from genome assembly GCA_025506515.1 of Flaveria trinervia. Classification (NCBI taxonomy): domain Eukaryota; kingdom Viridiplantae; phylum Streptophyta; class Magnoliopsida; order Asterales; family Asteraceae; genus Flaveria; species Flaveria trinervia. The sequence goes on along the minus strand of CM046441.1, from coordinate 83,512,310 downwards.
TATCTAGCCATTCTTTGCTCTTGTCATCCCTTGTATCTCGTGCATTAAAAGTTGTATATTGAGTTGAAATTGGCCATTTTTGCTCTTGGGGTGTTCAAGAGCTGATGCCTATAATCTCCCTGTTGTCTCATGTTCTCATTTTTTGATATGTTACTGGTCCTGTCTAAGGTTATTGCATTTCTTATACTAGGAGTTGGATTAGTACTTATATCTTATGCCATAAAAGTTGTACTAGGTTTTTACTCTACTTTTCTCAAATGCATTTTGTTGTATTAGGTCACTTGGAGTCTGATATTTGTTGTTAACTCGTATCATATCTACATGGTGTGATATGCATCTAAAGCAATGATTTTACGACCGGTCCGACCGGGATTCGGTTGGACCACATGTCTAATCCACCCCAAATAATTTCTTTCTTCAAGAACCGGCCAGTTTGAACTGGTTTGGCGGTTGAACCAGGAACCGGTTTGGACCAGATTTTCTATTTTTTTTATTTTTATTTGAACGGGTTTAACGGGTAGGTCAGATGATGAATTTCGGTGTTAAATATATAATTATTGTTGAGTTTTATATATAACTATAAAATATACATTTAAAATACTTACATTAAATTATATATATAATTATGACGTCATCCGGTTCTTAAATCAAATCCGACCAGTTGACCAGTAAGACGACCGGTTTGTTGTCCGATCCGGTTCTAAAAACATTGATAGATATATAGTGTAGAAAACACTTTTGGGACACTTTGATATAGTACAATCTTTTTTGATAATATCAAAATGGTGCATTAGATGTAGATTAAGTGTAAAAGTTATAACTAGTTAGAGCATCAGCAAGACCACAACTCAAGGCTTTTCGCCTCACAGACGCCTACGTGTCCTGAGGTGGTGATGATCATCACTTGCGACGTGGTGTTTCAGACCAAAAGTCTACGTGCACGGACTACCATAGACCATTACCAACCCTGTTACCAGTCGTGACGTGAAATGAAGACAGAGAATAATATTCGTTTGTGGAGGATGCTCGTTATGGTTGATGTTGAGAAAGAGAGGGGTTCATGACCCCCCTAACCGCGGTCCGTGGATGCTAGCAACTTGTTACTAATGCTGACGTGGAAATATTGAATCCTACTATATATCGAAACGAATATGGAAAATAAAAAGGTATCATATGTTCTTCTTTAGAACATAATATTTACTACTACATAAAATATTTTGGTCTTAAGTCATGAACTTGTTCTTCCTGACCCAAACATACAACACTAACACAATACTTACACACTTCTATATTTGACATCCAAAACTACAATTTAAACTACATGAAGGTAACCGAGCCGAACTAGAAAGAATACCCAAAACCGAATCAAATTTTCCGGTTTGGTTAGGTTCTTTAGTTCCGGATAGTTTGGTTTTCTAGTTCAATCAATCGACTCACAAACACAATCGTCTCACAAATACAATCGTCTTAAATCATCCTTCCTATGGCAAGCCATCTTTAATGGGACGGGTGGATCGGAGTATGCCCCGTCAGCAATTTGACTGTATATCCATCTGTTAGCCACCTCAGTAAAGTGGATCCCGTCCCAAATGATCCGCGATGACGGGTCTTCACAAGACTTTGCGATCATGATTTCCGTACCATTCACCATTTTCGTGCTCCCACACCTCATTGCATTGTTGAAGTTGTACCTGCCTCCGTGCCCACAACATACCAACAACGGATCACCAAATCCTATGAGTTCAAATTCAATCTCCTTAGAGCAAAAAACTAGATATCATAATTGTAATCAATTTCTCTATAACTGAATGAACATGTATGGGTTATGTTTATGAGTTAATTTCATCTTTTTTCCATAAACTTTGACAAAAGTAATATTTTTTTCTCAAAAGTTTAAAAACATCAACTTCAACCCAAAAGTTTCATAATGTGTTTCAATTTCAGTTCAAAAGTTTTAGTTTTCAGATTCAAGTTGAAACAACTTATGAAACATTTGGAGTTAAATTGATGTTTTTGATCTTTTGAAGGAAAATGATTATTTCAATCAAAACTCAAAAAACAAAATCGAATTTAACTCATGTTTTATTTTGAACAGGTTTAATAACAATATGGTTTTACCCGGTCCGTTAACCCAACCCGCCTTAAAACAAAACATAACGTAACAAGAAAATATGATCATGAACAACGGTTCCAATGGGCCTGACCCGCCCATCGGACCGGGTTCAAAAGTAGGTACTATATAAACTTACCTAGCTTTTCGGATTGGGCAATGAGTGAATATTTGACAGAATAGATGTCAACATAAGTGATTGCAGCCAAAGTAAGATCCTCTCGGAGTTGGGTTACGGCGTCTTTGAGCTTCTTGTTAAAATACTGTGAAACGTCGTTAAACGGGGAGGCGCAACCATATTTATCCACCTGTGCCGCCGTGATCACCTGAGTATCCAATATATACGGCAAGCAACCAACCGGTCCTGTGTTGTGTATCCAAAATGCTCTACCACCAAGTGCATACACATTCTGTTTTTCCACGAACACATCAAACCGTTGAAGTATAATTTAAAGGTGACAATTTCAACCTATTTACTTTTGAATAGGATGATTTGGATTTTGTAACGGGTCAAATGAATATAGAAAAACATTCTAGTCATATTGGACGTTGTGTTCTTATATTAAAGTCATCTAACACGTCTGGCACTTTGGCATGAACATTTTTGTAATGTTATTCAACATTCAACACGCTAAATGTTTAGCAAAAAATTATAAACATGAACCAAAGTACTTGAGGTTAGTGTGACCATACACTGATAAATAATTCTACATGTTTTTAACCCGTTACACAACCCGATAACCCATTGATCCATCCATTCTCACCTTAATAGTAGTGGTAAACTTTGATATAACATCGGGAACGTAAGCTTTAACTTGTTCAGTCGACATATCAAGCTGATAACCAGCAGTGAGATCGTTTTGGCCTATATCGAACGTGTACAACGCACTTGAAAACTTATACTCTTCTGGGAACAAGCTCTTAAAGACATCTCCTACACCATGGTCATGTGGTATAACATTTAATGCATGATGTACAAATCATTTATGCTAACAGTTCAAGAATTGATACCTTTTTGATGGATTTTCTGGGATCTTTTATAGAAATCGGAGAATTGGGCATACTGAATATCCAAGGAAATCGGGCTATACCCGCTTTGGAAAATGGTAGTATTTTGACGTCGAATTGTGGATCCAATGGTTGCAAAATTGGCTCCAAGGCTAAAATTTGTACCCATTGAATCCAAATGCGCACTAAGATAAGGTAATCTTAAATCTTCAGCTGAAAATTTAAAATAAATAGAAATGTAATAATGAAAAATTTTAAGGATGAAACATACAATGTAAAGTTACTAATTGATTACGTATGTTATTAAAGTGGAGGGGTGTTATTTTTTACAACCGGACACCTATAAGTTAAAAACCCTGACATTCATTTGTGTTTATAACGAATTAAAATAATAGAACCTATGCACAATGCTTAAACATAAAGCTTCTATGAAATACGGATTCCAAAATCGTCTCACAATATATGCTTTTAGGTCTACACATAAGGACGATTATAATGTTTCCTAAACATTTAAGCTAAAAACCTTCCCTAATTTCACATGTTTTATAAGTATAAAGGTTAAACGCTTTCGTGTATATATCTAAAATTAGAACTATGTGTCATCTTTGTAATAAACTAAACAAAAACCTTCCCTAACCTAAACATTTCAAATATTAGACCAAGACTTTTTATTATAAAAACCTAATAAACCGTCAATTTTGAATCTTTGTGCACTTAAACATACATGATATATTCCAAAAGTCTTCACTTAGGAAAATAAACAAAACAAAACACGTGGTCCCGCAAAGTGCATGAATATGTTTGATCCTAACACGCTCAAATATCTAAATAACTATACGATTAAAAGAGACCGTAAGTGATAAAAGGTATCTTGCCCGTTAATAATACATCGAATTATTTTATTAATTTTATATTCTTTATACATACATATAAATATAAAAATAGATAAAAATAATAGTATGTCTCAGTAACATAATAAATGTATGTATAATAACTCATACTTCTAATATAGTAATATAAAATTATATTAGATTAAACGGTTAATAAAAAACAAAAAAAACTTTATTTTCCAGCACCACCAAACGAACTATGCCAAAATCGTTATGTATCAATAAACTAAACTGAATTCACCGATAGCGAAAAGTGAATTTCACCACACGATCAGGGGTGAGGTATTGTTGGGGACTGACCCTAGCGCCTTGTTTTTTCGCTTATAAGTATAAATTTATGCAATTTCAAGCTAAAAATTTTATACTTATTGAGTTGGCCCCTTAATATAGGTTTCAAGACTTTTGGCACCCTAATTTGAATCTCGAGACTTTCATCCCCTTACGATAAAATCGATAACAAACAGAGGATATTCCGATCAACGTACCTACGAAATCGATCAGAAGGCGACCATCGCAGGCGCGTCCGGCGGGAGAACGGAAGAAAGTTTCGCCGTTAGGCGGAGGAGCGGCAGCTTCGCCGAACATCGCCGATAGACCTCCGGTGTCGGAATTGGAATCACCGAAGTTGAATATCGCCGGAAAATTGCACTCCGGTGAGGAGAATACGGTGATCGGAAGTGATAACGTGATGTAGATTAATAGGTTACGAAGTGGTTCCATTTCGCCGGTGAACTGAGATCACCTGAGAGATATATATATATATATAAGTGATCGGAGTTTTATCATTTGAAGATTTGATATAGCAACTTTAAACTAATAATAAAAGTTGAGCGTTTTGTTTACATCATTCTATAGGTCACTATTATTAAACACTATGCAAAAGATATTTTGTTTATTTTTTTAAAATGTAAGGCAAAATGAGTCGATGTTTGATTTATTTCTCATTTTGTATATGGGTTAGAGGACGGCCAGATTGCTTCACGGTTTAAAGCAAGAGATATGTTTAACGTCACAAAACAACGATTTTATAAGTTTTAAGGTCAGCTCGTATTTTATTAAACATGTCTTTTGTATTCTACTCAAATTGTTATCGTTGCTTAGATGTTAAGGACCTGATATAAGACGTTATAATTTTAAATTAATCATGTTATATTACGCGTTATGTCTAACAAATAAAAAGTTATTTTTATTTGTCTTATGTGTGACCAAGATTAACGTATAACAAGAAAACATGACAATATCGTATAGAGAGCGGTCATCGACGCTTTGATCATGCTCAAAGAAAATGTTACCTTTTAATAACCATTAAAAAACTATCGAACAGACTTATAGAAAAAAAACCTTAAAGATCATAATCACTTGGAGGTTAAATATTCATAATAGATAAACACTTTAAAATAAATAAAGTTCATTTTAATTTCAAAAATCAAAACATAACTCCATCTTAATATTGTTTATGGCAAGCCAGTGATATTGGTGTTGGCGGGTCAGAAATGACCCGTTTACAATCCTATCAAAGATCCATTTATTGGCTGCTTGTGTGTAGTGAACTCCATCCCAATTAATCATCACCGTTGGATCATCACAAGCTTTGCCCACAAGAATATCTTTCCCGTTGACTTTGACCTTACCACCACAACCAATATGCAAGTTATAGTTGTACTTTCCTCCATGCCCACAACAAGCCCTCAATGGATGCACAAACCCTGCATTTTAACCAAATGTACAAGTCATTAATGCACACAACAAACGATTCCTCGTTTTGCCCGAGTATGCCCGAGTAACAAGCTGGATAACTGGTCAAAACAGACAATATTTTTATAAAAGTTAGTATTGTGGTTACAAACTAAACCGATTTAAATCACTCACCATATCGGGTTGCTTTGGTAATGAGCGCATACTTGACCGAATAGACATCAACATAGGTGATTGCCGCCTTGGGCATATCCTCGCGAAGTTGGCCAACGGCTTCTTTTAACCTATGGTTGAAAAACTGCGCGAGTTCATTGTATGGACCCACACATCCGTATTTGTCCACTTGTCCAGCCGTGACTAGTTGACGATCCAACACATACGGTAGACATCCAAACGGGCCCGTATTGTGTATCCAAAATGATCTTCCTCCTTGATCGTATATATCCTAACAAAAAAGAGCTATATTTATTAAATCGAAAAAATGTATAGTTAAGAGTATAACAGGATATTAACGTGTCCCATATATGTTCAGCTAAAAGTCTTTTTATTGCTAAAAAAGTATAAAGTTTGTCTCTATGTCATACGGTTTGACATAAAGGCAAGGTGCACACACCTTAATTACGGTCTTGAATTGACCTATGATATCGGGCACACTCGCCATAACTTCCTCAACCGTCAAGTTTTGAAACAACCCCGCGGTTAAATCATTTTGCCCAATATCAAAAGTATACAAAGCGCGCGAAAAATCTTTAAGCTTAGGCAGCAAGCTCTTAAACACCCCGTCATCATCTGCACCAAAATTCACATGTTACACAAACATTTATATCATAAATGTATAGATTATTTAACACGTTAAGTTGTAACACATGAAATGTCACCTCCTTGGGCGAGAATGCTTCGCACCCTACGATGAAAATCGTTGAATTGGTACCACTGAACGTTTAAGGAAAACGGGCTGAACCCACTTTGATGAAGAGTTGTGTTTTGCGGTCGGATGGTGGAACCCGCTGTGGCGAAATTGGCACCATGGGTGAAGTTTGAACCAAGTGAGTCTAGGTATGCACTCAAGAATGGCATCCCGAAGCTTTGTGCTGAAAAGTTTTTAAAAGAAATGTAATACTTATACATTATGCTTAAAGATTGTATAAACTATAAAGCCATATCTTATCGTGAAATATATTAGTGCTTAAAGTTTTGGATAAAGTTATATACGTTATCTATGAAAATATCTTTAAATAATCGACACAACTACACTTATATAGTTATCTTTAGTGGAGGATTTCATTAATAAAGAGCATATAATATAATTGGGATGAATCCTATAAGCACTTATGCTTATTATTCTGAAAATGTGATACGTAACCTAGTTGTCACATTCAATCCGTTAACCAATTTAACACATCTACAATTTCATTTTTACTTGCCGTACACCTATTTCACATATTTTAAGCGCGTCTATGATTAGATAAACTTTTGACACAAATAAATATACGAGTCATTAATTAGTACCTATGAAGTCGATAACCAGACGTCCGTCGCAATACCTCCCGGCGGGCCGATGGAAGAACGACTCGCCATGGGGCGGCCCGGCCTGCCCGAACGCCGCGGACAACCCACCGGTATCAGAATTCGAGTCTCCGAAGTTAAAAATCGCGGAAAATCGCACGACTTATCGTCGTTTACACTCGCATTCGCAGCTTGATTCACCAACAAAACCACCAAACAAACTTCAACCAAAAAATTTCTCCAGCGACGAAACTCCATTACTGATATAAAGAATAATAATAATAATAATAATAATAATAATAAAGAGAGTGAATATGAGAAATGAGAATGGGTATATAACGACGAAAATAAAGCGTCGGTAAAACTGCCCGTGACATGTACAACGTGGGCTTTGTGCATATGGGTGTGTGAAATTACGGAAATGGGTATGGATGAAGAGGTGGTTGTGATGGGTAGGATGTGAATAGAGGCATGGTTAAGGGGTATTTATGTCTTTTGATGGGTGTGGTATGTTTTGATAGCTACAGTGGCTCCACAACCGTCACTATAACAATAATGAAACTGTATCCCACTTTCTGTTCCGCACTATAATTAGGGATCGTGGTGTATACAAATCACAAATGTCCTTATCTCTTTATCACGTAGATTTTAATCAAAATAATATTATGGTAGGTTTGTTTGTTTCATATATACATACATCATAACTATAATAAGATAATAGTATCTTTTCTTTTATATTATGATTGGATTATTAAACAATTTTATTAATTATAAATTAATATTTTAAAATAAGATATGTTTGAACTTTTTTTTGTAATAAATTAAAATTTTATTTAAAAACAAACTGTTTTAAAAAATGTCATACTTAAAAACTTTGTTATAATAGCTCTCATTTTAATTACTTTTTGTTTATAAAAATTTTACTTTTTAAAAACACTAATTGTAAAATATTTTGTATTTTTAAAAAAGCTTGATGTTGTAAATGTTTTTTCTAATTTTATGAAAATATATTTCTTAAAAATAATATTAGTGAAAAGATATCTTTCTTAATTTATTAAAAAGATATTTTAATATAAAAATAATTAAATAATATTATTAGTAATTAATATGATTATTAAATATAAGAGAGAAACGAAAAAAATAAAAAAAAAAATAGTGTTGAGTGTTGACATGTGTCTCTTTTATAAATCTTTTTGTTAGAGTAAAAAGATATGATACGGTATAATCTTATAATAAAATAATCATAGATGTTCGTTAGCAAATTTACTTGGATGGTTAAAACTTGTTTAAAAACAATTTCAAGATCTTAAATATTATTCATAGTCACGTAGACACAGTAGACTCTTTCGTAAATTAATAAAAAGGAATATATAAAATAATGCTAGTGTTGTTTAAATGTTTGTACATGCGCTACAAACAAAAATGAGTTATTCAAGGTGTTGGTCTGTCTGGGCAACTTGCAGAGTAATTATTGATTAAGGTATTCTTTTGTACTTCGTGTTAAATATAGTATCATGTTATCATACGTTAATTATAAAACGAATATTACGTTTAGTAGAGCTAGAATAAAGATACATAGTGTGAGACATTTTTCTGATATTTTCTTATGAAAAATGTATAACAATGTGATATATATATATATATACACACATACATAGATATTGTGTGTGTCAAATCTTGTAGATGGCGTGTGTGGTCAGTGGTGATATTAAGAGTAGAGTTTGCATAAAATCAAAAGTATGTGTTCACCAGTATACTATAGTTTAACGTATATAATTATAAAACTAAATTTCATACTTTTTAATATATTATTGGTTTCTAAAAGAATGTCTCTTTTAAACATATTAGCTTTCCCATTTGTCTCTATCTTGTTCACTATTAGACTAAACATAATGGATATTTTGAGGAGTTCAAATATTATGATATGGACCCCAACTCCTAAGTGTGCTCCAAACACTATTACAAGTTAGTTAAAGAGTTCAAATCCGTAGGGATTTAAGTATTTAACGGACGTCAAACACAATTTGTTCTAAACTATTAAATTAAAAGGGGCTCTAAACAATAGTTAACCACTATATTTGATATAAAAAAGCTTTAATAAAATAATTTTTATCTACATGATATTTAAGTGAGATTTTAATAAACAATTATTGCATATAGTCTAATATATTTTATGAAAATCAAATTTTAAACTTTAGAAATTCAATATGCTTAGGATACTACCACTGACATTGCCATCAGTCTATTTCATAAAATTACCTTAATTTTAAATTTTTGGTTTTCCCCTATAAAATCGTTAGTACGTCACTACGTCTTGCAATAGATCATGTGATCTCATGTGACTGGAGGCATGTGAGGGGCTTTGTTATGATACTATCACGTGATCACACGTTTGTGATGAATTTAACTCCTTTGGCAAAAGTAACCTTAAATTGTTGAGGCAACCTAGTACTTTTTCTAATGATATTATCGTGTACCATGTAGTCCCAGAAAGAAAAGGAAAACGAACGTCGAACAACACTTACGAAGTGTTAAGCTTACGAAGTGTTAAGTTTTAAAGGTGTATACGATGATGTGAGAGAGTCTTGACATATTCACATGACGTTTTCCATGTAAAAAGTTACTTTTTCAAATGTGTGTATGAATCGGGCTGAAATATAATCTGGAGCTGTAATTTTGAAACATTGAAACCGAGAACAATCGGATTCCAACCACACCTTAAATTGGACTCAAACATTCAAGTCAGAAATTCATTAAAAACGACTTTTATTTATTAGAATGAAATAAAAGTTCTATCTAATGTTAGATTAAACCTGATTATACATAATCGATACAAATTAATTTTATGGTTAATGTGGATTTTAACATTGTATTGGAAAAATATAAAATTCATGTGTGTTATGTGTATCTTCTACATATTCGTGGATGAAAGGTTATACATTTTAAGTTTTAAGTGTCTTTGTGAACAGATCTCGTGGGCCAACTAGGTAAGATACGTTGTTTTTAATGTACAGTAAACGGTTATAAATTTTCGTCTGGAAAAAACGATAAAAATTGACTCTGTGGCCCAATGGATAAGGCGCTGGTCTACGAAACCAGAGATTCTGGGTTCGATCCCCAGCAGAGTCGACTATTGTTTTTGGCATGTTGGTATTATTGATTTATTGGTTAAAGCTAGTATTGACCCGATACCAAAATCATATATATTTTTTAAATGACCCGTTTTCCAACCCGTAAACTTAAGTAAACATTCTGCCCACCCTGAAAACGACTAAGAGGCGGATTACACTGACTCAATAAATTCTGGCTGATTCAGAAGCTGACCAGTTAGAAGTTTTGACTGGGTATACATGAAACTTGACTGTTTGATTCGTTATCTGACTAGAACCAAATCGATTCAGTATTTAAGTAACAAAACCCACAAGTCGAAACCATCACACCACCACCACAACCACCATTGTCACCATACACATTCCGAGCACCACCGCAATCCACTGCCCGAAGTTGGAAAAGGCGGTTCCTACGGGTCATCCACCGAAGCCGAAGGTGAAGTGCGGGTCGCGAGGGGGCAGCGGCCTGCGGGCGCGAGTCAGTCGGTCAGCAAATTTTTTTTCAAGGTTTGGGTCAGCAATGGAGACCCAGTCAGCTAGCCCGGTCAGTCGAAAACAAACAGCCCCTAAGTTGGAGGTAAGGTCAGCGGCTTGAAGAGCAACGCACGGTGTTTGATGCAACCCCGGGGGCTCTTGAAAATCCGGAGGACCGAGTGCCTTTCATGCCCGACGTGTAGAATCTTTTGCAGACGACTTAAATATATGACAGGGCATTGTAAGTGACAGAGTAGCATCCGTCGCACGAGCTTAGTCTACGACGTGCCTTTGAGAGCCTAGGCCCCTATTGTTGCTGGCAAATAGTCAACGGGCGCATGCGACCTTGTTGCCTTGTAAGAGGACCCTAATGCCCACATTGCTATCAAAATCGCTAGTATATCATTGTTTCTCGGCCATCAACTAGTGATTTTCGCCGACGATTAGCATAGTCTAAAACTGGCTCCATACCGATAACAGAGTCCATACATAAGCAAAAGATCCAACATGTTGGATCCAGTATGATGAAAATTACCCTCTTTGTCATAATGACAGAGGAGAACCTTTGACACAAACATTTAAAATGAGTAGAAAAAGTTAATTAACATTAAAAAGATTGTTATTAACTATCCAAAAACAAGAAAATTGCTGCAACCTGGAACATTCTACACGAGACCTGAAAAGGGCTAACACGATTCGGTTAGGGGAATCTTGGGTTCACTTACAGAGCCATCTTGAAGGCGATCAGCTACCCATTTGTTAGCAGCTTCCGTATAATGTATTCCATCCCAATTAATATACTCTAATGGGTTGTCGCAAACATTAATAGCACTCCCGTCTATCCATAAACATGCCCCTAAAGGATCAATGAAGCCTGCAATAATATTAATATTCAAGTCGATCAAAAGGCGGCAAAGAATCTTAAACTGTTGGCAAAAGGTGCATTTGACAATTTTGGCCCTGAAAACTATATGGTGTGTGCCTCTAAGAAGGGCATAATGGTAAAAAGATTATAGGGTAAGATGTTGGCTGTCACACTCAGACGGGGTTGATCGGGTTTGTTTGGACTATTCCTTGCTTCTTTAGCTATCGGTCCAAGTGTAGGTTGTTGATCCTGATAGGACCTTAGGCCCGGTCCTTAACCTAAAGTGCTAGACTAGGCAATGTTAAGGACTCGAGGACTTAAGGCCGGGTCCTTTACTTAGGCAAGGGCCATAGGCTTAGGCCTTTACCTACTGGTCCCACCAAGACCTGATAGGAGTATAGGACCTTGGGCGGCCTATCATATTTAGGCCCCTAAGAAGAGGCCTAGTAATATGTGTGGGGCCCACAAAAATTTTTGCAAGAGAAATGTGTACACACGCATATGTATATACATAAATGTGCGTGTATGTGTCTCAGAGATTATGCATTTACGCACAATTTATAGCTTGTGGCCTAAATGCAAGTTTAAGGGATGTTACGTCAATTAATTATAAATGTAAGTGATAATTAGCAAAGATCTTACCATGCTTGTTTGCTTCACTAATGAGAGAATATTTGACAGAATAAACATCAACATACACCAATGATGATTCTTGAAGTTGTGTTCCCAGTTGTGATATCTTATCTTTGAGTTGTTTATTGAATTCTTGAGCTACTTCGTTGTATGATTTCACACACCCGATTATGTCCACATTATCCGGAGCTGGTGGATAATTCTTGACTAAGAAAGGCAGGCATCCAAGTGGACCCGTATTATGAATCCGAAACATTCTTGCACCTCCTTGATAAAGTTTCTGTAATAAAAACATTAAAGTTTGATTAAAAAACTGAAAAAATGGTACACCTGAAATACCCATATAGTTTAAAGAAACATTAACAAAACCAGAAAGAAATATCTAAATCAACTAAAATCATGATGCAAAAGTTATCAGTTGTGCTCTTGATTCACAATCATAACCAATATGTGATGTATAATGCATAAAACATAAAATAAATTCTATTCTGCTTATGTCATGTGATAAGCTGATAAAGTTATAGGTTGAACTGTTGAGAATTAAATACCTCAATAACAGAAGACAGCTCATTAATTATGGCAGGGATAAATTTCTTCACTTGTTCTTCTTTCATAGATGTAACACCGGCATGAAGATCATTTTGCCCTATGTCAAATGTGTACAGGGCGTGAGCATAATCCTCAGATCTTGGAAGACGGTCTTTAATTTCAGTACTTTTTTCTGACCCAAAAATGAAACCACAAGATTAAGAATGAACATCAGTGGGTCCCACATTCGACCGAAATACTCTAAAATTAGGCCCAAAACAAATACCAACTTACCTTATTACCAATTTTAGCACTCAACTTCATTTGAAAGGATTTTAACCGTAAATTGGCTAATGTGGCACTCACTTATGCCATGCAAAGCTGCCACATCAGATGTCACATATGCAACGAATACTTATATGGAAAAACATTAGAAAGGAACTTACAAGTTTGAGAAATGTCTTTTTTAAATATTACACCAGATGCAAGATGGCATGTACATATATACACACTAAAATGACAAATAAGATGCCATGTCAGCCTTTATTCGGAAAAAAAAAGCAAACATAGACCTACTGCCAGCAGAGCAGGCCATTTGTTGCTACAAGCAGTAATAAAATGCGACTTGGTTGCTAAAGTCAGTAATAACATGTAAGTTGGTTTCAAATAAGAGCCTAATCCAAACTGCTGAAACAGGAAAAAGAATGTAAAGTCCGTTTCGGTTTCGTGCAGTTTGCCCCTCAAAAAGATTAAACATCATGTCTACCTTCAAGATACAAATCATATGATCGCCTTTTGAATTGCTCAAACTGTGACAGCTGCACATCAAGAGTGAGAGGATTAAAACTTTTGTTTAGCATCAAAGCATCAGCAGGCTGAATAGTGGCTCCACTTGCAGCAAAATTAGCTCCGTGTCGAAAATTGGTTCCAATAGAATCCACATATGCACTTAAATACGGGAATCCTAACTTCTCAGCTGTAGATATTGGTTTAGAAATTCAAACCCATATTCAGAAATGAAAGAAGGCAACTCGAACAAGATTTGAATGAAACTTTTTTGTAGTGGTATATTGTAGAACATGGTGGTTATGTTTGATCTTTTATAGGTAGAACAAATGAAAACATAAAAGAAATGCGGCTCAAACATGGCGAAAGTCTTCCAAACTGTTTTTGTAATCCATAAAGCCTCCAAAAACATTTTATTCAATATATTACATTATTCTTGATATAAGTTAGTTTTTGAGGTAGTATTTGATACGTTTATTATACAAATATTAAAAAGATATGACAAAAAGTGTTCTGGATCAGCCAAAACCTGACCAAAAAACTAATAGTTTTGACCTGTTAGTCACCAGTATTACAAAGATGAAAGTTTCTTATACTTCTGATTTTGTTCAAAAAGGTCAAGCCTTTAAATCTCTTTATGAAGATCTGATTCACTTCTTTAAAGTATACTAAAGATTCAACCATAACTTCAATGAAAATAAATGTACATCAACCCCACATGGATGTTAAAAAGCAAAATAATCTTAACAAACTCAAATTCTTGCTAAACCCCATCCATAAAATTGTCCAAGATGGACCCATGTCATTAATTATTCCAACAGATTCCAAATATATGCATTTAAGGGGAAAAATTCAGACCTTTCAAGTTGGTTCTGATACTACAAATTTAAAATTAATCCACTTAAACAAGATTCACAATATTCAGGAACCGTAATTAAGTGCTCATATTTCCAATAATCTAACTAAGTTCAACAAGCTTACACCTTTTAATCTCTTTGTCAACATTTGATCCACTTCACTAAAAGTCAACTCCAAATTCAACCAAAACATCAAGAATTTGACCCACTTCTCTAAATCAAACAGAATTCAATCAATTAATCGATCTTTGGTGGATGAATTTACCTATGAAATCAATCATTAGACGCCCATCAGAACACCTGCCAGAAGGCTTATGAAAATAGGTCATCCCATAAGGAGAAAGAATCGGGTGAAACACAGCAGATACAGCCCCTGTGTCCGAATTCGAATCACCAAAGTTGTAGATTGCTGGAAACTCACAAGAACTTGATTGATGATTGTAAAGATTTGAGATTTGTGCATCTTTGAGCACCATGAAAATGGAGTATGTAGCAGCTAATAGAGCTCCAATTGCCACCAATATTAAACTCCCCCTTCTGCTTAGATTTGTGAATTGTTGTCTCCAATCCATTGTTGGAGTGTGTTGATGATTTTTGGTTGAAATTGAGTGAAATTTTCACTTGGGACTTTTGACAAACACCTGGTGGGTATCGATGCAATTGTGAAGATTGCTTCGAGTTTAATTGTTGTACTGAACTACTGTAAATGATTGATCAGGATTACTCACCGGATCCCACTAAACTAAAAGGTAGAAAACTTTCAAATATAAAATAAAAAGTAGGTTGAATGTCAATTTGTTACTGTTCACTTCTTTTATAAAACGATATAAATATGCGAATGGGTTTGGAAATTTTGATTTTAGCTAAACTAGACAATCGAAGTTTAGATTGAAACGTTTGTTACTATAACTTGTTTCTAAGTCCTTTAGATGTTCAGAAATGGAAGTTGATAAAACATTAGACCGTCTTATCGTATATTTATAAACCATGACTTCTATAGAATTGATCGGTTGTCATAATTTAATGCGAATAATTTTATGCGGATGATATATTTACATAGTAGATATTAAGTTTTGTATTCAAACCTGCATTGTTAGATCTGGTCTAGCTTGCTAACTTAGTTGTGACCAACTTAGTTCCCCCTACTCACTTATAATTCTTTAGGCCTATCTTAATTTGTTATTTTACACTTGATGTATATTAGTTCTATAAATATTATATAGATGTTTTATAAGTTTAAGCATGTAATATATCTAAGGATTTCTTACAAATGAAATTTGAAACTAAATAAAACATTAGTTAGTTATGACAATGAATGTACTTAATAAACAAAGAATGATAAATGCTATCAGTATAGGAAATCAAATAACCATTAAAAGAATGAGCACGGAAAGGTAATCCTACACCGATAGCATGTGTACAATCATACAATAATGGGACGTAAGCATTTTCATACCGGCATGTATCAGTGTGTTGGTCATCCACAAAGTCACACAAGGGTTTACCGTAAGCCGTCCTGTACAGACGTATAAATGTGTATAGGAGTGTATGGACTAAATACAATGCCCTATACAGCCTTGTCCTTTGTTGAACTTTAATACTACTTTAAACACGCAATTCCACTTACTAACCAACCAAAATAAAGACCAAATCAGTACCAATCAGCCAATAACAGCCCAGTTCTTCATCTATCTTCACCCCTCTCAAAAAGTTGGCTCAAAACAGAACATAAAAAGTTAAACTATGTTGTTCATACAACATAAAATACAGAGTATGAGTGTGTGACAATGAGCATAAAATAGAGAAATTTGATTAGATAGAAACAATTACCAACTGTTGTTCATACAAACCCGAATCCGAATACTTTTTTAGATGAATAAACAAAGAGTTTAGTTAAAATCCAGTTACCGATTCTAGATGTACAATCAAAATTAGGAGTGTTTGGGTGACAAAATAATAAGATGGCCCCTCTCCTTTTACCTTCACACATGCAGCAACGATTGGAATTGGATTATGACCACACCTTCTTCATCAAAGTTGAGCATGACAAGTTTTTAAGGTCACAAAAAATGATATTATTGTTTTCTTCTCTAACTTGTCCCCAAACACATGCATTCACTCTCACCATCTGTCCCTTGAGTTTGACCTGACAACAAAACATCCAATCACAGCATCATTTGCCATTCATCTATGGTTTTAGTTTTAGATGTTGGTTTTTGTTTGAAAATATCACAGAAATATGAATACTATTTAAGCTAAATTATACCTCGATAACACGTGAAAATAATTTCACGTGTCTGCTTTATGTTCGCGTATCTTCATAAATGATCAGAACCAGAAAAATAATAATAATAATATAAACTAAACTAAAATGGTTGAAAAATCCACATAATGGTTGATGATTGCTTACATGGATGGCCATGTTGGCACAATTTAATGAGCGGCCAGTGACTTGCAACCCAGGTTTAAAATGTGTTTTTTTCTGGTAAGAAAATGAAAGCATATTGTATTGTTTGTACAGAAAAATATGGTATGCTGCATTGTTGTACAGAAAGATATGGTATGCTGCATTGTTTGGTTAAAGAAGAATTTGAAAATTAGTAATATATATCTATTCAATTATACATGACAAGACGAAGACTTCATTTATATTCTTAATTACATGAAAATAAGAATTTAAAAACTGTAGGTTGCATATACCGCATACCTATAGAGTAGACAACCCAACATTTATATAGTTATGTTTTAATTTATCAAATCTAGAACTTAATAAAGTCGCATACCTTCCAATTTCTCTGTTCCCTAAATACCCTCTATTGTCCCTTCCACCCCCAAAACCTCTTCTCTCATCACCAGATCTCATTCCAAAATCTCCACGTGACCGAGGCCTATCCGAAAAGTCAACACTTCTGGACTCATCAAATGAGCCTGATTGAGAAGGTGGTCTGTCATGAAAGCTCCCTTGTTCTGATCCAGAACCTGGTCTTTCTTGGAAGCCTGGGCCCACTCTTCCTGCCCCTGAACCGGGCCTTTCAATGGTTTTTTGACCAAATCGAAGTTTATTATCCAGTTCACTGATTAATTGTTCCAGTTGCCTTTCTTTCTCAAGTATCGTGTCATGTAAACTGGTTTGATTTTCATTAGATTCTTTCTTGGAATCCATCTTTAGATTGTATATTTCTTCCCTTAAATTCTTTTCTGCCTCTGTCTCAGGCCTGAAAATAATACCGTTTTAGTCGTTTAGATATCAAGGCAGATTTAACCATCTATATAGAAGCTTTAAAGATAAAGATAGAGAATAAATATTTACTATATAAAAGAGAGATCACAATAAGTTTTATAACTAGTCATGATAAAAAAACAACTAGAATGATAAATCATAAACTGCACATTAAATATAAGGGACTTCTTTAATGGATATGTTTGTTGTAAATGTTGAGTAAATTTACTGACTCCAATCAAAACCTCAAGTAGTTTTGGAAGTACATCTATATTAAACCATTTAGGTCTAAAGGGGAAAACATACAACAATTTACCTAAACGTACTTCTCCAGCTCTGCTGAAAAGAAACTCACTAATAGCATAAAACTCCAACATCCAAGCTGACAGTAATGTGTAGTCACTATGCAAGCAAAAATAAATAAATACTATGCTTTAGAAAACATTCGTATCCTTCCCGATTATCAGGACATTGGGTTTACTCTAACAGTCATTCATCAAAGTATCAGTACATCAACTATTTTCCTGGTCCAATTCATATATTTTCAAACCACCACAAGATAACCAAGAATTCCCAACCAGGGCAACAAGACAACGTATAATCGTATATCACCAGCCAAATAGGATTATGGAAAACTCAACTATCTGTTATTGAACTCAAAGGTCAAAACATCTAAGTTAGTGTTTCAGTCAATAAATGCTTCTCATGCCAACTAGTAAAGTATTTGAATCATCTTTAAAGCTGAGTCAGAATCAGACCCTATAACTACAGCCTAAATCGGTTTGCCAATCTACTAATGGGTTTTAGTCTGTAAATGCTTCTCATCAGTCATCCCAACTAGAAGAGTATCTGAATCAGGGAAATCACAAGATTAAACAAGTTGACAAGGCAGATTGACAGCACAAATTCAGATGCCAACAGATCTTACGACTATAGAACCTTCAAGACCGCACTTAATGCCTCAGCCACAACAATGACAGATTGACAGCACAAGTCAGATGCAAGTAGAACGTATTCACACTACAATTTGTGCATTCAATGTTATTTGCAAAAGAATAAAGGATCATACCTGCCGAGAAGTCGTCGCTCCAACTCCAAATCAATCTTCCGATAATCAAAACCTTTCTCCTGAAGCAAAACTTCTCTAGGTTTAGCATCACCAAAAGGATTCACCTTCGGTCTCGGCTTCTCCAACCCCTGCAATGCACCAGAGACCTCTACTGAACTGCCAAACTGTGCGCTCCCCGGTCTGCTGTTAGAATGAGAGCTCGTAGGACGCTATTCGTCCTCTTAGCTTCAAGTTCCATATCAGTTTTCCTCCAATCCAAACCTTTTTCAGCCAATATCTCTTCCCTTGGCCTAGCATTCCCAAAAGGATTCGGCTTATTCGTCTTGCTAGCAGGCTCTATCGGAACACTTTCACCCTTAGGGGATCCAACACCAATCTCCGGCGTTCTGTTAGCGGTTCACGGTTAACTCCCCTACTCCAACGATCAGGCTCAGGTCCACCGGAATCACGATAACCGGAACCGAAATTGGAAGATCTAACAGGCGGTGGTGCTATAGGCTTCTTATTCACCGCCCAATTGTCAATCTCGTCAGCCCTAGAAACTCCCCCTCCTCCGGCGCTAACGCCACCGAGAGAACTGTAGCGGTTAGGTCTAGTTCCAGAATCAAACGACGGCGTTTTCTTCGTCATTGCCCAATTATCAACCTCATCAGCCCTAGACGGTTGATCGTATTCCAAATTCCGAGAAGGCGGACCTCTACGATCGTCATCATATCCACCGTAGGATCTCCGATTACTCCCCCACGAACCGTCACCATCCGCCTCTCTATCTCTCATCCTCGGCCCTCCGCCGGAGCGACCACCGCCGTACGACGAGAAACCACCGCTGATCCTCCCGTATTGCATTTCCTCCGGCGAACGCTCCTTCGGCCCCGTCGGAAGCCTCATCATCTCCTCAGGAGTCAATCCTTTATGCTCGAAAGCGAAGTCACGGCGCGAGCCTCCACCTCCGGCTCCGGCGCCGGCCATCGTGAACTCCTGTAAGGTCATTTTAGTCTTCTTCTTACCTTTGTTGCTGCTCACCGCCTCTTTCAAGCTTGGATAACTGTGCACCGGAGCAGCCGCGGCTGCCGCCGCGGCTGCGGCCTCTTGCTCCTTCTCCTCGGCTTCGGCTCGCTCGGCTTCCGCCGCCCAGGCGCCGATATTCCCCCATACTTTCGACATTTCAGATCTAGAAGATCTCAAAACAAACAGATTCACGATAATAATCAGTTAATCACCAGATGTATGTGTAACGTGAGAAAACACCGTTAGCTCCGCCGTACGCCGGAGATGTGTGGTGGTTGTTGACGGTTGTTGGTGGTTGGTGGTGGTTGTGGTGGTTGGTGGTGGTGGTGATGGTGGTGGTGGATCGATGGTGAAAACTGAAAAGGGAATAACCGAATAATAATAATAATCTACAACAGTGATACAACAATATGGTTTTGGTAGTTTTTAGCGAGAGAAAGTGTGAGATGAGAGAGAAACAAGGAGTGTGTTGCTGACGCGTGTACTTGCGAGTGAAGGATACAGACCGTTGGATAAAATGGGATTCGTTATAGGCCGTTGGATAAAATGGGATTCGTTATAGGCCGTTGGATGGTTGTTAATGCACGTTTTACAGTGGACATGCAAAGTAGGTGATTTGAGACGTGGGTAGTGTGTGAAAAGTGCCAAAGTGGGAAAGCATCGAGGTTAAGCAACACCAACGGAGACGGTGTTTTTGGCTGAAATTTCATTTTAAGTCCTTGCACATTAACGTGTGTACGGTTTGACCCATTTAACTTTTTGTAGTTTTTTTTATACTTTTAGTGGTAGTTAATTACGTAAAAAGTTCATAGTGATTAGACATGATTTTTTGATACCCAGATTTAAAAAATAACTAGAAAGGTATGTCCGAATGTAATACAAATGATCCCTGATAAGTGATATAGATGGAATGTTAATGTTTCTGTTATTTTAATATTAAAAATTAAAAATATTTACCACGCGGCCTTGCTTATTATATATATCATAGTGGACAAAATATATTTCAATTACTTCATTTGGTTTAGTAGATAGGCATATTTATTCTAAAACAAATATGGGCATGGGTTCGAAACCCTCCTAGCTCACCAGCGAAACAATTTTTTCCCCTAAATTCACGTGTGCCTCTTGCGTTTTACGTATCAAATATAAAACGTTTTTGTGTTTAGTTCATATACGTTTTGGGACAGTCTATGTTTTGACGTTCGTCTACATTTTGACGTAAATTTTGCTCAAAAATGATTTCATTCGACGATATAAACTACGTTATGATGTAAATTTAATTCAGAAACGATCTAATCTTTTTGTAATATATACTTTATCACATCACATATGACGTCGATGCACGTGCTTATGATATACGTTTTGGGTTGCTCGACATTTCGTCATAAATTTGTTTGGAAAATAGTCGGGTAAAATATAATATGTTTTCATTCAATGGTATAATTCGAGTTAATTTACGTTTCGATGTAAATTTAGTTTGAAAACGAATCGATCAATCCTAGTTTATGCTTTATCGTGTTGTGTACGTCGCTGCAACGCGCGACGGGTAAAAGCCTAGTTATATACTTATAAAGGGTGAGTAAAAATCATAGCAATGAAATATTGTTAAAAACAAACAATATAAAAATATGAATAATCTCATGAATTTAAAATTATTAAGAGAAAAATATTATTTCAAAAGAAAATATGACAAATTTTTATTTTAATAAAACAAAATCTATTAACGGTTATACTAAAATCAATAACTTAATCATTATTTGTTAACATAAATAACTATTTCTTATAAAAAAATGTGAAACAACTAAAAGTAATAATTGATCATTAATATAATATTTATTGTAATTGATATGAGTTAATTTATAATTGATAGGAGTTAATAGTTTTCAAATTTATAGTAACTTAATATTAAAAGAATAATGACACGTGACAATGCACATGTGACGCTTAGGTGGGCGTGGTAAAAAAATGTCACGTGTACCCATAGTTAATCTTTTATTATAAGTTATAGATTTTATTCGAATTATAATTATTTTATGTTTTAATATGCATGGGTAATTTTATTATTTTATAAACACTTAACAGAAAAGTTAAAGGCCCAACAAAGTTGGGGAACATTTGTGTTACGTTTTGTTAAACCCGTAAACCGACTTTGTAGTTTTTCAAATATGGGAACCGAAAGTGAAAAAAGACATAACCACATAAACTTTTATGCAATTAACTCTTGTTTATTATATGATAACTGATAGCTTCTTAAATAGTGATAAGTTTTGAGATTGTTCTAATTAGTTTATTTATATATTTTTTGTCATAATTAGGTTATTAATAAATTTTATCTCAGTATGATTACTAAAATTTCAGGATTATGTTTCATATATTGCAAAATATTTTTAAAAAAAGTTGAATCATTTAAATATATACAATATTTATATAAAACCAAATTATTCAAAAAATACGAATTATTGAAAAGAAATAGAAAAATACAAATGAACTAATTAAAACACTTCTAAAATTTTAGTTACATGACTTTAAAATAAAGATATTAATAAGATGATTGAATTAAATAAAAATACTAGTGAGTTAATTAACACACCTTTAAAATTTGCTTATTAGTTCATAAGTGTTACCTTTTACTCTATAAAAAAAATCCTACTTGTAATTTGAAAATAGTAAAGTTTCTTGGGTAACGTAACGGGGACACCATGCATATCAGAATTAAAAAAAGTAAGCATAAAAAGGGAAACAAAAGGAACTTTCCAATTAGATAGTGACATTGAAGTACCAAAGTATAGCGATGAAACTTTATTATTTTAAGTTCAACATGATTAGTTAATGACACGGCATGTTTAAGATCTTATAACATTTAAATAATAACAATTGAAAAAAAAACATGTTAGAAGATCTTGTAGTTCTGCTATAGTGCTATACTGCTATAGGTTTCAAACCATGAAACTATTCAAATTTGGCATTGGTTTGGATTCACGGTCAGTTTTAATCACTTATAGGTTGGTTTTAATGTTTTCAAACCATAAGAAACAGTTTGTTTTACAAGTTGTATCAAAAACAAGTTGTACAAATCAGACCAGACCATAACATTTGACAATATTTATTTTTTAATGAACAAACTACCTGAAAGCATCATTCAACTACAATTACACATGTGTTGGGAAATACATATTCATTTTATTTATAATCTATTTATTTTTTGATTGAAGGATCATGAACAATTAAAAGTAATGTTTTGAGCTAGTGGGCTTTCGTTGAATAGGTTTCAGAAGACATGTTTTAAGTTTCATATATCATAATTGATTCTTCTTGAAGAGAAAATACTCAGTTTCAATATAATTTATTATTTTGAAAAAGTTCTTATCATGTTTATTAAATTCCAGTGGGATCTTTTTCTTTACGGTTTTTTTGCTATTACAGCTTGTGAAATATGTGGTGTTTGGTAAAAATCCTGATTTTTCACATGATAGTGCTTATTTTAATCATAGTTTCAACGTGCTGCTTTTTTTAATTACCAACACGTCTTTTTTTTAATCTACGTTTTGATTTCTAAAACAAAGATGCAATACCTACGGGATTACGTTAAACATTTCTTTAAGTTTTGCATTTCATTACCCACATAAATATAATTTTACTTGAAAATTATAATAATTTCTCAATTTCATTTCATTCAATTTCATTCTTTTAACTAAACGCTCCCTTAATATAAGACCCACATAAATCGAAGTATATACACTTGGAGCACAAGCTAGAACCCATTATAATTACTATTAGTTTAACATTATGATTACTTTTAGCACATTTACTTTTTTTATAGCTTGCAAAGTATGATGCTTTACAGAATCCTAAGTGAATCATTGTGACAACTTGCATTTATTTACGTTCTATATAAATTTTATTAAAAAAACAAGCTGTCAAAATGCACCATTAAAACCCTCTAGATAAAAAAAAACTGAATTTCCAATGTGTAATAGCAAAAGGGAGAGGCTATACATATCCTCTTCTTCTACTTGTCATACCCCTACCCCTAAAATATTATTTTAAAATTGTCACATTCTTCCCCTATATTTATGTTATACTTTAATCACCATAAATCATTAAAACGTATTGATTTCATGCATATACGTACAACCATCATGACAAACCAAATGCTACATAAAACAATCTAAATTCAACAAACCGTAAACTAAATGCTACAATAAACAATCCCAAATCAACGAAGCATCACATAAAATGTATAAAAAAATAAAAAGTGAATTAATTTTTTCATCAAAAGAATTCAAGTTATACAGATCAATTTTTTTTAGAACATAATGATTTGATCATATAAACACTCAAACAACAAAACATAACAATAAAAGTCATTATATTCATGTAAGTGAATAGTGTTACGCACACAAACGTAGATGTGAAACCCACTAAAAATACGTCTTTTTAAATAAACAAAATATAAACTAACGTAGTTTCGATTAACCAATTTAACAACTTATCATTGTTAACTCCACGATAACTCACATTATCGTCATCTGCTATTGTTTTCTTTGAGTTTTTAATGTTTAAATTTTCACTTATTTTTTCAAACAAATTACGTTTGAAGTAACGATGATGTTTCAATTTTTAATTTAAAAAAAATTATGAATACATAGTCGGTGTAAACCTCCAGTTATCCATATTGTTATGTTTTTTTTTATTAACAACCAAATCAACTACTTAAATATTTAAAGTGATTTAGAAAATATATGAGGTTTTACCAAAGTTTGTTGCTAAAAGGACAGAGATAAAATTGAATTTGTTATTTTAGTTGTTTGATTTAACTAGTTCTTTTAAAAGAATAAAAAAACAAGAAAAGAAAAGGCAAAAGGTTTGAATTGTATGTTACTACAAACTTGAAGGGGGGAGTGTAGCAAGTAAAAATAAATATAGTAACACCCTAGCAAAACGGTCTTAGTTTCAATCAAATAAAAGTATAAATAAGAAAAAAATAAAAGGTTTGAATTGTATGTTACTACAAACTTTAAGGAGGAAGTGTAGCAAGTAAAAATAAATCAAAAGAGGGTATATATAATAACATTCTAGCAAAACTGTCTTCAGTTTCAATCAAATAAAAGTATAAATAAAAAACATCGTTGGTTGCATAATTACATTTGATAAATGTAGTTAAGAATACACCTTTTGAAATTAAAGCAACACATTTTTCAAAAGAACAATTATACTCCTTTTGAAATTAAACCAACATATTTAAAAAATCAATAAAGCCTTATAACATCGTGATTTATTATTAACTGGTAACCATGACAGTAATATGTTTAGTTGCAAGTTGCAACTAAAATATTTCAATATGGTATTAGAATAACTGTTTAAATAATTCAATCATGCTGAATAATTTCATGCAACTACAATTTCACATATAAGATTAGCATAATCAAATACACTATATAACCCTTAAGGGAATCATAAATAATCATCAAGAACCACTCGAAATCATTAGAATTACAATCCAAAGACGCGCGATCGCTCTTTTCAAAGTGGAACTAAGTGCATTTCAAGATAAAAAGCGCACAAGCATGCGAATCTACAGAAGCCGAGAGCGAATGCTGTAGAGACCCGTAGTCTTTCCCGCTCCAGACCTCTTTTGTTGAACATGACCCGAAATTTATAGTTGGGAACGCCTTTGAAAGGTTCGATACAGTCGTGGAAATAACTGTTTTTGTTGGATTAAGGTTGAAATAAGCAAGATACACCTCTCCTGAGTGATTACAATAAACAAGAGTCAGTCGAGTCAACAAGTCAAACCTTATTCGCGAGATTTTACGTTTGGAATTATTGTTATTTTAGTAGGGTTTTTTTTTTTTTTTGCATAAAACTAGAGATGGCAATTTATCATGATAATAATTGAATGTGTCTATTCGGGTTATATTTTGTAATAAACATTCAATATTATTTTATTCTAAACCATAAGCTATTATTATCTAAACTAATATAAATCTTATAATCGTGTTTGACGCCCATCATGTAATTAGAACTTCTAAAATGTGTTTCGGGTCAAAGCAACATGTCCCGAAAAGTTTATCTTTTTTTATTTGACTCGAGCAAAAAAACAGTCTAAATCTCACCTTTCCTTCCGGTTGCGATCCACGAACGGACTCCTCCGGGACCTTCATTACCTTTCATTAGTTTTATTGAAGCACATGAACCAGAATAACTATTCATGAGCGTTCCGTTATTGTTTAGCTCCCATATCTGGATACAAAAATGTAACGCTCACATAACAAATCATGGTTCTTACAAAACAAAAGATTTAGAGGGGGAACATTGAGAGTTCGGGTGAG
Organism: Flaveria trinervia; assembly: GCA_025506515.1. Lineage (NCBI taxonomy): Eukaryota > Viridiplantae > Streptophyta > Magnoliopsida > Asterales > Asteraceae > Flaveria > Flaveria trinervia. The sequence goes on along the minus strand of CM046441.1, from coordinate 83,486,219 downwards.
TTGGGTAACAGGTCAAAACAAGTTGTGTCGACCAAAAACACTTGTTTGTTTTTCTTAAAAAGAATGACCGTTTTATTCAATAACTAGGTAGATAACACTTCCATTTAGTGGTTAGTCTACTGTTTGACCCGTTTGAGATAAGATAAAAACGTATGCACATGTACAAAAAATTTAAACAATTATTGTACCTGGTTAGCATCCAGTCTACAAGGTGAAAATGATGCTCGCTTACGCTCCTTTGAAGTAAGCTTTCGCTTATTTGACGTATCAAAACAGAACCCTTCTATGTTACGTGCATGCAAGTGAAGTTTTCCTCTATATTTTTCTCTACACTCAACATCTTCATCTCTAAAATAAAATGAGAAAGTTACATAAAAGTAAATAACCAAGCATAATATAGTTGATCTTTACATGATAATAAGGTTGTAACAACAAGCACGTTGGGTAAAGGGTCTGCTTTTGTTGTGCATTAAACCAACATTTTGTTCGAAAGTTTCAATTTTGTTTGGGAAAAAGGTCCGATCATGTTGCACGTTTGATTCAAAATTTGAAGTTTTTATTCAAACATTGTCAAATGTTTTTGAAATATAAATAATTATTGAAAATTTATTTATTTATTTTTAACGGCACACGTACGATGCTTCGGAGAATATGTGTTATCTTAATCGGGCTCACCTATCCGTTACCCAGCCGGGACCGCACCCCCCAACCCCCACAGGATGAAACCCGTTGCTGAGAAAAACCCTTGGCTCAACTCTGAGCAAAATGCTTAGAGTGAGACTTGAACTCATAACCTCCTCTTATTTACATGTTATGGGTATCTCATGTTGAAAATTTATTTATTTGAATATATGATTTAGAAGGTTTAATTCATTCCATATACACTTTGAACGACTCCCGACCCGTTCTGCCTGTCTACCTTTTATTTCTTTTTACTATTCTTGTTACTATTTAACCCGGCACAACCCAAAACCGACTCATATATGAATGGATTGAAACACTCACCTGCTCGTGATAATAACATTGGCATATTAAAAAGGTTTAGAAAATTACGATTGCAAAAAAGCTTCGGTCTTGTATAGACAAAAAGGTTTGATCTTATTGCTTCTTGAACCCCATCTCCAACAAACTTGTTCAAGATTTGTATCAACCATTTGCGAAAACCATCCTCTAGCCTCGGGAACATGACAGCTGGACAGCCCAACAACAAGTTTCTCAGACCGACGCATATTTCGTAGATTTGTTTTAATTTTAGGACCTTGCTCCAGGAGTTGGGAGTCGGTTGTACTTGTAATATAAGGAAACTGTAAAAGAAAAAAATTGCTTCTTTAAACCATATCCATATTTGACTTTTGACAGTCAAATGATTTATATTCTAATCAAGATATTAACAAGAAATATAATATATATGACCAAAAGTGAAAAAATATATATATAATATAAACAGTATTAGTATTATATAAGCAATTGGAGATAGAAGGTAAAATTCTCTAGGTGGAATTTTACTTTGTTTTGATTATATTTTATTTCGTTTTTAGTTTGCATTTTTCTCTATTTAAGCAAAGAATAGTGATTCATGTAAAGCATACCTCCTTATTGTTTGAGCTAAAAGAATTGATTTTCAATAGAGTCGGATTCGTGATGAGTCCATATGTTGTACTGTCAAGCTTTCTCATATCTCCTCCGAACATCAATGGAGAACGGGCCATTGACCATAAAGTCATCTTTAAAATGTCAAGAAGTCAACAAAAGTTAAAATTAAAGAACGACAAACGAATTTGATTCAACCATCTTAAAAATAATGCACAGCATAGACCTACCTGAGTCTTTTGCTCATCTAGAGAAAGTCTTGAACTCCTGTGAGGACCAACATTGACTCCTAATAATAAATACTTTAATTAATAAATTGGTATTTAAACTGATGTAGAGTCAAATCAGTATCTTGTAAAATCAAGAAACAAACTTCAAATCAAATTTAACGATTGATGACGTGCTTGAACAAATGGTCGGTTTGAGAACGAAAACTCACCGGGATCTGTGAGCCATCCTAGTGGAAGCATATCCAAATCGGGCCACGATTTCCCCAACAAACCGTTGCCACCTATCATATTAGCAGCTGCAAAATCTCTGAAAACAGAATTCAAGATTAATGAATATGAGAAATCCTCTGAATTAGTAAGCCTAATTATTTTTCTAATGATATAATTATGATACTTTCAATTACATAGGCATATAGTTAAAAAAGATTTAAAATTTGTCAATGAAAATAACCAAAGTTTGACATTGAAGTCAACAATGTAATATACAATTTCGGATTCGTCCTACTTTCTTATAAAATCTCTAGAGAGAAAGGTTATCATCATTCAGTTTCATAAATCATAACAAAGTACTAGAAACAAAAAAAAGTGACTATAACACAATTAGCATGTTCCATAACAATTTTGTATTCTGAAAATAATATTGACCCCCATAAAGTCAACAACATGTTAGCATATGAATACCTTGAAACATCAAAATGGGTTGCAACATCTCCCCAATTATCCCAGTCATCACCAGTCACTCTATACATATTAACAAGTGGTGCGACGTGCTTTGCCATCGCTGGTGTGGCACTAGTCCCAGGTGAGAGTGAATAAAGAATTGTTCGGTTTAATCCTGTCAAGACCTACATATTTATTTGTTAAAACTTATATACAAACAATACATAATAGTCAAGATGTTAAGTGATAAATATACATACCCCTGAGACAACGGTTATCTCATCTGGTTGAAAGTCGTCTCCAAACACACAGTCATGTTTTACTGTTAAAAGACGCAATAAACTGTTAATATTGAGTGGCAATTTAACTATATTACACAGTAAAAAAAACTAAGAACAAATGTAAATATAGAGAGAAAATTACTAAAATCTACACCCCATTCGGCGTATGATGATAAAGAGACCTCAAAAACGCTCTACCGGCTCCTAATGAGGTGTTAACACTCATGAAACCATTTTTCATCCACGCACAAGCTCTCTCTTTAATCCCTATGTCTTTTGCATGCCATGTCTTTCCCGCTTCCACATAAGCTTTCCCCTATTCACAATTAAAATTAAAAAAATATCATTTCATGTTTGGTTCCATAGTTCCAAGAAATAGAAGCAATTTTCATGGAATGGGAGGAATATCTCATAACAAATGAATAACTATGAAATACACCTCATCCTAGGTTTGTGATCGGATACTACATATGCTAGAATTTGAGATATGTTAGTTACATGAATACCGCATGGAAGCCTAAAGATAGATGAGATTTGTTTCTGTTGTGAAAATTTTGAGCTGTTTGGTTGTTTACTTATGAATGGGTCCATTCAGGCAGTGGCAGAGCTTGAAGAAAGGTGTAGGGGGGGGGGGGGGGGGGGGCTGAAAGTCACAAGACTCAAATCAGGGGAGCCGAACTCAATACGTATAAAATTTTGTCTAAATTTTCACTACTGGCAAAAAAACAGGGGGTCCAGGCCCCAACTAAGCTCCCCGCCCATGCATTCAGGTCGCCTATATCTCCAACAGATCAAATGGCATCACCCATAATATGGCCAAAAAAGAAACAAGTCAAAAAGTCTCCCTACAATCTCCTCACTTACTTTATTTAAAACATTATATTTTTTATTGTAATAATATATATTATGCGAACTATTTATAAAAGTTCGAAAAACTGGACTAGTGTTTTGGGTCAACTCAACATGATCTGTATCGTGACCCTCCCATTTTTCAAGGTTTTGGGGAATAATACCGTGGTAATGTCTAAGATCGGTGTGTTGCATTTACAGCTTGTGTACTTATGCCTCTCATAACATGAAACCCAAACTTTAAACCCATGTCATGAACTTTCTTGGCTACTTCCGAAAACCCTTTTCCACCTTTTGATGAAGGCCATCTACCGGGGTCGGGAATCATCCTCCCCCATTTATCAATCACATCATACCCAAGGGAATCCACATAAGCACCCGCGACTAACTTTCTATACCAAAGGTAATCCACCACTGCATACTGAAAACATCAACAGATCACAAAAAAGAGTTTTAACGACAATGCTTTCGTATAATAAGATTGAATGATTCTTTAAATGGGCTATTGAGTATAAAGTTAACATGATTTGGGAAAATATGTAATTGTAACTAGAGAACTTCACAAAATTGGAAGTTTTTTAATTTTTATGAGCCAAAGGAGTGGGCATTAAGGTATAGTTTTAACAAACAGAACAAATCACAAAAGGGAGTGTTTAACAATGATTTTAATTAAAATGGATGATTCTTTAAATTGTCATTCAAACAAAAAATTATGGTCTTGGAGAACTAAAAATACCCTTAAGTATCAACAAAGTACTAAACCACAATACCACATGCTAACATCATCCACCTTCTTTGATGATGACTGTGTGCAGATACGCAATTGTAACTTAAGAACTTTACAAATATGCATTTATTTTAATTCTATAGGCAAGGGAAATAGTGGTTTAGACCTCGTAGCCATGAGCATGTAATTTCTGTGAAATCAGTTGAGCATTCTGAAGAAATTCTTCCTCAGAAATGGTCCAACAAAAAGAATCATAGGAATTCCAACCTCGTGGCGGTAGACTAGCATGACTATCTGATAATACCCTGAAATAAAAGAAATAACTATATGATCGAGTGTCTCGTAATCTTGTCACAATTAAAATACTTAATACAAAATGAAACAGAAAGAAAAAAAAAACAGAGGTATTGATTACATACTGGTTAAGCATTATACAACAAGAAGATATAATAAAAGAATCATCAAATTAACCAGATTCAAGAACTAGAAATCATCTTGGATCTTCATAATTCAAATGTGTATTTTCAGTTTTTTTAAAAGAAATACTTTTAGACTCCTGAAAGTCATAAGCAACTGCCATTAGAGCAATAGCAACTATTAAGTATTAACAGAAGAAAAAAACATGGGAAAACAGAGATAGTCAGACAAAGTTACAAAATCATCTTCACACTACTTTCAAAACCAATAACAAAAAATTTTACTACACAATTTCAAGAACTGGAGTTCATCTTTAATCTTGAAATTCTAATATAATATCTTTTACATATCAGAAATTTAAGTCAAGTTTTAGTATGCTCGACAGTTATTTGCACAAACGTGATATGTTTTTACAACCTTTTACCAAAATAAACATATTATAAACTAATTGTAACTCTTGAAAGCAATTTTGCACCCTTTTATCCAAATAATCATCAAAAAACAAGGGTTTTAGCCAATCAGGCTTGAGTTAACCCAAATTGTCAAAAATAAAGATTTATACAACTCTTGAAAGTCAAAGCAGTGATTCTCATAAAAACAGACGCATTATTCAGCTGAACCTAGATCACAGAAACCAGAAGCAAACCCGTTTTAATCGAGTTAAAGAACAGCGTACAGCACTACAGCTATCCTACTATCACTTTGACTTTTGAGAGTCAACTGTGCTGGTATTCAACCTTATTGTTCAGCTGAATCCATATCATTCACACTAATCAACCCAATATACCACTAAAATCAATCAAATTCAACAAAAGGGTACTCCTATTTAACATATTTCATCAAAATAAACATCAAACAACAAGGGTCATAACACACCCATATAAAATCAACCAAATTCAAAAGCTTGAAACAGCATGAAAGGGATAAAAAACACACCCTTCAGATGAAACCCACAAGAAGACGACAAAGAAGAAGGAGAAGAAGAAAAGGCTCTTCATGGCGTCACTTGCGTTTGACCGAATGAAATATCAATCGAAAGATGCTGTATTTATAGTAGCGATGGTTGAAAGAATTAAAGATTGATGATGATAGCGATCGAATACGATGAAACGACGTCGCGAAATAGGTGGAGAATTTATCGGCGTGATGGGACGGCTGTTTGAAGGTATTTTCGTCCGGTGGTGAAACGGTGGTTTTAACTTCTCCGGTGAGAGTCACTGTCGTCGGTGAAAGACATTGGGTTCCACAATAGTGATCACTGCTACACGCGTGTCCATAGTTTTTTTATTATTGTACTTCTTTTTCTTTTTATCATTTTTTTTAAAGTAAGCTAGAAACGAACCGAACATTAAGCGAATAGTTCGAGAATCGTTCGATAGAAAGTTTATTTATGTTTGTTCATTCAATAAATGAATGATCATGAACAAAAAAAAATTGTTTTTTATTTAAACAAACAAACATGAATATAAATTATGTTCGTTTATTTATGTTTGTAAACATTCGATGATTTGTTTGTTTGCATTCATTTTTTTCGTTCGTTTATAAGTTTGTTTGTGATGATTATGCTACGTATTTATTTATTTTTGGTGGACTTTGCGTAATATTTATGATTCTATTTGTTTGTGATGATAATTCTATTTTGAAATAAATATATGATTGTTTGTATTTGTTTGTGTTTATGGACTTTTCGTTTTTATTTGTTTATGGACTTTTCGTTTTTATTTGTGTATGGACTTTTCGTTTTTATTTGTTTATGTTTATAAACGTTGGCTTGCGTTCGTTTTCCTTTGTTTGTGATGACGAACCAACTCGGATGACATGAAGTTTATACTATTCCTTAATTTTAATTTTGTTTTTATTTATAATTTTAAATTTCTTTTGCTCCTCTTTTACTAATTCGATTTGACTCTATGGGTGTTTAACGGTTCAATTAATGATTTATTAGGTCCGGTTTGTCTAGTTATTAAAGTATCTTGGGACTAACCGCTAACTGAACTCAACTGAGGCGTAAGCAAATTAAACTTAACCAATTAAACTAATTTATTCTATTTATTTAGTTTGCTTATCCAATTAAATCGCTTATTGTTCGGTTTATTTGGATAACAGAACCAAATAACCGAGATTTTATGTACCTATTAACCTGATCGAAAACCAAATTCATAATATGGATACAGTTAGTAGACGAATCGAAAAACAAATTCATTTGGTTCTTTTTTTCCCGATACGAATACAGTTTGATTTTTGGTTAGTTTTCACCATTATTTGATTTAAAGACCCGAATCCAAACCTACTTGAATAAGCTTATTTGGATCGGCATTTGCGAAAATTATTAGAAGTCGAATTAGCAAAGTTTTTTAATGTTGAATTACCCAAACACTAATTCTATATACACCTGTTAAAATGTGAACAAGTGTAATTATACTCTAAGATATTAACTTGTTATATTCTTTTTCATGAAAAAATACCACACATTTGTTTTGTTAAAAAATTATCTCTAACAGAATAACTTTATCGTATTCTTTTTCTTGAAAAAACACCACACATTTTCTTGTAAGTTAAGATTATCTTTTTTTAGTTGTTCGTTCTTATTACGGATTCTTCTTCCATAAATTCCATAAACATATCAAGTTCACAATATCATACCAAAAAGACTTGTCTCTCATGAGTTTGGAAGATTCCCAACCAAATGCTTGTTCCAACCACAACTTCACAGTTAAAACAAACAAAAACAAATAAGAACTTTACGATATCTATATGTTGATATGGATATATCTGAATCTTTATGTATTTAAGGTGATGTGTCAACTTCAAGACCACACCACTAGGGCTTGAGCCTTTAGCAAACACATTCCATACCCATGCGATGAACAAGGAGACGTGATCCGTAATCCGTTGATGTTGGTTGTAATGTGATTAATGGACGGCACGAGGTATTTGAACAAAATACGACCATATCGTTTGCATAATAAACTATCAACTTGTAAATTGTATCCATTATTTCATAGACTTATCAGAATTAGATAACGTCATATTGAATATAACTTTACAGTCAATTAGAGATGTGCAAGTTAAGATCTACTCAAGATATTCAATATCAAATGGTCTTGGAAGAAACATGAATTATAAATATAATCTTATATTCAAGCTTCGTATAACAATATTTTAGTTATAAAATCATTAGTATATTGATTTGGTTGTTATTAATTATACATTTCATCTCGTCCAACAACATGTGGGTTGTTACAATGGCCTGTCTCTAGCGAAACCACCCTCACAGGCGTTGCCCTCAACCACCTTCAAACCACTTATCTTTCTTCGAATCGAAACTATTTATAATTAATACAATATTAAAAAAGTCCACTCACCACTCCACACTCACTAACCATTATGCATGTTTCGTGAGAGTGAGTGTAACTACACGCAATACGTACGTGATACCTATGTGGTCGTACTTTTTGCTTACACTCGATAGGTTACAATATATAACCTTATACTTTAGTGCGATGCAATACAATACCTTGGTACAAATTAGTAATTTTATTTTTATTTTAAGACACCGTATGAAAAGTCATAATGTATTATTGTTTCTCTCTCTAGATTTCTATCATATTTGTCATTTTTTTGATAAAAATTTTTACTTTTAGCATATTTATTTTAACTGATATTCATGCCTGTCAAATCCCATATATCCAATAATAGTATTATCATGATGATAACGAATCGTCAAAACATGTGTAAATATCAATTATCATTATGACGTTTCTATGTCATTAAAATCGTCAAAACCAAAATACTCCAAATAAACTATAACTGTGATGTTCTCGTATACGTTTTAAAATCGAACCACGGCAAAAGCGTAGGACTAATATGCTTGTTACTAATAACTAGCTTTATAAAGTTACCTCCACGGGCTATCATAGAAACCACAATTAATTAGTAATTTCAATGATCTAGTCTTAATAACATTTGTTGGGTTTAGTCTTAATAACATTTGTTGAGTTTAGTCTTGATAACATTTGTTCGCTTTCATATCTCTGTTATATAATATTTTTAAGCAACAAAACCATGAACATGGATTTATTCTTAGTCCTTTTAAAATAACCCATCAACGATGCACATGTAAATAACAAGAAACTTTTATGGATATTCATGTAATATTCAGTAAAACTACAACTTTTGTAACGATATGATTTATATTTGATTTAGATGATGAAAGGACTAAAAATCTTCCTCTCTAAAACTATCTACACACTAAGCGACAAAAATGACCTATAATATCTTTAATCAAACTCATACAAGAATTATTGTCTCGAATGTTTTAGGTTTTGGATATACAAGTCAGGTTTCGGGTTTTATTCCACTAGTGAAATTAAACTTTCATTAGCTTTTAGCCTCTAACCATGTTGAAAGTCACTTATCGAGCATAACCTAACCTTAATAATTGTTTTATGATTTAAAAAAGACACCAGATCACATACAAAAACTTGTTAATTTCGTGATTTCCTATACTTTACACTTTTTAGAATGACCAAGTGACCAAGTAACTCACAAATTGGCTCAGTCAATAAACCAAACATCTCGACCCTTTTATCCTTTCCATTTTAATACTTTTCAATGACTACAAGACATGTCACACATGGTCTCCTAACATCATGGTGTTGTACGTGTGTCTAATGCAGATACAGAAGCAATTAAATGTCTCAAGAATGATTGTTAATGAGAAACGTTAAAATTGAACAAAAGGTTCTAAGAAGAAAGGGTCTTTAATTCAAAATCAATAAGCGAAACTAATAACAAATGTTAACATAATCCCATATTTATACTAAATACTAAGGATAAACTAAATACATAGACTAAAAAGATAATTAATTTAAATTCATACATGCTCATATATCATGTCACTGCTTAAGAGCTTAACGGTTCAAGCGATGTGTTAAACAAAAAATAAATATCACATGTCGTGATTTTAATAGTAGAGTAAAGTAAAATTAAATTACACGAGTGTAAAACCAAAAATAGAGGAACCCAATATCTATACCTCCCATAATTATAAATCAACACCACAAAATCAGATACTAGTCATATAGTCTTATATGCGTCGTATTAGGGGGGAGTCATAATGTTGTATAGCCTTATATGAGTCGTATAACTCATCTGACAACCACTGAATTTTCCTCGTATTTAGTATTGAATTTTACTATATGCGTCGTATAGGCTTATATATGTCGTACATGATGTCGTATCTATACTAATAAATGATTATATGTGATGCCACATGTCATCACGAAGTTTCACCTTACAAATAATTTCCCGCCTAAACCTCATTTAACAAACTTTTCGTAAATCATATTATCTTATTTATCTTTATAATTTAAGTTTCTTAACTATCTTAATCAACACAAAATATAGCACCTGCATTTTGGTGCATTCTTGGGATTTTTAATTCCTTACATCAATCATTTCAACTTTTATTTAACATCTTAAATTCTATATTAAATTATTAATCATCTCACAATTTATAATTTTTGCATTATTATTTATTCTTTTTAGACTTTGTTAAAACATCAAGTAAGGTATTTTCATTTTTTATAACCGTACCTACTATTCATTAAACGATTGTTTTTTGTTTCTTTTATCTTTTTTGTTGTCCATTACTATTTTGTTTTTATAAGGTATTAATTGCATCGTTTACTTTATGTTTTGATATTTATCTTAGTAGCTTATTAAATACTTATTATTATGTTTTGGTGATCACAATGAAAATAAAATTAACATCTGTTTATTGTTGCTAGCAGTAGATTGATTTAAAAATTAAGTATATATTATATGCAAGAATAAAATAATTTCAGCTTATAAATTTATACTTGTCTTATTTTGTCAATAAACTTTTATGTTTTTTTAATTTCATTTTCTAGACACGTACAACCTTTTACTTGTTTGATTGTTTCCCCAAAATTGCGTTTTCATATTTTCTTTAACAAGCCATTAGATCAAATATATATAAATTTCCAAACTCTAAAGAAAAACTAATTGCTTAAAGAAGAAACTCAATTAAGTGAATCGCACATTCATGTATTTAATTTTAGTGTGTTCAACATTAATAACCATTTTAGCTATTCAACGGGGCTTTTATCTTTTCGTAATAGAGATGGAATACAATCTATTTCATTGTATTATCATTTGAATTAAAAACAAATAATATCTAAATATTTGTTTACATTTTTAAATTATATATATATATATATATTTATTTTAACACATTTAATACCCTTGTTTATAGGATTATACGTTAAAATATGTTATTTGTTAATTTGTTTATATGTTAAAAACAAATAATATCTAGTACCCAAAATAAAAGAGAGAATTTCAAGTTTAGAGTTTTGCCAAAACCCCAAACCCACTCCAAGCCCTAACGATGAACTTGATGTACAGGAGATTTTCCTCCGTCTTCTCACGCCCAAGCGTCGGATTAAGCAATCGGAGCTCCGATTTACAGCAATGGCGTGGGATCCGAGTGAAGATTCTCAACAACAATTTGGAGAGAGGACTAACTTATATGCAGAGGATAATGCAATCGAGCGGAATCGAACGGATGATTAAGAACGAACAGTTGTATCACATCAAAAACTCCGAGAAACGAGTGTTGGCTCGAAAGAGCCTACACCGTAGGCTCAAATCGCAAGATCTAGCTCGTAAGCTCAAGTCGATTCTCGTGAAAAAAGTCAGGTATGATCATTTGGTTGGAATTGTGTTAGTTTTTATGGATTTTGTGCTTTTAGAGTTTTAGTAGACTGTTTGATTAGATTGTGGTTGAAGATACGAGGTTTATGGACGTAGAGGATCGATGAGAGTATGAGAATGTTGATTTTTGGTGTATATATTGCTGTTAAGCTGTTTCGTTAAGCATAGGAAGAAAGTTGAAAAGCAGTCTAGCTTGTTAATCAATGTATTAAAGTTAATGAGTACATACTCGTTCAGTAAACAACAAAAAGTTGCTATGATGGACGAAAGTTGATCTGTAAAAAGGTTTTGGGACACTAGCTTCATGGTCGAGTTATGTTGAAAGTTGGAACATACCTAGCGATGATCCTTTTATCTGTTTTATAACTCGTTTACATAATGATTATGGAGAAATATTAGTATATGCATCATACTTTTGTAGTCCCATGGAGACTTGATATGAAATCTGTAAATTAGAAAGTTAATGTAGAGTTTAGTGGTTGAATTTACACAATGAAGATGATGCAAGGACCTTGAAAGTAAATCCGAATAGGGGAGTCCTAATGATAATAAGCTCAATATGGTTCTAACTTCTAAGTTCAGATGATTTATGGGTTTTCCATGAACCATGACTAAATATAACTCACAATATGGAAATTTTTACTTCAAGCATTCAGTGTAACGGTCTATGGATTATGTCGTCAATTTTTCTGCCAAATGTGTAAATTTGTAAGCATATATAGGAATCAAGCACCTGATAACATCTGAGTAGGCAAACATAACCAGACAGATACTATACAACATGCAAATGCCAAAATGGAAGTATTCAGCTTTAGACCTATTACTATTGTATGCATTGGACTTTAAACAACCTATAAAACTTACATTTGATGTAACCAACCTATAAAACTTACATTTGATGTTAACTTTTAAAAATCACAGTTTTTTTTGCTGTTATCAACTTATCATATTATCAAACTTTCTGCATGAAAATGCATCCAACTTTACACGTTTTCGCATCAAAGGGCAAGTTCTAAAATTTGGTTACATTAAAAGTTAAGGTTTGAAGTCCAATACATAAAATCAAGAATAGATATATATTTTTAAATTTCTATGTAGTTTGCCCTTTTATTCTAAATCAGAAGCGTACTAACATTTTGCCAAAAGCTGCCTGATGCACTGATATATCCATTATCCAGAAACAACTAGCCAAACTATGGATAGAGAAATAAGTTTTACGGGTTAATTTAGTTTCCGTTATTTTGTATAGAAAGATTTCTTTCAACTCACACTGGTGTTACATTGATACCAGTAAGGGAGAGAATGTTGGTGCAGATAAGCAGATATTAAGGAATTAAGAGGATGACTTATCAGATTCATTAATATTTCTATAACAGTTGCATGGCTAATCTTGTTTCTATAGTGCAATTTAAACCATTGGTTGGGAGCAGAAGTACATAGAATACTGTTGTGCCTTTTTAGAAAACTATAGTGGAAAGCTTGGTGGGTGGGATGGGTCGGTAACATGCTATGAAAGCATGTTGATCTGAACCATTGTATGGCCTAAGTTGATCTGAACTAATTTCTGGTTTCCGTATGGAACCAAATTTCATATAGAAGAACAGATATGAAAGCATTACAAGGATGATTTATCATATTCATGAATATATCATTAAAATAATGTTTTTCAACCATCTGTTACTTCCATAGTTCCATTTGAAATTTGTGACATGCTATTTAAAATTTATGTTTTTCTTTATTTGACAAGCTTTTCTTGGTTAATGCAGGGGTTACTGACCATGTTCCTGCATTTCAAACAGACAAGTGAGTTGTTAGTTGCTTTTGATCTGCTACAGATATATTTTTCATAAAAATTCCAAGAGTTTAGTTGCTTTTATTCAGTTGACATGCTTGCTTTGATACATGAACTTGAATTCATCTTTTCCTGTGTTACTGGATTTATTTATATTTTTGGAGTTCTATTTCTCTGTCTTTAATAACACCAAGTCCTTCTCCGACACAAATGGGACGGGTCGTGCAACAACTCAGGTTTTCCATGAGCAACCTAAGTTTTGCTATAAACACATAACAGGCAACATTTGGATAATGATTTACTAGATTCATTTGGGTTTGACTGATTTAACCATGTTCTTCAAACTTTATAAGGATGAACAAATGAAAGTGCTTAGATGAGTTAGTCAGCCCAACGGTTGAGATGAGATACATCAAGGCTTTATTTAAACAAGTGGAGGTTTTGGGTTCAAGTCCTACTTATCATAAATAAAAGGGTTTCAGGTTGGGTCGGAATTTCTCTCCTATGGTGAGTTTCCTTTTGAGGGTGATATCGAGTTCCGTACTTAAACAATAAGAAGATTATCAGGTGGGGCAGTGGTCTGTTAGTGATCCTTTAGTCATTGGAAAAAGTTAACCTTATAGAATCTTTCAACAAAAATAGAAAGAGATTCAGATGATACACACTCATGCTCACATATCAAGGAATCGGGATGAGTGATGCGACAATGAGAGAGTGAGGTGACATAGAAAGATGAAGATTTTGACGCCGAGAAGGGCCGTGGCATCTCCATGTTGAATTGAAGAATCAACAAAGCAGACTCGGGATAGAGAGGACTGAGTGAAAACTTAATGGGCATGATAGTACTAGCATAAGCACCACCAACCACCTTTGATGCCCCAAAAACCTTTGGGACGAGCGAGATACCACGTGTTTGCTCTTTTAAGTTCAATCAATAATGGACCCGTTAAAGTAAATAATTATTATATATATGACCTTAAACAACCTATTTTGTCATTATTTCCTCTGGGTGATAGAGGAGAAAGAAACAATAACTTAGCTGTACATTGTCTTTGTAATTGAATTCCATAACATCAATCACGTTCGTTTTGGTTTTGATGTAAATTTATTAGTATTTTTAGTGTAATTTAATGTGAGGAAAAAGATTAATCGAAAATCATGTGTGTAATTGAAACATGTGAAAACTACCTCTAGCTAATCACATAATTTGTAAATTATTTGTATTTTATATTGTTTAAAGTGTTTTTGAATAAACTTCAATTTTATTTTTTAAGATCGTTGTATATTTTTTTTATTAAAAGCCTAATGAACAAAAATAATGATGAAATGAGTTACATATATGTAACTTATATGTTACATACAATTAACCCACAATTGTCATACAACTAACCCACAATTATACATATGGTAACAGAGGCTTACATATACGTAAGTTTTGATTTTCGTGGTTTTCAATTATAATATGGTTTTTAAGAGATCTCTCTTTCGATGCAAATAAACAACAATATGTTTACAACTCTAAAAAACACCTGAAAGACTTTTCAAAATAAAGTAATATAAAAAATACATAATAGCTTTCTCTCAATATAGAGCCCGAGAGGATGAAACTTATACTATATATCTCAACCACAATTGAATACATAAACGAATAGCAAGTAAGCTTTTAACACATTGAATGATAGATCAAATACATTTCTATTACAAAATTGAACAAGAAAAGACACCCATGACCCAACTAAATAACCCGCACTCTCACCCGGGTTTGCATGTTTGAAAACATTACGCTAATTCTCATAACTTACGTTACATCATATACTTATTCTTATGCGCTTATCAATTCAAAATTATACTTAAAAGGTTAAAAACATGCTGATTTCAACTTGCGAGTTGCGAGTTGAGAAACGTTTTAAAGTTTAAAAATCAAAACCTCCCTCCTCAAAAAAAAAAAAAAAAAAAAACTTCTAAAAGGCCCAATTGTAAAGCCCATTATTCTTAGCCCATATGAATTGAAATAACTGGACTCGGGCCTTGAGTCCATCAACATCTTCTCTGTCATCTCTTCCCCTCGTTCGCCGTCTGCACTACCACCGAACCACCTATCTCACACATTCACACTCTTCAATCTTCATCTTCCTTTGTGTGTGTACTCTATTCACATCTACATTCATCTCCACACGATCCAAATCACTCAAGTAAACCCACTTCCCAATCAATTTCTTCCAACACTTCACATTCAAGTCACAATTCATCTTATAGTCTGTTTCACCCTCAGAGTTCACTCAATCTGATGACATGTATTTGAGAATCGAGATACCCAGTTGGATATGTATAGAACTCTGGGTAGACATCGGCTCATATACCGTTCTTTGATATCCAACTGCGTTAAAACTGGTCATATCGACAAAGCCCTCCAGGTGTTCGACGAAATGACTCAATCAGATTGTAGGGTTTTCAGCATTGATTACAACCGTATTATTGGGGTTTTGGTCTGCCATTCGCGTTTTGAGCTGGTGGAATTGTATTATGATGACTTGATTCGAAAAGGGTATTCTTTAAACTCGTTTACTTACTCAAGGATCATTTGTGGTTTGTGCAAAGTTAGAGACTTTAGGTTGATTGATAAGCTTTTGCAAGATATGGGTAGGTTAGGAGCTGTGCCGGATATGTGGGCGTATAATATGTATTTGAATGTTTTGTGTTGTGAAAGTTTGGTTGATGTGGCTTTAGGGGTGTTGGTTGATATGTCTGATAAGGGCAGAGATCCTGATGTGGTGAGTTACACTACTGTGATTAGTGGGTTGATGAGGGTTAAACGGTTTGATCAGGCTGTTCGAATGTGGGAATCGATGATCGAGAAAGGTGTAAGACCGGATGCTAATGCGTGTAGAGCGCTTGTGTTAGGTTTGTGTGGTATTGGGAAGGTTGATTTAGCTTATGAGTTGACTGTAGGTGTTATGAAACTTGATTTTAGTACATCGGTGTATAATGTTCTTATTAACGGGTTTTGTAAAGCTGGTAGACTTGATAAAGCGCAAGCAATTGTGAGCTTTATGAGGAAAAATGGGTGTCCTCCGGATTTGGTTACTTATAATATTTTGCTGAATCATTGTTGTGATAGATTAATGTTGGATGAGGCTGAAAAGCTGATGAGGATAATGGAACGGAATGGGATGAAACTTGATAACTATAGTTATAACCAATTATCAAAGGTTTTTGTAAAGCCAATCTTATTGAAAAAGCATATATGCTAATGGTGAGAAAAATGGAAGTCAAAGGTATGGTTGATGTTGTATCTTATAACACCATCATTAGAGCACTTTGCAAGGGTTATCGTGTTAAGCGGGCCTATGAGTTGTTTGAAGAAATGAGCCATCAAGGTATTCAACCCGATATCATTACATTTACCATATTAATAAAGGCTTTTCTACAAGAAGGTAATTCCAGTTTAGCAAAAACACTTCTTGACAAAATGACAGAAATGGGCTTGTTACCTGATCGTGTATTGTATACAACAACTATTGATCATATGTGTAAAACTGGGAGAATATCAATGGCCCATACGATTTTTTGTGATATGATAGAACATAAAATCACCCCTGATGTTGTTTCTTATAATGCTATAATTAGTGGGTTCTGTAAGGCTTCTAGGGTTAGTGAAGCCATGAATCTTTTTGAGCAGATGAAAGTTGAAGGTTTGCATCCAGATGAATTGACATTTAAATTCATAATTGGAGGACTTTTACGTGAAAATAAGCTCTCACTGGCTTGTATGGTGTGGGAGCAGATGATGGATAAAGGTTTTACACTTGATAGAGATATTTCAGAGACTCTTATTAATGCCATTAATTTAAGAGACTCATGTAGCATAAGTAATGGAAAAGGTAAATGCATGTTAATTATGCAATGATGCATCCATTAATCCATATCCCATTTGATATTAAGTTTCGTCCATCTAATCATTTACATGAAATTTCAGGTTGAAAGAGATGATTTATAACTTTGGCATTAGTTGAGAACCATTTGCCTACATGTCTTCTTGAATAGTCAAAGTCAGCCTTGTTGCCACCGTTATCTTTTTAGTGGAGTTTAAGCTGCAGAGCAAGGCAAGCTGATTGTAACTTCTTGTATCATGCCTACATGTATTTTTAGTCTTTAAGATAGAAACTATTAGTCGAACATTACAGATTTACTAGCTCATGATCATTAATCAATCAAATCTAGAATTAAAATGTATAAATATGTTTACATAAGTGTATGACTACAGTCACTGCATACATCATGACCATTGACTAATGGATCTTTAGTCTCAAGCTACTGAAAACGGTTTTGCAATGAGTAAAACATAAAATAATGTTTGAATATTCTTTATCTGTATTTTGGTTTATGAAACAGCTGCAGCTTATACCTTGTTATTTGCCCCTTGAAGTTGTTTAATGTTAGTTGCAGTAAAGAGTCTTGTGGATATCAAGACATGTTTCATATATCTTCTAGCTAATATGTTTTATACACACATATACAGTAGATATGTGTGTCTATGTACGTATATACACATGCGTGTAGAAAAACTCATATGTGTCTATGTACGTATATACACAAGTGTGTAGAAAAACTCATGCGTCCATGTTCTCATACATATGCATGCATACATCTAGTTATATATATGCTTTACCCAAATATTATGTTCCTTCCTTGTGTTTTAATATCGATGCTTAATTTGTAACAGGGTGTTTTAATATACACATGCGTGTAGAAAAACACATGTGTGCCCATGTATTCATACATATACATGCATATATATAGTTATATGCTGTACCCAATATTATGTTCCTTCCTTGTGTTTTAATATCGATGCTTAATTTGTAACAGGGTGTTTTAATATACACATGCGTGTAGAAAAACACATGTGTGCCCATGTATTCATACATATACATGCATATATATAGTTATATGCTGTACCCAAATATTATGTTCCTTCCTTGTGTTTTAATATCAACGCTTAATTTGTAACAGGGTTCCGTTGGTGATTGTTATGAGAAAAGTGTCTTTCAGACTTCAGGAAATGGTGATGGTTGTAGGCTCCTAGGGTTCTAGTACAACCATCATGACAAGAATCAGCCACAATCCAACAACCACCAAGAGGAACCAAAACATGACCATCGATCGCCATTTTGAAGGTGCTCTCATTGCCACTTAATTTAAAGAATGGCTTTCCATATCAAAGAAGGCAAGATGAGCACACGGTTGGTTAACATTGTGATGACCAAGTTCTGTTTATATGAACACGTATATACATTTTTTGAACACAATGTTTTACCATCATGTTGATCTTGTGAGGTTTTCGTGGTGTAATTTCTAAGGATGAATCAGGTTAAATAGATAGAACACATTGAAAAACACCTAACTTGTATTTAAATGTTTACAATGTTCTAAGCTGTATTATTAAAAAGATTATGGATTATCATTTTGTGCTTGTTAGAGCATACCAATGCATGTTTTGGGGCGTTTTTGAGCTCATTAGAAGAGAATGCTGATGTGGATGAGAGAGGGAGGAGAGGTGTTTTATCTTTGGAAAACGCTCAAAAGAGAGCCTTTGTATCCGTTTCTAGCTGTGAGAGGGACAAAGCCCGGGCAGGAGCAGACAAAGGTGACGTGATGGCGTTTCTAAAGTATTCGATTGGTTGCACTTAGATGGCAGATGCTAAAAAGCTGAGTAATTGTCGTGTATACTTTTTTATCTGTTTTGAAATTGAAGCTACGTATTTCAAGCAGTTGATGTAACTTTCTTTTGCGTTCATTTTCGATAAGTATGAAACAAACTTGCTATGTTTTTTATAAGAATCTACAAAACCGGAACATAGTATAAGTTTAAAAATAATTGTTTGAAGTCAGGATTTTTTAAGGAATGCATAATTCAAATATCATGTTGGTCGTGAATATGAGAGATGTTTGGTTTATATAATGAATATTCAACCTTAATGCAATAAGATGTTTTTTTATAGTTTGGTAGTGATGCGGATCCTGAGAGTCTGAGACAACAATTTGAGTGTCCGAATACTTGAATGCAAAACGAGTTCAGCCGACGTATCTAATCAGTCCGTAAAACTCCCAATGATGGTATTGCTATCCACATATACAAGTATATACTTAGCGACTTAATGATGGGGAAAATAAAGAAGTATATGAGATACATTGTGTAAATCCAAAAGGCAAAAGGGTGATGATGGAGCTTAGAAAACCAATCACTGAGGGGCTTGCTTAAAACCATAAAGAGCCCTCTTTAGCAAGCATACATACCACGGACACGTAGATTATACAAAACCAAATGGTCGAGATATGTACGCTAACTCTATTTAATCAACATGTTAGAAAGACAAACATCAACTCTACATATGTCTTGTCCTGTGTATAAGATGACCGAAATTACCAAACAAATAGTTGTTAGCCATAGATTTGACAGTTAGACTAAAAGGCTTAGTGTAGTTATACCCTTTATTTGATGAAATCATTTTGCAACCAGTCGTGCTTTATTGATAGTTTAGTTAATACCCTTTATTTGATGAAATCATTTGGCAACCAATCGCGCTTTATTGAAGGACGCCTCATTAACTTTATGCTCGATCACACCCACCACTATTTGCTCAGCGAGCATTCACATTTTGTGAGTTTAAGCATGTTTCCGAAGACCCACCACTATTTGCTCAGCGAGCATTCACATTTTGTGAGTTTAAGTATGTTCCCGAAGACCCACCACTATTTGCTCAGCAAGCATTCACATTTTGTGAGTTTAAGCATGTTTTATAGTCGATTTCTTAACTTTTACCCGTCTTCCCTATCTGGAAAAAATTTAAACCCAAATCGATCCGATCATAGACAAAATGGGTCAAAATAGTCACCTATGATTAAAAGCAGCCCCAACTTAGAGCTTACTTTGGTAAAGTATACATGTATCAGTTAGCGGTTTAGCACAAGTCGATGAATAAGAAAGATAATACGCCACATAAACCACCAGGTTTAAGGCCTTAAACCCAACAATAAGACAACAAAAGGAGGTTCACACCCAAAACCTTGAACCACTTACCGATTCAAGGTTGTAGCCGTCTGCTTCTATGTACACAACAATGGACAAAAGATACTAATGATGTTTGAAGAGTTTGATCACACTTTAAATAAGGTTAATATACAAATAGACATGTATTCAAGGATTGCCCATACAAAGTCAGTTGCAACAACTGGACAAGTAAAACAAAAACACAATGGATCCATAAGCAAATTAAATTGCAAGTCATTTACAATGGAAGTAAAACTCACATAAAATTGTATGTCAAAGCCTTTGTTACAAGTAAAAAAACAAAAATAACATGCTTTGGAAATCTACTGTTTTCAAACTTCAAACTTCACTGATTGAACACATAAATGGAAAGAAAATGATTAATCTAATCATGATAATTACGTGTTTACAAAATACTGTAAGAGTTTTTGTATCTTCTGCACAGCAAATTAACAACAAAAGTGTAAGGAAGAACCCAAAATTCTTTCCAAATATATCATTTTTAGTGTATGGATTAAAAAGAAAACTGACCAGAAATATTAATGTTATTAGAGCAGAGGTTCAGAAAGCTCCATTTCATTTGAAGTATGTTGGTGTGTGTCCAGCTGGCGGGGTCCTATTGGGTCCAACCAAGCCATTGCCAAGGCCAGCATATGTATCTGGGCCTTTTTCCATTAATTGAGCTTTTTCGTGTATCGAGTTCTTCAAGTTGACCAATCAACTCTTCTACTCTTTCCCTTAAACGAGCAGCCCTTGTGTCTGCCAATTTTAACGATGTTTCAGCTGCGTCTCTTGCTGAAATGGCTGCAGCTGCTGTTTCTTCTTTGAATTTGAGCTTTTTTTCTGATTCTATTACAGATTGTTTTACTTCTTCCAGTTCTTGGCGTACGGTATGTAACTGCAGGGATGTTAGCAGATCACATAACAGGTGTTTGGATGTGCATTTTGAAAGTGATTATGTAAATATTTAATCATGAGAATCAGATAATGAAACAGGGTGCAAAAATTAAAGCTTAGATGTGCTTTTACAGGTTGCGGTTGTTATAGTAAGATAATCATTCATTTGAGTTTTAGCAAAATATGATTTTTTGGAGGGAGAATCATTTAAAGTGATTATAAAGCAATTTTGTTTGAGCATAGAGAAAATTTTGATTTATACGGAACAAATGTAATTCAAATAGATGAAATAAAGGTATCTCAACCAACAATTTGTAATGATCACTTGCATATATCTCATAATCTCAAGAATAAACAAATGAACATGTAAGAACAGACAAGTAAATGTGAGCATACCTGTGCTACATAATCTTGTTCCACTGCTTTGCCTGCTTCAGCTTCTTGCTGTGCTGCCACTTTCCATCTTGTGATTTCCTCTTCGGCTGCAGCAATATCCAACATAAGCCCTTCAACCTACACCACACAAATGATAATATATAAATATCTATAACTATACATACACGCACATATATTTAAAATTTAGGTGCATATGATTATATGAATTATAAAATATTATTAATGAAAGGATAAAGAAATAAGAAACTTTTACACAAATTATACAAAGTGTTACATTTTCATTTGCCACTCTCTCTTTTTCTTCAAGTTCCTCTAGCTTTTGTTTACTTTCCAGAAGGTCCTTAGCTTGAGCTTCAACACGTTCCTTCAGTAAACTTGACTCTGCCCTTGATTACAAGTAGCATCCAAACCCAACCATAGTTAGAAAATATCTGAAGCTATTACACTTGAATACACATACAAATGTAAAGGTGCTTTAGATCATTTTAGTTGTTCCATCATAAAATGAATCTTAAACAACAAAAACATACAATGAGATAACCGATCATGAAGTTTTAATGGAAAATACCTTAATTCATCAACAGTATGTTGCAGTTCAATTATCTCAATCTGAGATTGTTTTATTATGTTCTCAAGAGCACCAGCCTGCATAATTCAGATAATCATCTCAGCCAAAAAAACTATTGTGAAACTGTGATAGTATTGTCTATGTGGAAATTGAAATTAATGCATAAAACACGCACCAAAGTAGATATTTCATCATCATCTAATTCCATGTTACCATCCTTACTGTTTGAAACTACGTTTTCATTCCCAGTATGATTAGTAAAGCGATAACTAATCCCAGATTCCCTTAATCCTTTTTCTGCTACTTTAAACAACTCATTGGTCTTTGAAGAAAGATCAGCTGACATTCTTCTTGACAAAACACTCCTCAGTAAAGAACTAATATGCTCTTTCTCCTTTATTAATTGAGTAACTGTTTCATTCAGACTTTTAACTTCTCGACTTCTTTCAGCAACCAAATCCTTTGTTTTTTGCAAAACCATTGAACTCAACTCATTTATGGTCTCCAATCCAGCTAAAGAAGCACGTACATTCTCCACTAAATCCATTTCTTGCGGGAGAAACAAGGAATCTGATAAATCCGATTTCTTGTTACCATCAATTACCTTAATGACCCCACAAATCTGGTCATGTATCACTGAAACATGACCCAACTGCTTCACCAGTAATGGCCTTTGCAAATCCATTTGTGACTCCAAATTCCTCAACTTACCACCATAATCCCTCACCAAATCTTGCTTCTCATCCAACTCTGTCTCCAATTCTGCTATCATCTCATCCTTCTCACCATTTGATCTCTCTAAACCTTCAATAACAGAAGTTCTTTTCGACACCACTTCTTTAAGCCCACTGATTGTAGCCTCAAGCTCCGATACTTCAATCGCAATTTCATAGTTCCTCTGCTCCATTTGCTCCCTAGCTTCATTCCTAGACTTTGTTGCTAATTCAACCTGTCTAACAAGCTCCTCAACAATCTCATTTGTTCTCTTGATCCCGTAAGCAACCGCAGGCAAACCGGTGTACTTTTGGGACCGAGGTAATCCTCCAGCCGTGAAGTTCTTAAAGTGATTAACCTTACCGGAGATTTTATCAATTCCGGTGACTAACATCTGTGCTGCCGTTTGAATCTCCGATCTAGATGAATCCTTAGCTTTCACCGATTCCTCTAACTCCTTAACGAAATCATCCTTCTGCTTCAACAATTCATCCTTCTCCTTTACAACTTCATCCAATTCCGCCGATAACTTCTCATTCGACCTCAACAACTCATCTCTCTGACGCGAACTCTCATCTCGCTTTTTGATCGCTTCATGAGCCAAAACCTTCAACCTGTTAAACGAAACCTGCAATTCCGATTTCGACTTCTCAACCGCCTCACGCGCTCGCCGTTCACGATCGACCTCCGCCACCAGTTCTCGGAATCTCTCGATCGACACATCCTCCGTCGACGATCGACTTCCGATGACAATCGGCACCGGAGGAATATCTTCTTCTTCCACATCACTCAACACCGCATCACTATCTCCTCCATCCGCCATCGTCGTCAACAATCAACGCAAATGATCGATTAATCTCACAAACTGTATATAATCTAATGATTGTTACTGCTGCAAACAAAGTATGATCGATCGTATATGCAAATTTGTGTGCAAATTTGTGATGATCGGATTGAAGAAGTGGATGTCAATGTGATGATTTGTTAGGGTTTAAGTAACAATAGTGGAAATCTTATTGGTACCTTTGGGAATTACGAAGATGAAGAATAATCACGGGATGAAGAGGATTTTGGAGTTGCATAACCAACACTTTTTTTGCAGCATCTTCGGAGCACCCAATCATACGCTTAACTTTAGTAACAAGTAATGCTAATTGCGTTTATGTTTTAAAATTGAAGTTATCTTTTTATATGTTTTTTGTTTTATAAAGTTATAATAGTTATTAGTGTAGAACTAGAATTAAGTTTCTCGCGTTGCAACGGAAACGTAAAACCGTAACAAATAACACAAATGTCACATTACCGCTAACGATCACTAACACTAAAATTGTGGTGTATTGAAATGAAGAAACCAAAACCTAAATATAGAAAAATATAAATAAGTCGATCTACGATTCATATGTTGTGAAGAACCCTTCAAAAGGGGAAAATAAATGTTAAAATGTTGAATCACGCACACATATTGTAATGTGTTAACTTACCAAATTTAGACGAAACATAAAAATATTAAATCGCACATGCATGTTATGTCGTGTTAACTTGAAAACTTTAAAACGAAACGTAAAACGATGATTTATGGAATATGAAATGTATATGGGAACAAAGTTGAAAATATAAACGTTATGAGATTATATCGCAATGCATGAAGAGTTTTGGGTTAAAAATAAACAAAGTCAAATTTGATAAGTTTAATTGTGAACAATAAAAAACTATGTTAAAAGTGAAAAATCAATTTTTTTAAAAACACCCAATACATAAGATACAACACTTAAAGAAGTTAATAATTAGTAATCTATAAATTATTTAAATATTATTAATAATCAATTTAATGATGCATTAGATGTCGTATTAAGTGCATAAAAATATATTTTTTTCCTTTTAATCTTTTGTTTTAAACCCAATACTTTTATATATTCAGAATTTAACTCTTAAAAATTTTCACTTTCAACTTTAGTCCCCAATATTTTTCATCTTTTATAAAATTTTCGATTTACGATCTAAATTTTAAGACTTAACATATCATAAAGTGCAAGTGCGGTTCAACGTTATTATGTTTATTTTTTCTCTTTAACATCTTTGTTGTAACGTTGGGGTCTTAAACGACTTACTTATTGTTTTTAATGTTTTACATATCACGTGCACGGTTCAATATTTTTACATCTACTTTCCGTTTTGTTTTATCTCTTTCATTTTTATTTCTTTTTCAATATAAGTTTTTTTGGTGTTGATGGTCGTTAATAGTGGTATGACATTGGTGTTACTTAGTATAATTTACGCCCATAGTGCAACGCGACAAACTTAATATTAGTTGATTACTAAAGTTTAAAATTAATTGATTAAAAACTTGTATTGACACACTTTCTAGTAACCTTTTTCTCTCTTATTCCCCTAAATCACTAAAACAATAAAATTATATTTTTCATCAAAGCTTAAACTAAAATGATTGTTTCGGTCAGGTCTGAGAGTCATATAGAACGGGCATTGCCTATCTCGAACCTAAAGAGTGAGTTGTTTGGAGGGGCCAATGGATGAAAATATAAAGGGCTGTTCGGCAAAAATAAGTGTTGAACCAATAAGATGTCTAAACCAGTAAAATATCTGAACCAATAAATGATCTGAACCAATAAGTATGTTTGGTTGTAAAAAGAAAAATTAATAAAATAAAAACCCCAAACCGTAAAAATAAATAAATTAGAGCGTGCGTATAGTTTGTGGCTAAAAATCTTGTTAAGAAGCATGCCACCAAAAAATATTATTATTGTGAGTTCCTACACCTTTTACTTAGACTAAAAGGTTACCAAAAAGTCATCTCTTCCCACCCCCAAACCAATATTTTCAGCTCGAAAACCAACAATGGCGTCTCTCTCCCTCTTTCTCCTCCACATTCTGCTCCTCATACCCGCCGGAGTGATGACAGATCTGTCCTCCGATCGTGCTGCCCTCCTCTCCCTCCGCTCCGCCGTGGGTGGCCGCACCCTCTTCTGGACCACCGACCAGCAAAACCCTTGTCTCTGGGCCGGTGTGCATTGCGACGACACCCTTCACCGCGTCACCGCCCTCCACCTCCCCGGTGTTTCACTCTCTGACCACCACCCTCTCCGTCACAGACCGCGATGACCACCGCCCCGTCGCCGACCACCACCCTCTCCGTCACCGCAGACCGACTTCACGTCTGACCCGAGTTGGACATTGGTTCAAGTCTGACCGAATAAACGGTTTGTAAAACGTACGCAACCAAACAAGCTATGTCTGACCGAGTCAGACTTGCACGTCTGACCGGGTTTGATCAGACGTAACCAAACAGGCCCTAAATCTTTTTTTACTAATAATAAATATTAAAAAAATAATAATAAATATTAATATAATTTATTCAATGTTTAACGCATGATAACTGATATACATTATCTTTCATCATTTTTCTCTTTCTTTTTGTTGTATGATTTACTGGGTTAGTATCCGTGTATTACACGGGTTGAATAAATAAAATAATAAATAATTGGTAATAAAAATTTATGAATTATAAAATCATGTTTGAAGATAAAATATGATTATAATTACATATGAATAGCTATTTCAAGTAAATAAACAATAGATAGATATATAGATAAATAGATAGTCTAGAAACTCATTTATTAAACGGATTATAATTAGTAATAAACATGAAAAGTTACAGTACGACATTTTAATATAAGACATGTATAAAATTATATATACGTACTTGTTCAAGAGATAAAATAATTATATTGTTTTTAACTCTCTTTTCTAAATAGATTTGTTTTTAAATTTTATTTTAAGAGGTTTTTATAAAAATTTATTGTTTATAAAAATCTTGTTTATTAAAAATTCAAGTTTCTAATAATTCTGGTTGTTTTAATAAAACTGTTTTTAAAAAAATTTATATTTTTTATAATTATTTTAAAAAATGACTGTTTTAAAATATTTTGTTTCAAAAGGTTTAATAGTTTAGAAAAAATATGAATTTTAATTTTCTTAATAAAATTAATTTTTAAAAACAATTTAATTTTAAAAAAACGTAGATGAAAGAGAATGATGTATTAATAGACCAAATTAATTTTTATGAAAAGAGAAAAATTATTAGTGTTAAGATTACTTTAATATCCTTTTGGAGGAAAATAAAATAAAAATATTTAGAAGAATAACAAACGTCAAAAAGATAATTTAAAAAAAATAACAAATAACAAAAAAAATCTTTTTTTATTAGTATCTATAGATTTCTTAGAATGGTGGGTGTCATTCCACACCAAGCCATTTGGTGCTAAAGGTTTTAGGAGGTACACAACAAGACCACTCACCACACCCATCACGCTTAAAATTAACAGGGTTTTTTAACAACTTTTTTACTTCTAATACCATTAAATCAACTTAAAAGCATTGTTGTTGGGACCAGATTGGACCGGCTGGTCCAACCGGAATCGACTAGGTGACCGTTCCGATTCACATCGAATCGTTTTGGGCTGGTTCGACCAGCCGGTTCGTCCCGAATTGATAATCGGACCGGTTCAAACCAGATTTGATTTTAAATTTTATTTTAGTGGGTAAAAACAAAATGTTGAATTATAAATTAGTGTGTGGATATAAAAATATAGTTAATTTTATATATAACTATAAAATATATATATAAAATATATATATATATGTTGAATTATAAATTAGTGTGTGGATATAAAAATATAGTTAATTTTATATATAACTATAAACTATATATAATATATATATATATATATATATATATATAATATATATATATATATATATATATATATATATATATATATATATATATATATTATTCAAGGGAACCCTCCCCTATATCCGATCACCAAACCGGTAAGACTTCCGGTTCGACTTTCGATTCGATTCTAAAAACATTACTTACAACTGTAATGATTTAAATTCACATTGACCAAGCTATCACAATTATTAGATATGGTATTTGACAAATGTTATAGTATTTATATATTTTGCTTTATCATAAATTTGTTAATTCTATTAAGTTATATTTAAGATCATCTATGATTTTCAAATGTCAATTTGGTGGTTCTTGCACCAGCTATAACGTTTTCCACTTTTCCTTTGACTAAAAGAAAAACCCAAAAAAAATTCATTGCAAATATTACATTAAATGAGTTATCGTACAACAATGAGTTTAACAATGAAAAAATGAATATTCAACTATGAATAGAGCATAAAATGTCTAGATTGTGATTCTCTCATCGACGGTAAACAAACCTATTCGGTGAATTATAATTGTATTGTTGTTGGTACCCTCCGTATCCTTGTGACGAGTTATGATATTGTTGTTGATTATCTGCAGATTCATTTGGGTTGAAGTCGCTTGACGATAGATGATCACGAAGTCGCCATCCTTCGGCTCTTTTTGGAACTTGTTTGATTGAATATAGGTCTCTAAACTCATCACGGCTTTTGTCACTTTTGCATCTTCTCTCTCCTTCAATGCTTTAAGGAAGTCACGCGATATAATGTTAAGTAGCTTCTTGAACTGGTTTTTGTACCTTCTATATAAAGCAAACCCTGCTACCTGAGAAATCATCCCAGGTATCCTATTTTAGCCCATACTTAAATCGACCCATTTAGGGTATATAGGGAAAACTACTATTCGACTGCTCGGCTGCTCCTAAGGTGAAAGAAGCGCCGGACATTTTAAGACGGGGTATCTTTTTGTCCATTACTAACCGATGCAAAATACATCTCTATGTAGTCACCCTTGAGGGATATGTTTAGGTATTTTGACTAATCGGCAAACACTTGCACTGACCTATACAACATTACTCCTTTAATCCATATTTATGATCAGACAAAAGCATATGACAGCTGTTAGCATTACAATATTACTCCTTTTAGGGCATTTTTAAATGTTGAACTACTTTTAAATACTTTTATATAATTATTTGTGCAGCCAAACGTTGTAGTTATGAATGAAACATAAAAAATGGGTGTATAAGCATAAGGAAATAAGCCAAATTGACTCACTCATAAGAAAATGGGTCAAATTTGCCACGTCTACAAAACATATATAAGCATATGCTAAGAGCTCAATCAAGCCAATATATAAACTCACCTCAAGGAAAGCCTCAAGCGCCACCAAGGTATATATATTCGCTGGCAGACTATTTAAAAACCTAGCAAGCCATTTCCAGCCCTCTTCAATTCCATGTAGATTTCGGATACCATTAACTTCAGTCTAAGAAATTAATATAAAAAAGTGGTGTTATTAATTTAAGCTGTGGGTATAAGAGGATTTCTACTAAAGTACTTATAATAAAATCGACCAACAGTTACAAGAAAAAACCTGAATTAGAGCCCCGTATAGTTTCATATGTTGAGTTAATCTTGCTACATAATCATCAGTACTTTCAAGCTTTCCATCTTCTTCTTGGTAACCAATAGCTCTCAAGTATGCATCTCTTGATTCAAAGGTAGCCTGGAGAAAAAAAATTATCCATTCGGTGAATTTTTAGTTTTACACTTTTGACCCATTAGTAATAGAACATAACCCATATTCATACTTTTTCACATAAGGGGTCAACAATGACCCCTCTAATTGTCATACGTGGTGAAGGAAAATCTAAAATGCAACTTTGGGTGCCATTTACTTGACGGGATGATAGGGTCAAAGGCCACAAAATGTAAAAGACGAGTATGTTATATAGTAAGTATGTATGACAAAAGAAAAAATCATTTAAGAAAAATGATGATCATGCAGTCTTTTATAGATTTTTGCCTATGCCAAATTCATCCATTAAAAAATAAGGGCAAACCCAGTGCACAAGACTCCCGCATGCACATGTCCGGGAGGAGTCGGACCACTTTGGGCCAAATGTACGCATCCTTACCCTGCATTTCTGCAAGAGGATGTTTCCATGACTTGAACCACCCTCCAGATTACATGGAAGCAGCCTTACCAACGCTCCAAGGCCCACCCCTCATTCTTTATGAAATATTCAAGCAAACTAGTTGAACAAAGAACAAACACTAAAAAATAAAAATAAAAAATACATACGAAAAATGAAAAAAAAATTCAAATAAAATGTTACAGAACTTACAGGTCTCTAATCACATTATAATGACAAAATTGTAGGAAAACTTTACAGGATAAGGCGAAGTACCTCTGAGTAACTTATATACTTTGGAACTGTGAACATGCAAACTTTGTTTAACTTGGCAAGAAGAATGTCAATGGCTTGAGGAACCTATATTCATGATGAAAAACAAAGGCAAGTTTAAATCACAAACTCTCACATTGATTTTCATACATTTAACCATCTTAACAATGGCAAACATCTTAATTTTGTTTCTGAAATTTTTCATAATTACGTATTGCCTTCTTTTAAAGAGGAAAAAAATGCATGATGTTTCTCACCTGTGAAGTAATCATGACAATGACATGTCCATAAGCATATAAGGCAGCATTGCTGTTAGCGTTATTGCATAAGTGGACGATCTGTAACAATAAAACAGGCATAATTATGCCTTGTTATTGACATAATATATATGAGCTATAATAAATATTCATACATATATATATGTGTGTGTGTGTGGTAAGGAAGAGAGAGAACGTTAGTTGAAATATATGTTTCTGAATTGACAAGTGAGTTACTTTATCAGCAAAGATCCCAAGATTGACAGATTGAGGTAAGGTTGAATTCATAAGTTTCACCAATTCATCTGCTTTTGTCCTGGCCAACATAAATTAAAGTTAGATCTGGATGTGAATCTTTAAAATAGGTTGATTTGGGTTTTGCTTTATCACGTAATGGGTCAAATAAAGAAATAGCTAAAAGGATAAACAGTGCAAAGGGTCAAATGGATTGAAAGTCACCTAAAGTCTTTCAAGCATATAACCTTCAAAATAATTGGTAAAGTGCATAGGCCATCTAGTCATCTAGGCATTCAAAAAATTAAATCAAGGCCACTAAACTATCAAATCATCATCACAGGGGAACTAAGAATTAAAGTGGTTTCAATTAAAGTCAACAAACTTGCAATTTTCCTTGAAGTTATGGCAGCAGTAAAAAATTATTATGCATATAGAGCACCCATGAAGTCTATGAAAGCGGCTTTTTGATTTTTCCAGAAGTATTTTATCTTCAAAATAGACAAAAACAAAACCAAGATTGTTACTTGGGTGATCCATGCATACATTATCCCTAAAAAAGTTTTCTTCGAAGGTTAAGATTATTATTTCAAATATCTTTTCTTTAATCATAATTAACACATTCGTCATTTATAAGAAGTTTAAGAAGTGGACCAGAAAATGCTAGTGGGTTAACTTGACAAACCTTGTTTTGACCCAAACCAAAAAATAGTATGTCTTAGCCTGAATTCATTTCGATCCCCACCCATCCCGCCCATCTTGTCACCTCCTTAACCCATTTACAATGGGGTGTTCAAATTAGCCATTAAGCCTATGCGACTGAAAAGGACACACCTCCAAAACACGTAGAAGAACAAAAATAGATATACGGATAAAGTTGTCAAAATATAAATAAGCCCAAGAAAAAGCTTATACAAAACAGCTTACATAAAAGGGCTCAATAAGCTGACAACCTTAGCCAAACACTAAAAAAGAACCAATTTTCTTTTGATAAGTTGATAAACTCATAAGCTGCAATAATAAGCTTAACCAAACACCCCAAAAGGACATGCAATATTTACTGGTTTATTATAAAAAAGGAAATCCACACACCTTACACTCTCTTTTGTACCGGTTATCGTTTTAATACGTCTAGCCATTTGCATACCCTGCCTGTGATACTCCTGCAGAAAAGGTACTTTCTCAATTACTGAATTCTTTCACAGAAAGAAAGTAAATAAGACTGGCGATTGGCGAAAGGATCAAACTCATTAAACATTAGCTGATGTTAATGCATGAATCTATGAGCATATTTTTGGAGTATGCTTGCACCATATTAGTTTCAATATCCAATGTATGTGCGGAATTTTGACATCATCTTTTATGCTAGATTACTCCTATTTACCCATAATATGTTCCAACTAAACTACTGTTTTTATAGAATTAAAATAAAATAATGTACCAAACTAAATCACATCTATAAATTAATAAATAAACAAGTAGAACCCAAATTTGATATGGTACTCAGTTATGTGTTGCAAAAAGATTGTTTTAAAAATATAACTTTCATAAATCAAACTTTTACTTTTTATGTTAACTATTTCATAAATACAGAACATGGACTATGGTGCGAATGTGTGATGAATAGTGTTTCACCAATGCGGTATCTTGGTCAGAGATGGTCTAATTTATTTTTTTTCTTTTTTGTATGTGTTTTGATAGTGCATACAACTGATACAAGGGAGATTCAGCTTGCAACTTACCAAAATAAAGAACAGAAATATGAACAAAGAAATAACTATGGAATTTAAACCACGCCATTCATGACTTACTCGATTGGAATCCATTTCCGACGCAAAACCTTCTCCAACCACTTCGTTGTATATTTGTAGTCTACTTTCTTCCATTTTTAAAGCACTCTCGGCACCCTTGAGTACATTTCCTGCAGTTAACCATACTTGAAGTAAGAAGAAAATTTAACATATTATAAAAGAATAAAACACCTTTTGCCCAGGATATTTTAATATTTTTATACATAACAATAAGTTAAAGATGGTTACAAAATTATATTTTTTCAACAATTAAAATAAATCGATTTAGAAGATTGTATGCATTAAAAATACACTTTAGGCAACTTTCAACCCATTTGACCCACTTCCTTTTAAGCTATTTTTTACCCCTTTGACTCGTTATAGAAAAGCCAATCCAAATCAACCCATTCATTACTAGATGGAACAAAAAATTATATTGTTTCAACAATTAAAATAAATCGATTTAGAAGATTGTATGCATTAAAAATACACTTTAGGCAAATTTGACCCACTTCCTTTTAAGCTATTTTTTACCCCTTTGACTCGTTATAGAAAAGCCAATCCAAATCAACCAATTCATTACTAGATGGATCAAAATTTCACCTCTACAACAAAGTATCAGGGCTTATAAAGCCAGTTATTTAAGTTAAAAAAGCATAAGGCAATTTTAAACCGTGCAGAGTTCCAAAAGGTTATGGGCTTCTTAATATTAGCTTGAAAGGAATATATAACATCAAATCCAGCCGCAAAGAGTTATGCACTGTGATTTAGTATCTGAATGATATATTTAATCAATAGATATAGATTTACCTTCAGGTGCTTTATTTACTCTACTAGAACCAGATCCCTTAGAAACCACTCCTTGTGATGCAGTCAAAGTCTCAGCAGCCTTTCGTTGACTTTCTGCCACCGCCAGGTCAGCTGCTTCTTTTGCAACCCTTTCAGCTTCCAATGCTTTGGCTTTTGCTTCTTCCTCCTCCTTTTCAGCTTGACGTTTGGCCTGCATCGCACAATAATATAACAACTTTATGCCATCTATTTAATAGCATGCATTGCAAAGTTCAAGAGAAAAGGCATCAACAAGTAAAAATAAGGGCCGCTTTGAATTGCAATTTGAAAGTGATTACAATATTATTAATTTTCAAGTCAGTGGATTATCAATTTTTAGTGTGTGGTTATATTAAACTGAAATAATCAGTTTTGGATAATTAGTCCAGGCCTCCAGGGGTGGCTGCAATGAAAGTGATTCTGATTAATTAATTACCAAGGGGTCATTTTACATGTGAATCCTTATATATTCAGAAATCACCAAACACTCGACCTACTGTTTATCTGATTATCGCAATCTCAATCAATAGAAAACACATCCAAGCACCATCTCATGCAACATGCTTAGTTAAAGTTAATTATCTGATTCTTATCATTCTATCTAACATAATAAACTAATGACTTTCGAAGAGCAAAGCAAAACAACCCCTAAGCCATCGATATGAAAGAACATGAGATCACTCTACACAGCATACAATGATCTAAGATTAGACACAAATTATTGACATGTCTATCTTCTACAAACCTCTTCTGCTTTTATTTTTTCTTGACGAAATTTTTCTTCCTGGATAGCCTTTTGCTTTCTTTTGGCCTCTTCAATTGCAGCATCATCTCTTATCTTTTTTTCTTCTATCTGGGATTTGTATTGATGATGCCTTTGAACATCAGTCAGATGATTATCAAGTTCTTCTGCACTACAGAGATAAAAAAATACATATATATCAACAGGCTAACAAGCTCAGAAGTTGTAAAAAAGAACCCAGCACAAATGCAATATAGTTAAGGTCATACATTTGACGTTGATATTGCAAATCACGTTTTCTGTCCAACTCACGTCGTGCCTCCTTATTTTTTTCAGCTCGGGAAAGGGCGTGGGTAAATTTGGCCTTTTCATTTGTAAGATCAGTTCCAAGTCCAGATATCCGGGCTCTTATCTCATCCTATTTATCGGAAATTAAATAACCCATTTTAATATTGAATGTATATTCTAGAGCTCACAAATTTGACCCATTCACATAAACTTGGTTGAATCAGGTTATGTTATGTCTCTAACGAATTGAGCTGATAAATAAAAAAAATTAGCTTAAAAGAAGACGGAGCAAATGAATCGAAAGTCTCCAAAGTGATAAAAAAAGAGATTGTAATTGGAATACTATAAAGTGTTTCGGGTTAAACCAGCTACACATAACAGTTTAACATGACAAAAAAATTACCTGCTATACAACCCGACCATTTTGCCACCTCCGGTGTATGGTGACAATGTGAAAACCAAAATAATAGAGAAATCAAAATTCAACAAAATAAGATGGCTAAGCAGTAAAAAGGATAGAACAAAGAAAACAGACCGCAACACTAAGTTGGTGTTCATGGCTTAGCTCGATTAATGCACCTTCAATAACTCCACCTTTGTCCATCAAAGAACATTCAGGCCCACTAACTGACTCGCTATCAGAATCTACACTGTCACTGAAATCATTACATGTGAGAATCATCAATGAAGTCATAGTTATGGATAGAGCGGGCAATCTCAATCCATTTATGATTTACTATTAAATGGGTCAATTTCAAAAATTTGTATTCACTCTTCAACGAGTCAAATGGGTTCCAACTGATAGAAAAATGGCTAAAAAAATAACAAGTCAAAAGCCTTCCAGAATGTGATTATAATCCATAATCTTTTACGTTGTTTTATCCAAAATCTAAGATTATTATTGTACTAAACTATTAATATAGTTTTTGTAAGCATATTTGTCATACAAAATTCTTATTACAATATGCGCACAATAACTCTTTCATGTCAACCCAGCATAACCCAACCTGATCCGCCTTGACCCATACTAGAAAAGTACCCATTTTGAGTTGTAAGTCAACCCATCCATTAGACATCACAAAAAACTGAAACAATGAATAATCAGAACTGGTACCTTAAATAGATATCCTCACAACCATAACGATTACCCGTCGTCATTTGTTTGCTATTATTCTCCTCATATGCATCATCGCCGTCATCACCTTCATCATCTGATAAATGCATCACAAAGGCCTTCCTATTTTTATCAGCAACTGAAACATCACTGCACGAAGAAACTCTTGAGTGGACGGAAATTAATAAAAAAACAACATTTCATGAAATCTATACAAGGGATCTCTCATAAATTTTCTAATGATATAAATTGGTTGCATATAGTACCTTGAGTGTGTTTTAGAGAAATGTAAAGGGACCAATGAGGATGCTTGAAGTTTATGGTCAATGGTATTAAGCTCTGATATGAGTTCATCAAAACTCCAATCAATTTGTGGGTCAGCTATTATCCCGTTAACACATTGGGGACCTTGAATATCGAATTTCACAATACCCCTAATCATACAAACATCAACAAAGGTAATAAGCCTTTATTATAGAGTATCAAAGAACCAAAAATAAAATTATCAATAGCTGTATAGTTCTTTTTTGCCGAGCCTTTTCAGAATCATTCAAATCTAGCAGACACACAGCACTAGGGCAAAACAAATAATAGTAGATTAGATGATGGGATAAAAACTAAAAAGTAAAAACAACACCGGACATACATGTTTCAGGTAAATATGAAACCAATATGTCAAAGTGATTGCTTCAAGCCTTCAACTTTGCTGAATAAGAACTACCATCTATCTGCACAAAAAAGAGTAGAAATGAGTCTTCCAATTACAACATACGACAACCCAACTACATTTAACCAGTTGTTATATCTATTTGAGCACAATTCAAACCAATAACTTCAGATCGTTAGAACTGCAGTCATAAACATACTCGTTATAAAGTGTTGCTAACAAGGCTGAATCAAAATTAAAACCAATTCACAGAAAACAAACTCAACAAATCGCCCTT
Organism: Flaveria trinervia; assembly: GCA_025506515.1. Lineage (NCBI taxonomy): Eukaryota > Viridiplantae > Streptophyta > Magnoliopsida > Asterales > Asteraceae > Flaveria > Flaveria trinervia. The sequence continues at coordinate 83,449,967 of CM046441.1, read as the reverse complement.
GTCTACATCATAACAGATATAAAGTGATGGTAACAAGGGTTTGTGTGTGCTTCAGATACAGCTATCCTCATATAAACATATCAATCATCTCTTCATCCAACTTTATCCAACTACATTCAATATCAGGTGCAATATTAAAACATACTCATCGTTCGTCCCTCGTTCTTCCTCTATCAAGTAAGAATCTCGATGTAAGAACTGAGATGAATCAGAATCAAAGGGAATTAAGAGGTATTGTGAGTTCTGAGAGAATATTAGGGTTTTGTGGAGATAAATAGTGTCGATTGATACGTGGTGGAGGGAATTGGAGTTTGAAACCCTCGATTCGATATGGTTTACCAAAATAGTATGAACATCGTGTAATGTAGGTGCTGTTAATGTATCACATCTGCATCAGAACGGAGGTGACCAAATAAAAAAAAATTGTTTGTTTGCTTTTTAACGTCCGGAGACCGCTAAAATATTTTGTAATTAAACCTCAAATCATCACACTAGGGGCACTCGAAAGTCATATCCATCAATGCATCATTTAAAATCGTTGAATTATTTTTTTATCAGATATGTGTATGTAGTATTTTCACTATTGTCCACAATTTATTTGACCTACGATTGCTTAAACGAAATAAGATTATGAATTGTCTAATAACAATTAAAGATAGTATCAACCGAACCGAACCAAATCGAATTGGTGTTAAGTTTCACCATAACCACTCCATTTCTTTTTCTTTTTTACCTGATTTGATGTTGCTTCGCAAGAATCCAATGAACCCAGACGGAGGTAGACGCGACAAAGGTGTAAAGGTGGGGGGAGGGGGGCGGCAGTGGTCCAACTGATGGGGGGAGGTGGCGTGGCGGTGGCGGTGGCGATGGCGATGGCGAGAGGGAGGATGTGGAGGAGGTTCAAGTGGTGGAGGGAGGATGGAAATGAAATGCAGTTCAATGGGTTTGGAACTTGGAAGGTAGTTTATTATGTTAAAATATGTTAAAAGTTGAGAAGAGAGGCTGAAAAGCGGTAAGTCCACATCTTATCCACGCAAACATTTGGAAGATATTTTCTAATGAAACGTCTTCTGAAAATCAAACAGTCTGCGCACTCAAAACTACTTTTTGTATCTGCGTGCACACAGGTGAAAAGGTGGGGAAAAGATTTTGAAGAAAAACAAACAGGCTCGTAGACTGTAGTTCATGTCTGGGTAAACTAATATAAATTATTTATGACTTTTTGAATGGGTAAAAAAATAAAAAAAAATTAAAAAGTCACCATAAGTTAAATTTTTTAACTTGTGATGACTTTTTAAGGGGTATTTTGTTTTTTATATATTCAAAAAGTCATAAGTAACTTATATAAGTTTACCTAAACATGCACGTAATTTCTGCTTTGATTTGACGCACGGAGACGATGAAATGGGTTCGATTATTATTTGTTAACGGAAAAACTGAACGCATCAATGGGCTTTATATCAAAGCCCATGACGATATCAACAACCCGGCCCACTACATGTAAAATGCTTAATTTGAGTTAAGTTCGGTATATTTATAAATTTTGATAAAAGTAACTATTTTACTTGAAAAAGTTAGAATTATTTATTTATTTATAGAAATTTTATAAGTTGTTTTAATTTTAGTATAAGAGTTTTCATTAGTTTTTTCTACTTGATTCACTATGATAACTTTTTATAACTAGATTGAAGAAACTTATGAAAGTTTTGTATGTAAGTTGATGTTTAAATCTTTCGAAAAAATTTTGTTATTTTGTTAAATTTTTGGTATTAAAATTTAAATTAACGGTATTTATTTTATAACTATATATTTCTCTAACACAAAAAAAATTATTCAAGTGACTTGTTCGCCAAATATGCTCATGTAAAAATAAGTAAAGAATTTGTGAACAAAATATCGAGTGCGCCAATAGGATTTTGTACAATTGGGTTTTGAAATTGAACTTTGTACGCCATGTAAATTCTAATCGTCCTAAATTTGCATCTTTGTTTTTTTCTAATGTCCTTTTATCGTTCATGTTTTTTTTTCCAAAAAAAGGTTTTAAATGAATTTGTGCTTGCGACATGAATGAATCTTTCAAAAAACAGACCCAACATAACTTTTATTCGTTAAACCTGCTTCAAATGACAAATTTCAAGCCACATCACTGGCATACATATAAGTTTAATTTTTCTAACTAAAGAAAAAAAATACATACCTGTTTTAATTAAGACTTTCAATTTAAAAACTAACATAATCTTATTCAAAATATCAACAAAACCCACTAAATTATCTAAAAATATATGGAAAAATCTCACCGAAATCCACCAGTATATTTTATATGCTTTAAACTATTAAATAGTTCCATCGTTATAACATCCATCGGTAAAAACAATCGCAAATAATACTAGTTACATCATAAATTTATTTCCAACGAGTATCACCAAAGAGATTGAACCAAGGTGCAGAGGTGTCTCTGCACTAGAAACAAATAAAGCAACCGTTTTAAACCCCCTAATTTTAAAGCCTCCAAATTAGAAAAGAAAACATTACGTTATCTATTAAGTTGAAAATATATGTGATAATCTAATTTATATATGTGTCTTTTAGAGATAAATAAGAAGGCTAACAAAATTATTGAAGGTCTATCGAGGTCGACTTAAAACTTGGTTTATCGATGTCGATTTACGAAACTTGGTTCATTGAAGATTCACAGACTATTCACGGTTCTTTAGGTTTATCAATTTTAAATTCTCTTTTGTAGATAATCACTTAATGTATAAACCATTATTGTCTAATCTTGATTTATATTTATTTTCTTTAATCTACTATCACTCTTTTGTCAATTTAATCTATTATTATCCTTTTTTATTTTAATCTACATTTGCGGGTAATTTTTCTATTTACTTTAATCTATTGTTGTTTGTTTATCATTTAATCCGCCCCAAGTTGTATTTTGGCAAACTATAAACGAATTTGTTTATATCGGCTATTGAAAGCAAAGGTTTATAAAAATAATATATAGACTATTTTATTTTGTTTTAGGTCTCCGGAAATGTTGAGCCGAGGTGGCACCCATTCAATTTATACATATACTATAATTTAAACAATTCACATCATTCAAAATTTCAACATAACATAAACAATCATGTCATTATCCTTCATTCAACTACTCGCATTGCTTTTGCTTGTATAAACAACATCACTAACCAATAACCATTAATAATATCAACGTCGTCACCATGCGACCATCATTCCGATCACATCTCCTTTTCTTCATCCTCCCCCTCCTCCTCATCCTTCACACCACCATCATCCACAACCGCCGTCACCGCAACGACGCGGTGGCTGACCTCTCACTCTCCACCGCCTCGCGGTGGATCGTTGACGACCGCAACGGCGGTGAGAGGGTGAAGTTGTCGTGCGTCAACTGGGTCAGCCACCTTGATGTTGCGGTGGCGGAGGGGTTGAGCAAACAGCCAGTGGATGTGATATCGAAGAAGATAAAAAAGATGGGGTTCAATTGCGTGCGACTCACGTATCCGTTGTTCTTGTTTACCGATGACGAGTTGGGGTCAACAACGATGAGACACTCGTTGCAGAAGTTGGGGTTGACCGGCGCCGTCGCTGGAGTTCAAGTCAACAATCCGGCGCTCGTTGACCTTCCTCTCGTCAACGTTTTCAAGGTAAACTCTTAAGTCATTTGAGATGTAACATTGGCATTAGTGAATTTTACTAACTTTGTAATACTAATAATTAACCAGCTCATTTGAGATGTTTACTCAGAGAAGGTTTTAACATAACAAAACAAAAAAAAGAATTAACATAGCCGGGTGAATTTTGTTTAGTTATACTTCAAATTCGGATCATTTCGGTTTTAAGATATATTTATAAAAGTTTTAAAACCAATATAAACTCATGATAAATATAATGAGTTACCCCACTCTATTTATCTAATTTTTTTCAATTAGCGAAGGAATGCATTATGCAATACGCAGTGTTAGTTCTGCATTGAAGGTGTCGTGCATATATTTTAGTTACTTCTATTGTTTCTTTGTTGTTTTTGAATGGCGAGATTTTTATTGAAAAGCCAACAGCAAGTAGGTAGTAAAGGTATGATATTACAAATGATGAACACAAGAAAAATTACACCAAAAATCTCAACTGACCCATTTTCACCTTGATCTATTTGTGATCCGTAAAAAACTCAACGTTTTGATCTCTCCTATTATATTGATTTGATCCACTTTTTTGTTTTTAAACACTTTCGTTCCTTGCTTTCTAAAGACACCATATTGTTTTTCTTGTTAGTTCTGCATTAAAATAGTAATTTATAATTTAAAATGAATAAAAACTTATATGTACAGCCGGAGCATATTTAGTCAAGAAAATAATAAATTTTTGAAAGCGACTCGATATTTTTTCAATTTAATGTACAGGATTAGAAGATCATAAAAATGACTTTAGTGACGGTGACTTGTAGTTTCAACCATATTACTATATTAGTATAAATATTTTTTTCTTGATACTTAAAGTAAGAAAATTGAATTGAAAAAATCGTAATATGCTAGAAAAGTTTTATTTTACAAATGGTTAATATTTTTAAAATCAAACATATAAACAATTGAATGGAAAGATATTGTTTTAAATCGTTAAAAAATAAACTAACTTTAATTAGCAATATTATATAGTTAATGGCACGGGTGAGTAGAATAACTTTAGAATTAAGATTAAATAATATGAAGGTGGGTAGGTAGTGTTCCATATTGTGTCTCTAAAGTCTAAACTTAAATAATTTGATTAATGTACGATTCAAATAACTAACACATAAATAGTTAATATTTATTAAATCAGGAAGTAGTTTCAAACCTTAACGAGAACAATGTGATGATAATACTAGACAATCATCTAAGCAAGCCCGGATGGTGTTGTAACGACAATGACGGTAATGGATTCTTTGGCGACATCTATTTCGACCCTGAAGTTTGGGTCGAGGGTATCGGTCGAGTTGCATCCATGTTCAAAGGCTATAACAATGTAGTGGGTATGAGCTTGAGAAATGAACTTCGTGGGCCTAGACAAAATCTCAATAGCTGGTACAAGTATGTACTTATGTTAAAAACATGTTCTTAATATTATTTTAGACATCTTTAGTGGTTTTAAATAAACATTCAAGATGTCGGGTGTTTTCATGTCACGTGTATCAGGTACATGCAAAAAGGTGCGGAGAGGGTTCATGCATTAAACCCGGATGTTTTAGTTATTATATCAGGCCTGAATTATGATCTAGATTTGTCATTTCTTCAGAATAAACCTATAAGTCTATCTTTTAGGAGAAAATTGGTTTACGAGATTCATTGGTATGGCTTCTCAGATGGTGACGACTGGATCACGAGTAACTTAAATGAAGTATGTGGTCGAGTAATCGACAGGATGACTAGTAATGCATTGTTTTTGTTAGACCAAGGTTACCCTTTGTTTATGAGTGAGTGGGGAGTAGATCAAAGAGGTACAAATGACAATGATAATAGATATCTTAATTGCTTATTGGGCTGGGCCGCAGAACATGACCTTGATTGGGCTTTGTGGACTCTTGTTGGGAGTTATTATTACAGAGAAGATGTGGTTGGGATGGAAGAGTTTTATGGGCTCTTGAACTGGAGCTGGAGTGGCCCAAGGAATTCAAGTTTTTTGGACAGGATTTCACCTCTTCAGTCTCCTTTTCAAGGTATTATAAATCCATCTATATGTTATTTTTAAATCGATCAAAAGGGGAAAGTTTATGTCACACTTTTAAGACATCTAGTATACTCACACGAGTGAGTGTGAATCGAAGACACAAGCTATATATGTTTGATACATAGATACATCTATATATGTATACATATATAGTGAGTCAGTGAATGTGAGTAAATATGATACACATATACACTTATATATGTATACATGTGTGAGTGAATGTGCTCCACTCACACCCATTAGCCCACTCACGTGTGAGCCACTCATGCTCCACTCTCAGGAGGAGAGTGGCATTCCCATGAACACGGGTCTCATATGCACTCACCGCTCACGGATGTAGTTTTATGGAGTATACCTCACACCCTTATAAGAGTATCGAATAATTCAAACTTAAATTTTTAGAAAATTAATTCTTCTTCACACTTAAAAGTAATATGTAAATATAAACATGTTTGGAAAAAGATGTCAAATTTGCACACTCAAAATTTATCGTTGCAATAAGATTAGGTGGGTGAATTTACAACAAGAATCCTAAACAAGCTCAAGTGATTTTTAGGTCTATTTGTAAGCACGTTTAGCTAGACGAGTTAGGCAAAGGTCATCCTAGAGGGTTTATGAGTTGTTGCATTAATTTTATAATTTTTTAATGTAATATGTGACAAAACTAATTAGAAAAATGAACACCGTTATTGTGTTTAACATAAATTGTTTTATATACGAACTTAAATTTTGTTGCAAATTTATAAGTGTTGAGTAGGAATAACATGAATATGCTATTAACAATTAAAATATCTAGAATATGTTCGTGTCAACTCGTATACACGAGCTTGATTTGAGTTCTTGTAGCGTTTGCCCCCCCCCCCAACCATTGAGCTAGCAAACCAATCAATTAAGTGAGACGATGCAAGTCTAGTAGAATCTAAACTATTCGTATTCAAAAACACATATTGTTTCACTTGAACTCACACCTTATATGAATTGCAACATCAGGTTTATCAAGTAATGATGAACATAAAATATTGTTTCATCCGTCTACGGGGCTTTGTATGCAAAAACATTCCATGATTTTGGGTCCATGTTCAGAAGCAATGGCACTAGACTACACGCCAGAAAAGGCTTTGAGACTGAAGGGTACAAACTATTGCCTACAAGCTAACGAGGTGCATATGCCGGTGAGAGTAGGTATCACATGTTACAACGATTCAACGTCTACATGGGAAGCCATTTCAGCCTCGAAAATGCACCTTTCATCAAAGGATGATAATGGCACCATCGTTTGCCTTGACATAGATTCTAAAAACAACATTATTATTAGTGTTTGTAAATGTTTAAGTAAAGATTATTTGTGTGATCCTTCCTCACAATGGTTCAAAGTCATCAATAGCACAAGTTTTAGTTCTACACCACCCATCATTAGTATCCATGAACATTATAGTTTAGAAGGATTCATTTCAGATAGTTGATCGATATAGTCATATAGCATCTCAAGAAACCCATGTATTTCATATCGTAACTACTTTCGTGTTCAATATGGCATTTGTATTGTTACACAATATTGTGTATGTGAACGTTATAAAAAATATAGTAAATTTCTATTTACATCTTTGATTTTTTCTAAAAATTAATTAGTTACATATCTAAAGTTAAAAAACATCACTATATCTTCTGACTTTTTATCTTTTAATTTATTTAAATTCCTAAAGATTGAAGTCGTTAGTTTTTCCCGTTAAATATTTTCATAAAATATTTTATGAAAAGATTAAAACTATCTTGAAAATTAAATGGCTATCAACGGTTATAGTGATTAGTGAATGAGCCTTCTCTATCGACCCCGAACATCCCTGTGCTTCCCTCCAAACATCTTCATCATCCCCACAGCATCATCGTAGTTTGAAATGTAGAAGATAAACGCCAACTATGAGGGTGTTTGAGATTGCTTATTTAAAAAAGGAAAAAATTTTGTAAAATAACTTTTCAAAAGTAACTCCATTTAACTTTTCTAAAATCTACTTATTAACCAATTAAAATATAATTTATTTAATTTTTCTAAATCTACTTATTAACCGTTTAAAATATACTTATTAACTTCTTGATACGGATTCTAGCACACTTTGAAGAACCACTTGGACTCATTAGTAATATTGTTGGCCCGTCATCATCTCGTGGCTAACCATGAGCCATCGTCCACCATGCACCATCCATCCAACCACCTTTTTGTTTTAAGTATTGTTTGTTATTTTGAGATGTTATCTTTTTCTATTTATTGGGAATATACCCTATGTTTAGTTTGTTCTGTTTTTCTTATTTAAGGATATAATTAAAGGTTGGAATGAAGAGAATTATTGAATAAAAAAAACATGTATTATTCCTTTGATCAGACCTTTGATCATCTTATTCTTTTGGCTCACAGAAGGAAGTTATCTTCAACCTAGGATTTTCTAGCTTCCACTAATACGAATCCGTATCACTTCTTCCTTTTGTAATATTTATTTACTTATTAATTTTTTAAAAGTTCATAAATTAAAAATTAGTTAGAAAAATAGATTTTACAAAACATCCCACGAATGATATGCATGTTTGACAAAAATTTAAAAGTTACTTTTTGATTTTTTGGAGGGATAAAAAGACCAAAATACCTTTTTAAAAGTCACAAAAAATTAAAACTTTTAATTTCTGATGATTTTTAAAGAAATATTTTTATCTTTTTATCATTTTAAAAAATCAAAAATTAACTTTTAAATTTTTAACAAACATGACCAAAAACAACAATCGGTTAAATTCGAGAACTCCAATCAATGTTTCACCGTAAGCATCCACAATTTCCACCAATTTGATATTCTGCAACGGTTTCGTACTTGAATCCTTTGAGATTCAAAGCAATTTTCACTCTACGAACAAATGGAAATACAACTTCACATTTTCCTGTGTTTCCAATGATCTGTAACAATCAAATTGGCCTAATTTCAGGGTTTAGTTTTGGGGATGGTTTGAGTTCTTCGGTGGACGATTCATATATATGCTACCGCTACGTTGCTAGTTGTAATCAATTCCCATAGTTAGTTATTGCATGTTCTTTTGATTCATCGAAACAAACCTACCACAGGATCTAGGATTGATGTGAGATTCAACATTTGCTTCAGTATATTTGTATGATTATATGCACATTTGCTCTTTATTTTGATGCTTCAGTATATTATATGTGTATGGATGAATATGCATGTTGATAGGAGAGTTCAGTTCTAAAAGATATGATAGACTTTGGTTTAAATTTTTTAGCTGAAATAAGAAAGAAGTTTGTGTATACTATTAGATGCACATATGCTCTTTATTTTGATGCTGATACATCAATATTGTTTAAATGTTGAATATGTGTGTATGTGTATGGATGAATATGCATGCTGATAGGAGAGTTCAGTTCTAGAAGATATGCTAAACTTTGGTTTAAATTTTTTAGCTGAAATAAGAAAGAAGTTTGTGTATACTATTAGATGTATGCCTTGCAAGTTGACATTTGTTGGTCACTACATTTAAAAGGGCCCGTTCTAACCTGTATCTTTTTTTCGCCATAACAAGTCCTGATCCGTACCTATTTATGTCAAAACACGTTCTGATTTTGCTTCTCAGTGGCGAAGCCAATGCATTGGGAGGGAGTGGATCCCCGTGGACCAAATTTTTTTTGAATTTGTAGTGAAAATGTTTAATTTTTTTTTAAATTTTTAGCCTATTTTTGATCAAAATGGGGGCACTTTTACTGCAAAAACAGACTTTTTTAACAAGTTGGGGGCACACGTTTAAATTTCAAATTAAATTTTAGCTCTTTAATTTTGCCCCCCGTGCTAGAAAATTCTGGCTCCGCCACTGTTGCTTCTTGATGTCAAAACACGTTTTGACCCGTAACTTTTTATGTGAAAACCTGTTATGACCCGGACCACAAACAGCTATTTTGTAAAACAACTCGTTATGACCTGAATCTGCCATGACTTATTACCCCGTGAAGATGGTACAATTATGTTGAATTGATTTTGTCTGTAAATAGTGGGGATTTGTTGACTAATTTGGTCAACAATGGTTTTAACTAGAGTACAATTACTAATTTGGAACGAACAATAGGATCTTTGTCTTGTTTGATAAGACAAATATTTGTTGTCTCTTTGCTTGATTCTTTCATTTTGTGATGATTGTAATTGTCGTCATACAGTTAGGGGAATTACAGAATGCAAATTATGAATGTTTATAAGAGCTCACAAATGATATATAACAACAATTTCTAGACATTTGAGTAATCTATAGCCTTGGTATAAATAAAATTTACAAACTTTTTCAAAGACTTACAGATGTTGCAACTTTATAAGAGTGTGATACGCCCCACGATTCCCCATTGAAAGTAGCTCAGTATGTGATCCTTGTTCTACAACTTTTCCATTTTTAATCACAGATATTGAATCGGATTTTTGTATGGTTGACAATCGATGAGCTACTACGACGCAAGTCCTACCGACCATCATTTTCTCCAATGCCTCCTGCACAAGATTTTCAGATACACTATCAAGTGCACTAGTGGCTTCATCTAAAAGAAGAATAGCTGGATTCTTGAGTATTGCTCTTGCAAGTGCAATTCTTTGCTTTTGGCCTCCTGAGAGTTGGACTCCTCTTTCTCCACAGTAAGTTTCATATCCATCTTTCATAGAACTGCAGTGATATTCATTTCCATTAGAAAAATAAAGTTGAAATGTTGACGTGTCTGGTTGGAATTAGGACTGTTCAAATAGTTTGTGGTTTAGAGCTCACTCGAGTTTGAGCTGAGGTGAGCTCAGTCCTTTGGCTTGCTCAAGTAGGCCATTTAAAAAAACTCACTTTTATAAGATAAACAACCAGTAGGTTTCTTTGTTGTTATATCGGAGCTCAAATTTCAGCTTGTTGAGAGCTTTTAAGCGAAGTTAGCTTGTTTAATTCTTCAAGCAAAACTGGCTCGGCTTTCTGGTTAAGCAGCTTTAGCTGGAATGGAGTGATAAAAGAATGGAATGGAAAAGGTAACTGAACAACTAAGGTAAGGGAATGTTTTCATATGAATTTAAATTTTGAAAATATGTTTTTACAGTTGTTTTTGAAAAAAAAGTAATTTAATTCCTAATTTTGTTGATTTTTGATAAAAATACGTGATTATAGATTTAATTACAGTGGGATTCCATTGTAACTTTCATTTTTTTTTCAGAGAGAAAGGGAAAGAACCTAGGGGCGTCAATAGTGTCGAGGTAATAGCTTTCAAGTTGACGGGTTGAATAGTTACTCGTGTAAAATATATCTAACGTTAAAGTGTTAAACAGACAGACTTAAGATCATTACTCATATAACCTGAACAGAACCCACTTAACCCATAAAATGCTATAGTACCAATTACCAAACAATTACCTTATAAACTCATGAGCATTTGCAAGCTTTGCTGCTTTCCTTATTTCAGCTTCACTAGCTTCCTCTTTACCATAAACAATATTATACCGAATACTTCCCGCGAAAAGAGTTGGCTCTTGACTCACTAATGCAATATGTGATCTCAAGCTTCTTAAATTGTAATCTTTCAAATCCCGCTTGTCAATGAGTACACATCCTCTTATTGGGTCGTAAAACCGTTCAATCAATCCGATAACAGTAGATTTACCCGACCCGCTTTGGCCCACAAGTGCTACTGTCTTTCCGGCTTCAATCTTCAAAGAAAGTCCCTGGAAGATCATTTGTTCAGGCCTCGACGGGTACGAAAAGTAAACATTTTTCATCTCTATTTCGCCGTTGATCTGTGTAACAGTCAGCCCGTTTGAGTCATTGGGGTCAATCTCGGTTTTCCTGTCGAGTACTGCTAACACTGATGTAACTGCACCACCACCTTTTGATAGATCAGAACTCATGCTTCCTGCATCTGCAATGTTCTTGCCAGTGGTCATCAAAATGAAGAAGACCTGAAATGAGAGAGTTTATTAGTTAGATTAGATTGATCCGTAATACAAAATACCTTACAGAGTTTTTATTATTCTATACCTGAAACATTTGTTTAGAGGTCACATTCCCTTTGTTCATCTCTCTGCCACCATACCAAAACGCCAGTGAAATTGCAGCAGTGGTTATAAACTGTGAAGCGAGTAAACCCAACCCCGAAAACCATGACTGTTTGATGCATTCTTTTCTTGGTCCTTTCAGCGTTTCAGCGTATAGTCTCATGATTCTTTCTTGAGAAACAAATGCGGTAATCGTTCTGTGATTTACAACCGCTTCGCTTGCTAACTGTGTTCCTTCGTTCTGCGCCTTTTTCGCTTTGGACGATAAGTTTTTCATCAAAACGATTCTGGAGTAAATGCTTGCAATCAGCAACGGTTGAACCGATATCATTACAGCTGCAACTCTCCAAGTGATGATTAAAGAAATCAGAAACGAAAGAAACGCACTGATAAACACTTGCAGGAGTAATGATATGCGATCACCAACAAGTGAACGCATCAAGCTGGCTTCGTTTGCAAGGCGTGCACACACGGCTGCACTCGTGTTTTCATCTCTATCGAACCACCCAACTTCGAAAGTGAGCACGTTTTCAAGCAGTTTTTCACGTACTCTTCTCGTTAATCTTTCTCCCATGACCGCAAAGTTATGATGTTGCAGTACGTTCGTGATGAAACAAAGAGCTCCAAGACCCACGAACACACCACAATAAAACGCGGTTTCTGACTTTATTTTAGATTTATCAGTTAGAAAATATACCGAAACAACCGAGCCTAAACAATAAGCGTGCACTGGCGTTATAGCACCGAACCCACCGGCTCCTATGCACCCCAAAACGCCTCGTTTCCACTCAGGTGCATTCATCTGCAACAAACGCCATTGTGAAGGACCAGAGTTTGGTTTTTTAGCTGACGATTCGTCGTCACTTTCTTCATAAGAATACATATGAGCCGAATGAACCATGTTAACCGAAACTGCAGGACTGCAAGACGACGCAGGGCTATTTTGGTAGCTCGATCGCGTACTGGAAGGAGTTCTTGGTGTTCGGGGATTTGAGTATCTGTGTGTGTTTGAAGCATGAGGACTATCTAAGGTTTCATTTTGGGTAGCTGATTGCTGCAACTGCACCATTTGGTAGTAAGCACCACCTTCTCCATCATTCTTCTGCATCAGTTCCTCATGCGAACCCGATTCAATCACCTTCCCGGATTGAAGAACCACGATCTTATCCGCTTTACGGATTGTTGTAAGTCTATGCGCGACGATGATTGTTGTTCTTCCTACTGAAGCTTGATCCAAAGCTTCTTGAACAACCCTTTCTGATTCTGAATCCAAAGCACTTGTCGCTTCATCCAACAGAAGAATCTTCGGTTCTTTAAGCAAAGCTCTCGCTATCGCGATTCTTTGCTTCTGCCCACCCGACAACTGAATTCCAAACTGACCCACTTGCGTCTCATACGACTCGGGTAGTTTAACGATGAAATCATGTGCATTTGCTTTTTTAGCTGCAAGTTCTACAAGCTCTGCTGCAACACCTTCATTACCAAACAGTATGTTTTCTTTAATAGATGTTGCAAACAACACTGGTTCTTGATTAACCAACCCCATTTGAGATCTTAACCATTTAAGGTTCAGACCCTTGATTCTATGACCATCAAGAAGGATGTCACCCTTGACCGGGTCGTAGAATCTTTCGATCAGTGATATGACCGTTGACTTTCCGGACCCACTGCCACCTACAAGACCAACTGTTTTACCGGCTTTGATCCGTAGGCTGAGACCTTGTAGGACCGGTGTGTCGGGTCTTGACGGGTACGAAAAGTCAACGTTTCGGAACTCAATGTGGCCCCTTACTAGTGGGATGATTTTGCCTTTGGTTTTGTTGATGTCTATATGTGGAACTCGTGTGATCATTTCAAACATTCTTGATGTAGCAGCTTTTGCTTCTGATATGAATGGGACATTAGGGAGTGCACTCATAGCTGACCTGAAATAGGAACATAGAACTCTATTATAATGAGCCAAATCAGACAAATTAGCACGCTCTAAGCTCGAGAAAAGCTCGATCGATATGTACTCGTTTGTAAATGAAACAGCCAGCTTAGCTCGGTGTAAACGAATCAAGCCCGAGCCAAGGGCCAAGCTAAGATTGACTCGTTGTGTCGTTCGTTCGCTGACTCGTTGTCTCGCTCGTTTGACTCATTTAAATAAGGCTTGACTTTTCTATATCGAGAAAATTTGAACCGTATATTGCGGCGGAGCCATACAATCTATAACCAAAAGTAGTATTATGAAAATATTCAAATCGATCGTAATCATGTTTTTTGACAATTTCTATTGAAAAGAATTATGAAAATTTTTAAGCATTCTAGAATAAATCAAAATAAGTGGGAAAAGTGTCTAGCCTTGATTAAAATCAGTAATTATTAAATTATACATATGTGTATGTCAGAAAGATTACCTTTTTTATACATGTATGTACGAGTACGAAATAATAACCTAAGAAGTTCTAAAAATAAACGAGTTGTTTCGAGCTTTTTACCGGCCGAGCTCGAGCTTAAATTTCAGTTCGTTAAGATAAAAGAGCCGAAACCGCTCAACTTAATTTGTGGGCAAGTCAAGCCTGAGTCCAACCAACCTAACTTGGTTCAACTTAAGCATCTCCGAGTAATTTAAATGTTTTAGTAAAGAATAAAATGACTAAAGAGGACGAAAGTGAAATTAGTTAGTAACTTACAAGCCAGCCATGATGACACAAATTGCTGAAACGAAAACGGCCCGCCTGTTTCTCCTTTTTCGGTAACGAGATAACTTCCTACCCAAGCAACAAACGCCCACGTGACAAAAATCATACCCATACTCCCAATCATCAAACCCTTTGTAAATCCTTGTTTTATACCTAATCTCATACTCGTCTCAAGTGCCCGACTAAACTTGTCAATCGTTTGTTGTTCACCAACATATGAGTAAACGGTTCGGATTGATGAGATTGCCTGCTCCGCCACACCACCGCCTTCATCATACGCATCCTTCATCTTCACCCCAAGACCTTTTAGTACCGCCCCCATGCCTAATATGGGACCAACAAACAAAAATGCAAAAGGAAGGGATGCTAGGGCTAGTCGCCATGAGAGCATGAAGGCTACTACGATATCGAATACGAGTGCTGATAGATGAGTCACACAGTTGGGCAACTAAATGACAATATACGAGATTCGTTAGATAATTTCCATCAATTTACTTATGACTTGATCTATTCATGTTATGAATTGGAACATGGTTAAAACTAAAACACAACATTACAGGCATAAAGTTTGATATTGTTAAGTTCTTGTAGAACAACAAACTCACAAGCTCAATACACCTACATCTCTTACGAAGGAACATCATTTCAACACTTCTAAATTATTAACTACAATATCAAATTTACTCTTGATTTACTTACATAAAGTAGTTAATAATAGTTTCTAATTTCAAAAGTGGATAGTTATTTTGGGATAATAGACTATCTTTAAACTTCAAATCCGACATGGAATAAAGGTATTATAACTAGTTGTGTTTAAAATGAATATGGTATCGTTAATGGTGTGTGTTTCTGTGTATTTTCCGTTTAGAAAAACCTTAAAATCATGTGTTTCTTTATTGTGGATAATAAATTTATTTTTTCATGTAACTTTTGCCATTGATTTGTTATCCGTTAACTGTGTATAAAAATGTAAAACTTCTGGACAAAAAGTCTTTTAGGTCATTCCTTCTTGCTAACGTGACGTGACACGAATAAAAAAGTTTCATTCGACAACATATGAGTGGACAAACCTTATCAGCCATGACGTCTTGAATCAGTTGAGCGTCACCCGAAATGGCTGAAATAACTTCAAAATTAGTGGAAGAACCAACTTGCGTGTCAAAGAAACTGACTTCTTGTCTAAGTACGGATTTCAGATATTCTATCCTTAGACGAGATGTTTGTCTTTCAGCGGTTCTTGTCCAACAAATACCTTCTGCGAAATATGAAATCGATATGAGAATTAATGTCATGTCTGTGACATGAGGAGTCTTATTATTATTTTCTCTCAATTTTAACACTAAACTTACCGATGAAAGCTGCTATTCCAACACCAATTGCAAGAATGAGCAGCTTGAGCGCATACTGTAAGATCGTAAACAACATGTCAATATGTGGTTTATATTTTGTATGTTATAGTTACCAAAAAAAACTGAAAAAGTAAATATTTACTAAAATGAAAACATGCAGTATGTTGATTATTTGACTTAATTGTTATTATTATTATGATGTTTATGCATATCAAGTGTGAATCATGAATGGATTCTCTTGGTGTGATTTTTAAGATGAGGATCTTTTATTATATTGTGCAGAGTTGGCCGTAAGCGGCTAAGCATGGGCGAGATGGGCATCGGGTGTGGGCTGGTATTACCGGGGACCTTAAATTTTTAAAATTTCCTAACTATTTGTTTAAAAAAATACTTTATATAATTCATTAGGGTCTAAGGGTCTTGTTCTTGATCTATCTGTAATCAATTAGCAGTATCCATCACTTGTTTTGCCTTTGATAAATGGTTATAAAATTTGCCTTTGAAAAATGGTTATAATGGTTTGTTGCAATATTAACCCTATTTAGAAGTTCGATTTTGGCATGATTTCAAACATTTGTAACAAGAATTTCTCATAGAAAAGTACATACTTGTTCCTTAAAAACTACTTTCTATCTTATGTTTGGTTAAAGAGATTGTGCACCAACAAAATACTTTAATCTAAAAGTGAACTTCATACTGATTCAAAACGTTATTTAAAAAACACAAAATCTAAAGAGAAACACAACACAAGAAAGCATTCGTACCTTGTCGACCACAGTAGTGGAGAAAGAAACATCACTACCTCCATAGTCATCAATAATCCCGCTAAGGATTAACATAGTAAGCGGAGACATCAAAGCATCTCCAAGGCAACCTATCGTACCAAATAACATAAGAAGCTTATCTAAGCCATCGGCGTAGTAAAACATTCCACTTTTTTTCGCCATCGATCAATCTCATCAATACACCTAGGTTAATGTAATCGCGCGTAAACCTTTCACATACACACACGTATATGTAGATATATTGTGTATATATAGACTGTTGCATGTATAGGATCATATGGAATCTACCAAAATATTTATAATCTTGTTATTGTTAACAGACTTTGTATACATATGTCAGGATGTTAGTTGGTATCTACTTCTACATGTCTAGTTCCAAGAGTCACTGTCATGGCAAAAACTATGACTAAATTGTTTATTAGAAATTTGGTGATAATTAATATATGTTGGAAATTGCCATTTGCCAATTACTGAAAAAACTAAAAAAGTTTATAATATAAATATGTGTAGTTAGGGTAAGCTGGCTGTGTTGTTTGTCGGTAACTTTAATGCATGCAGTCTTGATTTTGTTTTATTCTTATTGTACTTGTTGTGGTTCCGCATGTTAAGATGCTCTTAACACCTTATTTTTTTAGTGTGACTGGCCGTTGATTTTGTACATTCATTTGGTGTTTATATGTGTTGGGATTTTGCATGATATAAGTGCGAAGTTTGATTCGGGGTGTAAATGAGTTAACCATGTATGATCTGTTATATATCATTGTGATAATAGTAATGATTCGGTTGTAAATTGAGTTAAACATAATAGTTATGATAATGATTCAGTTGCAAAGGAGTTAAACATAAAGCTCAAAACGATATTTTTTTAAAGTTAAATATCGGGTCGACTTGTATGCTCTCTAGATGAAAGTGCATGCTTTCGGCGGATCCATTAACGATGGTTAAGATTTTGTTTATATAAGTATCCAATATTGTCATTCTTGTATAGTTTCGTGCACTGAAATGTGAACGAAGGGGTATTATATGCATATGAATTTCAAATTTTGATAAACGGTATTTTGTTGTGATTGGTCGGTGTGTCACATGACAAGCTACCATCTTAACACATCTCAACAAGTACTAAGGTAATTTATATTTTTAGCATGGATTCATTTTAATCCTTTCTTACCCTTGAGACGCTACTCGTTGAGTGAGATATTAATAAACATGTTTGTTTGTTTGTTAAATGAGTCTTACCACCCCCCCCCCCCCCCCCATCTTAGCATATACGAAGAGTGCAATGTTTTAACTTGATTTCATTTCAATCGGTTATATAATTGGTCTTACTCAAGGACGATACTGAGAATTTCCAAAAGACCCTGGACTCGAGACGAGAACCAAAATGGGTTGTTATAATACGACGTATAAAAAAGTCTAAACCAAATAACTTGTATATAAAAAAATTATAATACGATTATAATTATTATTAACAATAAGCAAAACGAAAATAATACATCAAAATAATTTAATTTACTTAATTAAGCAAAATGATCTAGGTTTTATTATATTAAATTTAAATTGGTATTAGGCTGACTATTTAAAATTTCAATAGGCTTTAAGGTAAGTTTAATATGCTAAAATAGTTAAAATTGTTTTGTTAATGGGTTTAGTAATAGGGGAAAGTTTACTGTACAAAGCCTAATTCGTGCAAAGGATACAAAGTAAACGGGACCATTGATCTAATAGATAAACGATTCAGATTTAAGATGGATAATCACGAGAATGTGACTGGAGGGGTAAAAATTGGAATTGTTGGTTTTTTTAAAATTTTTTCCGTTTTTTAAACACATAATTTTTCCGTATGCCATTATTAAAAAAACACCAAAAAACGAGCATTTTATCTTTTTTAATATGAGTATAGTATTGATATATTTTTTAAAACAACGTTTAAAAAAACGTCTATGTGATGTGTGTATAACTTGCGTAATTATCAACATAACTTGGGTAATTATCATATGACTTACGTAATTATAAATAATTTGCGTAATTATTTCGTAATTTTACTTTGCGTAATATCAAATATATTTTGTGTAATAATACATATAACTTGCGTAATTATATACATTATATACGTAGTTTTAACGGGGAAAAAACTACGCCTCCGCCAGAAAACACGTGTCGCACCCTTGTGACTTCGTACATTTCACATAAAAATTACACTTTGTATTGTAATTGACCCTTATTAATAGTTTATAGTTTATTTGAACACACACACACACACGATATATATATATATTATATATATATATATATATATATATATATACACAAATATATACATATACATATATATACATATATATATATATATATATATACATATATATACATATATATATACATATATATATTATATTACTATATATAATATATAAGAGTTTTTAAAAATTATGAGCCCCTGAGGAGTTTGGGTCATGGGCGGTCACCTACTCCGCCCCCTCAGGCCTCAGGGCCACCCCAAATCTTACTTGTCGGTTCATTATAATTTTGACTAAAATTCACTGTTGGATATGACTATATGCGTCATGGTTCATCGGTGTTACATAATAATTTTATACAAACATCAATTTCATAGTTAAACTAGTGGTGCGTACATATCTAAAACACATATAGATTCTATTCATCTCTAGTCGTATTGTTTTTATCTATTTGGATTTCAACAATATGCTTTCGGCCGTTGAGTGTATGTGCCAAGACTATGATCCTTTGTCTAGTTTCTCCTGGAGTTGTTCTCATTTCACTTTTCATTGGTAGACTAGTACAACCTTGCATATATAGTTGCTTATTTAGTGATATGTGAGCGCTAAAATAAGTATGCTTAAGACTTTATAACTCACGTAAAATATTGATCAACTATACAAGCATATATTGAGGACCATTACAAAATAAACATATTAATATCATATCTTTTAATTATGGTAAAAATAGAGTAAAGGACATTAACAAAAAAAAGTTCCAATAGAGTTAAATGATGATGATCCATAGTGTTATTGTGCTTTAAGGTATTTCTCATCAAGGTATTTCTTTGATTAAAGTTTCTCAATTTAAGGTCTTTCTTCGATTAAAAAACATAACTTAACATGATGTTTTTTGGTGTCTTGTCTCATTAAGGTCTTTCTCCGATTAAAAATTTTCAACGTACCATATTTGCTCAATTTTGAATCATATATGACGTGTAACGTCTTGCTTTAAGGGATTTAATAGAAATAAATATGTGCAACTTGTTTAGTAATCAAAACCAAAACTAAACAGGCTCAATGTAACGCCCGTCTCCCAGGGCACACCCTGGGGAGCGTTACTCATCGGATATACAGAACACATAGTAATTTGAATGCATAGCGGAAGTCTAACTTTGATTACATCATAGCATATTGTACATCGGGCATACTAGATAATGCATTACATCAATTTAACTGGAGATCCAACGTACTCTTCAGTAGCGCTCTAGACCTCTATTTCCTCGTAAACTAGCCCGTAATCTTAAATTTCTGTAATCTCTTGGCACCTAGGATGTGTGTCCATAAAATAAAAACATTTGGGACTTAACATAAAGCTCATGAGTTCATGAACATAGTATTCTTCAAGATTCAAAACATATAAGCATTGACTATTGCATCAAGCAGATACAACTATGGCAAACATATAGAACATATTAAGCACAATATAAATTCACATAACCAAGCTATGTATACAAACTTCACTGGCTAAAGCAGATACATACAACCTGCCCTTAAGCATCCTATCAAGCATTGTCACATATCACAGATGCTATTGATAGTCAGCTCTTCAATTATTACCAGTTCTTAGAACATCACATCCCGTTTTAAAAAACAGTTCACAGAAACTCACCTGTTTAGCAATTGCCCAACAATTGATAACATTTTCTAGTACAATATTGTAATATCTCTAGGTCCTGATACAGTTTAAGTAATCTTAGGTTAGGTAATGGTAGAACTAACTAGTTATTGTAATTGTTGGATATTGGTTTGTGCTATCTTGTTTAAGCATGGGTGATTAGCCCATGCCTAACTAAGGTTAGGCTACCCAAAACCCACCACTAACAATAACCTAATGCCTAAAAATAATAGTACTAATAATCTAAAATAAATACTAATTAACTTGACATAAACTTAAACGAAAACATACCTTATAACTATCTACGACAATTTGATGTAGAGTCTCCCTACTCGCCCTCCTATACGAGCTCCAAAATTAACTAATAACAACACCCAGTGGGGTGTTGAGTACTCGGGATTCTCTTTATACTAGAGTGTTCCCAAGAAAACTTATAATCTAATTCAATCTTAAAGTCTCTATTTATAAGCAAATATGCAGACAGGTGGAAAAGTTACGCACAACGCCTGCTTGCTAGCTTAATTAACATTATTATTATATCATTATAACTAATTCAGCTGTTTACTTCGTTTTTTCTCTTATAATTTTTTTAAATATAACGTCTTATAAAATGTCAAATATAGGGATGAGCTCGGTACCGTACCTGTATCGAACCGGTACCGATACCGAAAGTACCCATTCTCGATTATTATAAAAAATGAGTACCACTACCGGTACCGATTTTGGTATATGGGTACATGTACCGGTATTTTGGTACCCAATACCTCTTTAGTACCCGTTATCTCCATAACATTATTTTTTAGTCTTGTTGTATGGTTCATATTTGGTTACGCTATCCAATACTTATTTTTGTACTCGTTACCCTATACATGTTTGGTACCCGATACATCTAAAAGTTTATAATAACTAAACAAATATAAAATATCAAAAAAATATCCATATGTTTAACAAAAATAGTACATAAACTTGACCATGCATTCTAAATATCATCTATCAGTTGTGAAGCAAACTGACTCAAAAAAATAGTAAATTGTTTTTGCTTTCATGGTGATGAGTTCCACCTTAAAATAATAAGATCAATATCAATACTAAAAGTTTCAAAATATCAAAGAAACTTAATCTTTGATTTGATCACTATATTGTTAATCGTTTCTCAAAATAGGTTATTCGTATTTAGGTACTATCGGGTAACATACGGGACTTTTGGGTAAAGTATCGGTACCGGTACCGGCCAGTACCGATCCCGAAATATAGGGAAATCAAGTACCGATACCGGTACCTTATACAAATTTTCGGTACTAGCTGGGTACCGGTATTGGTACGGTACGGGTACCGGTACGGGTACTGGGTACCAAATTCTCATCCCTAGTCAAATATGTCGTTGATACGAACTTATTTTTCTCTACAAGCCGACCCAAGTTTCGTTAAAAACATAGCACATTTAAATATAATATATTTACATATTTATATATATTTAAACGGTCTCTTACGACATTAAAACTTGTCTAAAAGTTTAAATTTAAAATAGTCATTCGATTCATTATTTACTCGTATAACAATATACAAAATGTAAAGTTCATATTTTTTTTTATTTTAACTATTACGTCCGATCCTAAAAACCCAGGATGTTACACTCAAGTTCAACCAAATCCAAAACCAGTTATTTATCTAGACAATGTGGGAATTTGATGTTTATTTGCAAAAGTTGTTGGAAAACAATATGATAGGTTTTTGTGTTTTTGAGCAATACATTGTTATTTTCGATAAAAATTTCACGAATACAATCGAGTGGCAAGTGTGATAACTTGAATTATAAATATATAATGATAATAATTACACAATTTCTAGAGAACGAGTTTTTTCACCCGTTGCGCGTTGCGGTGGGTTCATATGCAACATGATTTTCCAAACTATTATTACGTCAATACCTGACTCCATTCTGATTACGTCCAAATGTTGACTTACTCAAACTTATAAGGACATGTATACAAAAATATTAACCTAAGAATGTATTTTTAAGTGAATTGTGCATAAGTAAATCCGAAACTTTAGAAATATATTTTATAAAGCTTTTAAAAAATGTTAGCATTTGAATGTTTATAGATTGAAAGTAAGACATGTATAAAAGTAAGCCCAAATGTAACTGTATGTAGCATCGCATTTGTAAACTTTGCTACATAGTTACGGTATGAATACTAATAAACCTAAGTACATAAAGAAAATATATTAAAATAACATTATGCATCATACGTTACGACATAAAGATGTGTGTGTCGTCATGGAATCGTAAAAAGACATTGACGTGGTTATTAACATGCATATGAACTTCGTTATGTGTGTTTAAAAGTAAAGTATATATGATAATTATTAGAGCATTAAAGGAGACAATTTTGTTGTAATAAAAAATTCGAAAAACAAAAGAAATTTAATAGTTTAAATTAGAAATTATAAAAGAAGTGAACTCCTATCTCCTGCATATAAGCACATGTTTCTTAGGGCAAGTCTTGAATTTGTGTTAGTTTTCGGAGAAACATTATTTAACATTAGTTAGGTGCGGGCAAAAAAAATAGAACTTTGTGGTCCAATAAGAGGTCGACACATGGCAAGGCCGGTGGACCCCACCCCCGAACCTTGCTAAATGAGTCATAGCTACTATTCGTACCCGCCACGCGTTACGACAATATCGTACGCAACATGATAAAATATAGACTACAATCGACCTGACTTGTTTACGAACTAAAATTACATCAGTACTTGAATCGTTTTCAATTACGTATAAACATAGAGTATACAAAATTATGAATGTAAAAAGATTTTTTAAAGTGACATTTTATATAGTTTTTAAAAGGCTTTGACGGGTGAAAGTGAAAGATTTATATAAAAATAGACACATAGATGTTTTATATTTAACCGAGTCAACTCGGCTTTGAATATAAAATATAGACAACTAAAAATATGAAAATTAATAGTTGTAAGTAAGATGTATATAAAAATAGATACATAAATTTTTTATATTTAATCAGAGTAGTTTTCGATTACTTAAAGATAAACGGACTCAAAATTATAACAACCAACACAAATATGAACATAGGAAATTATACTCTTAGATAAACTTGTATAAGAGTAAATCAGAACTTTATAAACTTGAGGGGGTAAAATGACATATTTTTAGAATGTTAATGAACATAAATTTAATAAGATGTTTGCTATGTGTTTCGAACCCATTACCTCGTAAAAAGATAGACCAATGCCCTTAACCACTACCCCAAACATAGTTTTTTAGTAATTAATCAAAGCAAATTATATATATCAAGTATTACCGAAGTGATGGTAGCCATGATTAGTCACCGATGTTACCTTTTGAGTTATAGTAAATTAGTAGAATTATGAACCTGTATGTTACTACATTTTAAATTATGAAAGTAAATCAATATTTTTTTATTATTTAATATTAAATAAGAATAAACTTTATATAAACTCACTCACTGGGGCGCAATCAACGGTTAACGGTCAATGTGTTTTGATGTTTTGTAATATGAAACACAACTTCTACGTAAACTCACGTGTCGTATGAATATATGTTTTGTATTATAAAATAACGTCAAACCTTTGAAATATTAATTTTTATAAATGTACGAAGTTACGACGTCACTGTCTAGAAGTCTAAAACTTAAATATAAACAAATATTATGTTTTGCATGTTATGATTTAGTAATTTAAAAAAGTAATATTTAAGTGGAAAAAGAAAAGCATAAGAAAATCATAAAAGAAAAAGAAAAGCATAAGAAAATCATAAAAGAAAAAGAAAAGCATAAGAAAATCATAAAAGAAAAAGAAAAGTAGACAACAAGATTTGAACCTCAATGTCTCCGTTATACAACCAAAGCTTTAACCAACTACTCTAACAATGTAATGATTTGAAAACAAAGGTATTTATCCAAACGTTAGTAAATGAGTTGTATATAACGTGGGACGAGATAGTAAAACTCTATTTTATAGAGTTGTAGAGACAAAGTATGTCGATTTTGAGACATAGAGCCGGATGTGAAAGTAAACAAACCCCATCTATTTGTAATAGTTAAATTAAATTAAACAAAATACATAAAAGTCAAAGACTTGTAAGACCATTCTATTTGAATCTTTGTCGCCATCTGCATCTTTAAATTCAAGGAGTATACATAGGATTATTCTATTTCACTCCTACACTATATCCCCCATCTTCCAACCTTATCCCAATTTTTTTAAGAAGAGCTACAATGATTCCCTAAAGCTTCATTATTCATTCGGTCACTCCATATGTTTATTCGTATTTTTATAACCGATTTAAACAAGGAAAGAAAGAGAAAATCTAATAAAACATAATCATTTATGGCATGTGATGGCCAGAGGCGAGAAACACCAAAGATTCGGTGGTGACAAGAGCGATAAGAACACCAATAATTCTTGTCAAACACATGACCAACAATGAATTTTGACAAACACGAAGAACATAAGAAGTAAAAAACATGAAGAACACAAAGGACGCGGCAAACATAAATAACACGATGAAAAATATGTTTAAAGATTGTTTTATCTTTACAAATGATTAAATGAATTTCATCGTTTTTTCAATATAAGGGTATGTTTTAAGAACATGATATCTCATCAAGATTACCTAAATTACCAATAACATATATGTAATTTGCAAATCCAATATGCAATTATGTTATTACATATATCTAACTATGATATTACATATGTAAATTTTTGTACTACATTTACGTGATTCTATTATGTTATATTTTTGGTTTAGCAACAAAATGCCAAAATTTTACACTATAGTTGTAGACAAATAAGAAACAGGTGGAATATATAGACGAAAAATCATAAAACTAGTTGATGAATGTAACATCCGTCCATTTTAAAAATAAAATCCAAACCCAAACCCGTTTGAGTTAATCATGTAAATCAATTCATTATTTTGTCATTTTATTTATTTTTATGTTTCAAAAATAATAAATGCGTTATTTAATCAATTTAACTTAAATTCTATTATTTATAAATAAATTTTATAAATGTTAAAAGGTTATTAAATAATCAACTAAAATAAATAATCAAATTACAAGTTCTTGTGAGATTTATAAAGTCTACACAAATTTTTAAAAAAAGTTGTTCAATTAAATTTAGAGTTTAAATTGTAATTATTATTTTATTTATATAAATTATTTAATTTTATATTTATTTTAAATTCTAATCATAACTCTCTTTTAAAATACTTGTAACTCATCATTAACATCATTCATAACCTTCTCCTAACCACAACTATACAAGCAAGCTTTATCCATCACTTTTCATTTGCTTATTCTTCAAAAATCTCACTCGTATATTTTTCTTTCATCCATTGATTTTAATCAATTTCAAGAATTTTCTTTTAGAAGTAATTTCAAGAAGTTTCTTATATTAATGTAATTTTATATTATTCTTATATTATGTATTTCTATTTTGTTTCAACTTTCAATCATCCTAACATCCAATTGTTTTCATGAATTTATGTTCTTACTTTTATTATTTCTTTAACTAAATCTTTTTTTAATTTTAATCATTATTATTTGATCATTAACTTTCTAACATTCACTATCCTTATAACAATCACTAACATTCCTAAATCAAGCTAACGTAAACAAAGAATTCCGTCTGCATATCAAGCTAACGTAGCATTCCTTAATCATTATCATTTAATTTTAATCCAACTCATTGAGTTTAAATATTCCCAAGAGATCACTAGAGAGCACGAAATGAAATTCAAGTCTCCTCGTATCTTTGAAAACAGTCTTCTCGTAATTAAAATTCGGAAGTAAATTTCTTAAAATAGTGGAGACTGTAACATCCACCCATTTTAAAAGTATAAACCCAAACTGAAACACGTTTGAGTCAATATTGTAAATCAAATTCATTATTTAGTCATTTTGTTTACTTTTATATTCCAAAAATAATAAATATGTCACTTAATCAATTTAACTTAAACTCTATAATTTATAAAATAAAATTTATAAATGTTAAACGGTTATTAAATAATCAACTAAACTAAATAATCAAATTACAAGTTCTTGTGAGATTTACAAAATCTACAAAGATTTAAGACAAAAAGTTGTTCAATTAAATTTAGAGTTAAATTGTAATTATTACTTATTTATTTAAATTATTTAATTTTATATTTATTTTAAATTCTAATCATAACCCTCTTTTAAAAAACTTGTAACTCATCATTAACACTATTCATAACCTTTTTTCTAACCTCAACTATAAAAACAAGTTTTAGGCCTCGCTTTTCATTTGCTATTTATTATTTTATTTATTTTAAATTATTTAATTTTATGTTTATTTTAAATTCTAATCATAACTCTCTTTTAAAAAACTTGTAACTCACCATTAACATCATTCATAACCTTCTCCTAACCTCAACCATTTATTTATTTTTAAAATCTCATGCACATATCTTTCTTTCATCCATTGGTTTTAATCAATTTCAAAAATTTCCTATTAGAAGTAATTTCAATAAGTTTCTAATACTAAGGTAATCTTGTATTGTTCTTATATTATGTATTTCTATATTGTTTCAACTTTCAATCATCCTAATATCTAATTGTTCTCATGACTTTATGTTCTTACTTTTATTATTTCTTGTACTAAATCTCTTTTAATTTTAATCATTATCATTAGATCATTAACCGTCTAACAATCACTAACCTTATAACAATCGCTAACATTCCTAAATCAAGCTAACGTAAACAAAGATGCCCGTTTGCATATGGACGGCTATGCCGTCGCATTCAGTTATTCCACAAGATTGTTTCCCTAAGTGATGACTATGCTGAAGTCTTGAAATATTTTTATATAACTCAAATGAAGTCTAGTATATCACATATCAACATAATAAATTTGTTCTAACCCGTTTCATGGGTAACGATTTTAAAAGTGCACATAAGTGTCTTACTATAATTTTGGCAGAATATAATCTGACTTCAACCAACCATAACTTGAACATAAAAAACTAAATTTGGGTAAAATCAGACTTCAATATTAAGTTCATTGAATTACCTTTTCAATGATAGTTTATACATCTTCAAAATCAATCGGACAACTCAACAATATTCTTCACAAGATAAGTGCACATCCAACACCTTCTGTCTTGTGTTGTTGTTTTGACCTATTTACGGATCTTTTCATAAAAATGTTTTTGAACGAAAGTTGTCCGGGAGACTTTGAACTAGTCAAATGTAAATTTTTATAATTTTATGAAACCTTTTGCTATTTTAAAATTTTGTTTAAACACGTACCAAATATTTTGTTCAGAATCTAAATTGATGCACCAATCCTTTTTCAATCTACTTTTCGCTTTTTGGCATTCTCTAAGCGACCTAATTTATTGGAATGAATTCAGACCTCAAGTTATTGTTCTTTATATCCTTTAGGACATCACATTTGACTCTTAACATCCAAGCTTTCTTATGTACTCTACAATCATCATTATACAATATGAGTTTTTCACGTGAGTTCTCCATGTGTAACATCTGTCAAATTTCAAATTATAAACCCGAAGTCATTTTGAAATGTTTATTAAATAGTAAAATTCATTATTAAAGTATGTTATTTATTTCGATGATCAAACGCCACAATGTTCTATATAATCAGTACTATGAATTGGGCTAATAAGTTTTCATGTAGTTTATCGTTTAATCAATTTATAATAATGATTATTATTTTATAAAGTTCAAATGTTAATAATAATTAGAGCATCTAATTAATTTACAAGATGTTTTTTAAGGGATTCATTTTTATAACTTGTATAAATGGTATAAAGTATTATAAAATAATCATAAGATTTGTTGTTAAATTGGTAAATGAGAGTTTTAATAAGTCAAGGGGGTGTTATGTCATTTTTAAAACTTGAATTAAAAGTTTCTAACATAAATTAACAATCTCTAAACCACAGGGACCAAAGGTGTAACTTTCTCAACCCACCTTCCCTTCCACCGTCGACCCTTCTTGCCGCCGGCCACCACCTCCGGCGACCATCAAATTACTCAAAACGTTGGATTAAAATGCAATCAAACCGTTTCTTAACCTTCACAATAAATTTACGAACTAATGTGTCATTTTAATGCGTATTAAGGGATTGTTAATTCGATTGAAACAAAACCGAAATACTCGATTCAAATCTTTGATCCGTTTGAACATAATTGACATAATCAAAACCATATAATTGAAGGGAAACCTTCCTTTTGATCTCTAGAACCTACGTGAACCACCAATTGCTTTCACCACACACAAAATCATTGAAGTCGATTAACCCCGTCACCGTGAACCTGCAACTCAACCGTGATCCATGCTCGAAGCTTTATTAAACCAAATTGGAAGAGGGCTTTTGCTTACTTTCGACCTTAGAATATATCTGCAAAGTTAATTTGAATAGAAACAACGTTTACACCTCGAATCTGCATCCATGTTGTCGCGATGGTTCTTGCCATCGTCTTCATCAAACCGAACTCAATCACGTAAGTATGCATCTCAACATACTCGAATTACATGGGGAATCAAAGCCCCATGTTTATTTTAGTAAATGATATCAAATCAAACCTCAATTTGATCAATGTTGATTCTAGGTTTATGTGAAATTAGGGAAAAATCAAAACTGATATTTTTAAACATTTAAAGGAGCACCTTATCAGATCTGGGCTTCTAGCCCAACCGGTTGTTATTTCCCCCTTGAATGCAGGAGGTCCCGGGTTCGAGCCGGGCCTTTGCCATTTTTGTTTTTAATTAGATTTTTTTTGTATTATTTATAATTCAGAAAATTAATATTATATCAATAAATTACAATAAAATTATTTTGTTAATTAAATTATTACAGAAATATCAAGTTAATTTTTAAAAAGTTTTAACACTTATAATTCTTAGATTTAATTAATATTTTTTTTAAGAATAAAAAGTTATAAAATTATATTACTAAGTCATTTATATTATAAATATATTATAGTTTAATGATTATTTAAATAATTGTTTACGCAAATGATAATTTAGATTATTATTTAAATAATTAATTATTTAATGATTTATTTAACCATGTTAAATAAAAAAAAATAGTTAATAAATTTACTCGTCAACTTTTATTTACTTTATTCTTATGTTTTTAGGGTTTTGTATTATAAAACCTTGGTGTTAAATCATTTTAAAAGCCCAAAACTTTATAAAATCATTTTAAATACTTTTAACTTTATTTACATAAGTACTTAATTAATTCTTATTAACAAGCTTTAAATAATTAATTATTAAGTTAATTATCTCTTTTCACATATTATACGTAATTTCTATTAAATCACTAACCTCAATATTTAAATAATTTTTAATTATACTTGGTCTTAAATGATTTATATCATCTTTATTAAAACAAAACATACACGAGTCATTATTTCATTTAATTATTTAAACCCCCAAATTTCCAATTGAAACCCTTGTTCACGTTTATTCATTAATATTATTATTGAGCTTAATATTGGAATCAATACATTTAGGTAACTTGTAAAAGAAATCGTTGGAACCTCGTTTAATTTCTTATCATCACCTTATTTATATCAGGTGAGTTTTCTTGCCCCTTTTTCATATTTTTTTTACACTAACTTGGGGTGAAACATGATAGCGTATACATGATACACTTATACACATTTGAGACTTGTAAATCACGTGCAATTCAACTTATTATTTTGTCATGGTTATTTGTTTATTGTAAGTGTTTATATGAGATACATAGTTTGTTTACAATCATTAACTATTGCTAGCCTGGCGACGTCTTAGATCTTTGGGCCTGACAAGCCTATTTGGTGCTAAAGTCGATGTATTGCCGACTCCTAGGAGTCGTATGCTTGTGCACTAGGGAACCAAATACACTTAGCCAATCTTTTATACTTGTAATCAAGTCGAGGTTTGGTTGTAACGATATGTGTTCTATAACCTTACTAGCTTATAACCTATGACATGAATTGCTACTTGTAATCTTATTATGTATGAAAACCTTGGAAACTCACCAACTTTTTAGTTGACCACTTATTTTTATCATGTTTCAGGTTACTTCTTGTGGATTTTCTCTACGTGCTCATATAGGACTTGGACCTAGTTTAACTTAAGATGTTATTTCATTGTTTGATATTTTTGTCTTGTAATTATCTTATTTGTATTGTAATGTTTATAGAATATTGACACTTAATAATATTTCAACTTAATTAGTTCCATGTGCTATGATTCCGCCGTCGGTCGGGGTGTGACACCATGTCCCTTTTTACTTTATTTCACACTTTTTGGGGTGAAGCATTTAACCTTATAAACTTACACTTGTAAACATACTTATACTTGTAAATGCACATGCAATTCATCTTTACTTTTTTGTCATGGTTATTGATGTTGTTGTGAGTGTTATATGAGATACATTATACGTTGACAATCATTAACTATTGCTAGCCTGGCAACGTCATAGATCTATGGGTCTGACAAACCTATTTGGTGCTAAAGTCGATGTTATTGCCGGCTCCTGATGACGTATGACTTGTTCATCATGGGAACCAAGTACACTTAGCTAATCGTTATAAACTTGTAAACTTATTCTTGGTCAAAGTTTGATTGTAGCTATATGTGTTCTATAAACTTACATAATTCATAACCATTGACATGAATTGCTACTTGTAAATCTTTTATACATACATATATATATGTTTAACCCATGGAAACTCACCGACTTTTAAAGTTGACCGTTTATTTTTAACATGTTTTAGGATTGCTATTTGAGGATTTATTATTGCTCATATAGGACTTGAACTTAGTTTAATTAAATATCTTATGTTGTTTAATTCTTTGTTGTATTATAATGACTTAATTGTCTAGTATTGTTCAAAGAAAGATGGTTTTTAATATTATTTCAACTTATTTAATTCCATGTGCTATGAACAATCGTTTCATATTCGTCCGCCTCGATGATTCCGTCGTCAGTCGGGGTGTGACAATGAAGAATAGAAATCAGATAAAGTTAATCATTTACATAAAGGTAGTGCTCTACAAATGTTCATGTTTTTCCTTTTAACAAACTAGGAGGATACAACCTCGCGCGTTGTGCGTGTGTTTAAATCGCAAAAAACTCAATTCTTGTATAGTAACATGTACGTTTAATTTTAAAAATTGTATTTTCAATCTTGAGCTCAGATTCGTTCTCGTCGTGGCTGCAAACAAAACACGGTTGCTACGCCAAGAACAAATTTTTTTTTTGGAATCACCACAATCGCAAAATTAGTCCGTAACAAAACTCGTTACTCATATCACTTGTTTATTAAACATGTAGGTTCATATAAAATGATCATTTAACATTGCTTTGACTTAGACCTGGTCATCGCCTCAGGCTGCAAATCATGACGAATGGATGCCATGCTAGGACAACATGTTTCGATCATCACAACCAACGAACCACCTGACAAAAAAACAACAATATGTACTCCAACAAGTCAAGTCCAACAAGAAACAACCTAACCATGGTCATAGCTTTTGCTCGGATCCGATAATCTCCTTTAGCTGCAAACCATCCACAGATAATTGCCACACTAGGACAACCACCACTTTTGGTCAGATCATCACATCCAATGAAAAACCAGACATGAAGTAACATTGCACGAAGATTTCCATCATAAACACGACAAAATCACCTAAAAGAAATAAAAAAAACTCATATTAATATTGTAGAACATAATAGTTCACCAATGAAAAATATCATACAAATGAACTAATTAAAAACCCAAAACAATATCGTATGCCACGAGATCATCATTATAAAAATATCACAATAACCATCTCTGACATCAAACATCATGTGCTTGTAAAAATCAAAGGCGAAAACCTATCTCAGATTAAGAAGTTGAAATAATTTCGACCCAAAAATAACGAACACCAGATCATCGGTTACTCATAAATCATCGCTACCAACTGACCAACGACTACTATACATGCAAGGCAATGAGAAATGTTAGAGTGACAACAAATATAAGAACCACCTGGCCGCCAGTTAGAGCAACAACGTAGCGTTGTGCAACCACGCGACGACCGGCAACCTACCACAACTTAAAGCTCAAAAACAGAACAAAGGTGTGGATGCACCATAGTCACCAAGCCATCACCACCTAGGGCACGATAAATACAGTATGGCGGCAACTGTGTGCACATACCCGATGATGACGGCAGATGTGGGTTACCGGAGACTATAACCCCTCCGACTCGGAACTCCCTCACAACTCCCTTCTCCTCGATTTGGGGTTTTTTCGATCGAGCGTCATTGAAAATGGATGGTCACCGAGTCCACCCAATGAAACCCACCGACTATAGCAATGACCAAAATCAGATTTGCCAGAGAGGCAACCACTTCCACCTGCCACCACCGTCGCAACACCTTTCACTTGAAAACCCCAATCTCCACATTTGATTCTTATTCAAAGCACAAATAGAGAGCCATAATGGAAATTACATAAAGTTGCCAAAAATCAGATCAACAAAAAGCCTCCTATTTATTCATTTGCTTTTTAAATATGTAGAGAATGTAATTCATTAATCATGTTTATTTGTTTAATCTCTATATCTGATAAACAAATATGAATTATTTGTCAACTGTCATAATGCTTTTTCACATATTTTTCCCCGCCTAGATCCGTGATGGAGACTAGAATTTTATCATATGCAAGACAATTTAAGGTTTAAAAAAATTCAAGTTCAATTTGAAAATTGTTTTAAATGTTAAGATTAACTAGAACTGTAAATAAACCTAACGAACAAGAACATCAACATGTTCGTGTTTGTTCATTTAATTTTACCGAACACGAACACGAAAACGAACACATAATCAAACATGATTTTTTGTTCATGTTCGTTTATTAAGAAAATAAAATGTGCGTGTTCGTTCGTTAAAAAGCTAAACGAACACTTTACGAACACAAAATGAACAATAATAAATGAACATAAATGAACAATAATAAACAAACATAACTGAACGCACAAAAAACATCACTAAATGATCATTTTGGAACTTTTAGTTGTATTAGTGTAAATTGAAATCTCACTAAACTTAAGAATTCTAGTATAACATAATACACTTATGCTTCAAATATTAACACATAATACCCTTTTATTAAATATATTCATATATATAAATATACAAACATAAACGAACATAAATGAATAAACATAAACATACATATATGAACAAACATAGACGAACGTTCATGAACGTAAACGAATGAAAAAACACATGTTTATGTTTGTTCGTTTAACTAAACAAACACGTAAATTTTATTATTTTCATTAATTTACTAAACAAATAAACTTTCCCTCAAACTATTTATGAAAGTTTGGTTCATTTATTTACCTAAGATAAACCCAAAATATAAACACTAGGCATGTGTAAGGTTACCAAAGCACAAGGGCTAAATGCATACTATATCATATCTACAACCGCCCTATACGGTTATACCTTATTCAACACACTTCAACGAATTTAGGGTTTCCGTCCATTACTGCACACACAAGGAGGCGAAAGCTAACAACTCGCCGGAGAAATCATGCCGGCGACGGAGATCTCCGCCGACGCCTTATCGGCGTCGGGCCGTTCGTCGGAGAAGATGAGTCTTCCGACACTCCAATCCAAAATGAAATGCGATCCCGAAGGCTATGAGACGGAGCTTACACTTGTTTACAACCAATTTAAATCATCTGTGCAACTTTTTCAGCAACAGGCGGCGTTGAACTTCACCTCCGCCGTCAGCGGCGGCGTTGGAAGCGACCCTACCGTGGCGAAAGACCTCGGTGATCGCGCCATGTTTCTGGCTCATGTTACTCCGTTTTATCCTGTGCAGTTGTTGGATTATCCGAAGGAGCTTGTGGAGTTCCTTAGGTCGTCCGCTCGTGTGCTTCCGTCTTCGCTTCGTGTCACTGTTACGCAAGCTCTCATTCTACTTCTTAATCGGAAGGTAACATTTAAGTTGGAATAGCTTACGGTGTGATGTTGTTTTCACACCATACACACACGCTGCAGTGTTTATCGTGATAAATAATTGCAGAATCCATCGAGAATGTATTTAATTTGCGACTTTAAGCTTGATTTGGCTTGAGTTTTGTTAATTATCAAGTAATAATGTGCGAAATCGAAACTATTTACTGGAAGAGTTGTTTATTATTTATTCAGTTCAAGCAAATTTATTGTTATTTACATATTTATGGTATATATTCTGTCATCTGATAAGCATTTTGGATTTGGCTTGGAATGTGTGTTGTAATAGGTTGTGGCTATCAAGGATACTCTTTCATTGTTCATGGAGCTTCAGGTTTTGAGTGACAAGCCTTTAAAAGTATTGGCATTCTCGCATGTCATTCATAGCATCAGGCGTATGAATCAGAAACACAAGAATGAAACAGAAAATAGAGCACTTCAAAGCATTTTATTTTCAATGCTAGAGGTTTGTGGAGGCTGCTTTAGCTTTTTCAAATCTGTTTGTATACGGTCATTATGATCCTAAATCATATGCTTTGTATGTTTCCTTAGGAAGAAGATGAAAAGAAAGCAATGCGGTCGCTTGTCACTATATGTGATCTTCATAGGAGGAAGGTTTGGTTTGATGATAGAACAGCCAATGCTATATGTCGGGCCTGTTTCCATAAATCGTCAAGGTTCAATACACTATTCATTGTTCACAGTACCTAACCAATGCATGTTATATAATGTAATTGATCAATTACATTAATATTTGTTGTCTTATCAGAGTTATGATTGCTGCTCTATCATTTCTTCTTGATTATGAAAAAATCGAGCAAGAAAATGACAGTGATGAGTCCAGTGACGAAGAAGAACCTATCCACCAACCTCATGTAGTTGTGAGTAAAGAGGCTATTTACAAGGTTAGTTGCTCAATTAGTGAAATTTATTCAATTTAAAGCCTTAAAGGTCCTATAATTTTATAAGGAGCATTTTTATTGCTTTATCAAAATAGGCAAAAAACACAGGAACAACGTCTAGCAAAAAGAAGAAGAAAGCAAAGTTGCAGCGTGTAATTCGTAGCATGAAAAAACAGCAACGTTTATCTTCGGAGCGTGATAATAATTTGAATTATTATTCACCTTTGACTTCTCTAAAAGACCCTCAAGTATGTCTAGTGACTCATTTTATTTATATTATGAAATAATACAAGTGGTGTTGAGTTCTATAATTTATCTACAGGGATTTGCTGAGAAATTG
Organism: Flaveria trinervia; assembly: GCA_025506515.1. Lineage (NCBI taxonomy): Eukaryota > Viridiplantae > Streptophyta > Magnoliopsida > Asterales > Asteraceae > Flaveria > Flaveria trinervia. The sequence continues at coordinate 83,414,201 of CM046441.1, read as the reverse complement.
TTCTCAAAACTTCAAACTTGCAAAGAGCGGTTTGAGGTAATTATTAACGCATTTGTTTCATTTTGATTGGTTGATCTAAGAAAGACATAAAATTGCTCCTAACATGACACATATTTAATATTCTGGGTTAAATATCTATTGTAGATAAAAATGATGATTGTTAAAGTAGTTGCCCGCACTGTTGGCCTTCATAGATTGATTCTATTAAACTTCTATCCTTTCCTTCAGAAGTATGTTCAGGTATTGTATCCCTTGAATGCCTTCTACTTTATAATTTGTACTTATCTTCACTTGAATTTGACCTTTTCAATGCTACTTATGTTCACAAATATCATTCTTGTTATTGATATTTGCAGCCCCATCAAAGAGATGTGACAAACTTACTAGCAGCGGCTGTTCAAGCCTGTCATGATATGGTACCATTGTAACCTATCATTTTTCATTATATCATTTTAGTTGGATTATTTGTTTATTTCTCCACTGCATATCATGATGCCAAAATGTTCAAATTACATGGTCCAGGTTCCACCTGATGCAGTTGAACCCTTGTTCAAGCAAATAGTCAATCAATTCGTGCACGATCGCTCACGTACAGAGGTATCTTTTAATGGATATTTTCAAAATTTTGATCCTCTTTTGAGTGATGTAAATGTTGCAGTTAAATTCTAATTTTGTTTTCCCTTTGCAGTCAATTGCTGTTGGATTAAATGTTGTGCGGGAAATATGTATGAGAATTCCTCTGGTAAGCTATCCATTGTATGTTCATGCATCTACACGTAACTTGGGTAGAAATAACAGATTTTTTGTTAAACACAAAAACTAAGTTATCGCCTTTTCTAATACTGCTATTGATCAGTTAATGACGGAAGACTTGCTGCAAGATCTCGTGCTATATAAGAAATCACATGAGAAAGCAGTTTCATCTGCAGCCCGTTCACTTATTTCATTGTTCAGAGAGGTACGGTAGAATCATACACACACACACTCACTATATGTGTATATATTGTGTGCATGAATGACTTGGCTGATGAAACTGTTCTTTGTAGATTTGTCCTTCACTACTTGTAAAGAAAGACCGAGGAAGGCCTGTCGATCCAAAGGCAAAGCCAAAAGCATTTGGTGAGGTCACTGTTCCCAGTGATGTTCCCGGGGTTGATTTACTTCAGGAAGATGATGCCGGTGATGATATCAGCAATCCTTCTGACATGGATCATCACTCTAGTGATGATCTTGGAGAAGAGGATGCCAGTATTGATGATGATGTCAGCACTTATGATGTGGTTCAGAGCTTAACTCTGAAGTTGGGGATGATGATGATGATGATGATGAAGAAGAAGAAGAAGAAGAAGAAGATGATGATGATGATACACAGATAGGTAGTGAAGAGGATGAAATATCTGAAGAAGAAGGTGATGCTTCATGTAGTGATGATGATAATGATGAGGTGAAAAGCTTAGATGAAATCAAAGGGCAAAAGCGGAAATTTGTTGATTTTGATGAGCAACTTGATTCTGCCAATCAAAGTCTTAGGGCTCTAAAAAGGCTAGCAGTAGCTAAATTGGATAAAGATGATACTTCAGATGTAACAGATGGTATTCTTTCAAATGAGGATTTCCAAAGAATCAAAGAGCTAAAGGTAAGTTCCATTTTCACACAACATACTATTTTGCAACCCTTTGAATTCAAATGTGAGATTGTTTGCTTTTCCATGCTAGTTGTAATTGTAGAGATTGAATTTGTGAAAATAGGCAAAGAAGGAGGCAAAACGTGCATTGTTCACCATGGATTGTTGAAAAAAGTTCCAGATCCAAAAGCGGAACACTTTAAGATCCCGAGTTCTGATCAACTACGTTTGAAAAGAGTGGATGGATATACTCTTGAAGTAAGTTGTTTTACTTATCAGCTTCATCTTTCTAATTATTGGAAGAAATTTTAGGATTTGTTAAGGACCATCTCCCTATGCTATTTGTTCATGATTGGACTTACTACTATCCTAATAAATTGATGTCAAGTAGCTATTCTATATAATGTACTTGCTTAAAAACTTGTGTCTATGCTAGTACCCTTATGTGTTTTTAAAAGTGGCAAATGGGCAATTTTCGGTATGGGTCAGGTCAGGATGACTTAAAGGCAGAAACATCTTATGTCCGAAAATTCTGAACTTTTTAATAACTAATTAGTGTTGATTATCATAACGGGAAATATATGGTATTGACAATCTTTTTTTAATTAAAATGAGGTAGGAGGTTTTATGCATTATAATACATTTTTGGGAGCTACAACGGGTTTCATATGTTTTCCTCAAATATATTTTAGTTATTAGTTTAATCAATTAAAGATAAAGTATAATCCAGCTTATGTTGTATGAAGACACCTAGCTAGTGTATATAAATTGCTTACTTGTTTGTTTTTCATAAATGATGACAAAAATCCATGGGTACATAATTGAGCAGAATGGGCATTTTTTGTATTGGTTGTGTTAGGTTGACCTGAAAGGCTGTGTATTTTTTACCTGTAAATTTTATTAATTTTTAGTGTTTAGTGTGAAGATATGATTACAAGAAATATTTTATTTTAATAGTAATTTTGTTTTTTGATTTAATGAGTTAGAAGGTTTAGTCATTAAAAAATAGCTTTGGCGACTTTCAACCAAATTTGACCTGGTTGTATTAATCCAATTTTTTGTAGGCTAACATAAGGAAAAAGATGACGAAGGAAGAAAGAAAGGCTTTAATTAAAGCAGGAAGAGAAGAGACAGGGAAGTATCAAGCTAGAGCTGCTGTCAAGCAGCAAAAGGTGTGTTTTTTATTTTATATCTTGTTATTTATTTAATTTCCCTGAATTATTGGCTCCCCTAGGGGTTCTGCATATATTTATCATCTACAATTAAATAAAGCCCCATTGACAAGAATCACGCCGAAGAGATTAAGTGTCAAGAAAACTGTTAAACAAATATACCAAAATTATGATATTTATGTCTGCAATTTGCATTCTTTTGAGTGATGAACCACTGAAAGTTTTATCATTTCCACTTGAATGAAAATTAAGAATATAAATCATATGTTTAAACTCTGGAATCGAATTATATATATGCTTCTTGTATGTTTTTTTATGGTTTTGTTTTCGAGCCAAGGGTATCTTTGAAAGCAGCCTCTCTATACTTATGAAAAGAGATATGCTTTGCCTACATCCCACCCTCCCCAGACCCCACAAATAGCCTGATAGAATCGGAAAATTCAGCAAAAGATTTCGATTGAATGAAAATGATAAGGCTCGATTCGAGAGGGGCTCACTCTCCGCAATTACAAACTGATTACTTCAAAGAAAACTCGACAAAAAAAAACTCTAAACAATTTTGCTAATAAAACATAATAGAAACAATAACTGCTCCACTAAATCAACTAATGAACCGCTCCACACCACCCCACGTTGTAAGTGATGCTTTGACCGAGTGGATCCATCTCTGATCCAAAAACCACCTCGAAGTGCTCCATTTCAGCTGCTTTGACCCGTTTGTGTCTCCTCGAATAATATTTGAGTGGTGGTGTTGTATCATAGCCTTGCTGTGGGAGGATTTACTGGGTATGGTGTCTTAGCGATATACATCATCAGCCGATTATATCGGCTGATATTGTGTGATAGTATTAGTATTTGATTTGTGTTATAGTATTAGTATTTGAATTAGTTTATAACTGTGATGATGTATATCTGCTCCTAAAATTTTGGTTGTATGATTCCCTATTTAAAGGGATCTCATCATTAATGGAATTCATTCAGAATCACACACCTTAATTACTTTATGGTATCAGAGCCATTCTGATATCCTTTTCTCCTTTTCCGCCATCTCTCTTGTTTTCTTCGGATACGTCCGACCAAGTTATCAACATGACTAAAGAAGCTGCAACAGCACCGCCCCTAAAACCCCAATCCTTACATCCTGCATACTCTGTAACGAATATATAGAGCAAGATCCGCACCCTAGATGGCACCAGTGTCACGTATTCTCAATGGATCCGGTTGTTTCGCTTACATGCCGTCGCCTACAAGGTGATGGATCATATCGACGGTACTGATCCTCCGGCATCATCATCCGCTGATCATGCAGCCTCGACAGAAATTGATGCTCTTGTGCTCCAATGGATATTCAGCACTATCTCCGATGACCTCCTTAAAAGAGTCATGGACGACATCACTACTACGGCTCGTGCAGCCTGGTCCAAACTCGAGAAAATCTACCTCGGCAAAAAGAAGGCTCGCGCTGTCTCATTGGAGACCAAGTTTTGCAACCTGTCTTTATCCGCTTGTTCCTCCGTTGAAGACTATTGTCAGCGTTTAACTGACCTTGCAAACCAACTGGCCGATGTCGATGTTCCTGTCACCGAGTCCCGCCTTGTTCTTTAACTGGTGCGGGGTCTCCCAGCCGAGTATAACACCACTGCTGCCCTTATTAATCAGAACGACGTCTATTGGGATCAAGCCGTTAGTATGCTGAATGATGAAGTATTGCGCCTCGAAGCCCAAAACGGGTCTCACCCTACCGTTCTGGCCGCCACATCTGCTCCGGTAACCCCTCCAAACAACCAACCGGTTCAGCCTTCCGACACCAACTCCTCTTCCTCTCGTGGTCGGGGCCGCGGCCGTGGGTCATGGAACCGCCGCGGTGGCAGAGGACGTGGTAACAATCACAGGCAGCCTGCGTCTTCCTGGACCGGCCAACAGCAGCAGCAATCGGGATTCTCTCAGCAGTCCGGGTACCCTAACTGGGCGTGGTGGACACCTCCACCATGCCCCTATCCAACCCAGCAACAATGGCGGCCCAATAACAGCCCTCTACAGCACTCAGTAGCCCCATCTCAGGCCCATTATTCTGGGTTTCCACAACAGTTCAACGGTTACAGTCCTTCCCCACAGGGCGTTTACAATGCATTGAACCTTCCGATCTCAGCACCACATTCAGTAACATGCAGATGCAACAGCCATCTTCTTCTTGGGCTTCGGACATCATGGATACAGGAGCAGAATCCCATGTAACCCATGACCACGGTAAGTTACTAATCCCACATTCTACTCCTGTTTGTAGTAAATTATTGGTGGGCAATGGCAATTCTTTACCAATACATGGATCGGGCACGGGCTTTCATCACCTACCAAACCGAACCTATGTTCTTCCAAACGTCCTTTACAACCCACATGTTATTAAAAATCTTATTTCGGTCAGACGTTTTACTCGTGATAATCAAGTTTCTATTGAATTTGACCCTTTTGGCTTTTCCTTGAAGGATCTCAAAACTAGGAGGCTGCTGTCCCGTCACAACAGCACGAGTGACCTTTATCCTTTCATTTCGCCGCAACTCCCTCCTCAAGCGACCTTTCTGGCTAGCACTAGTCTCCCCTGGCATGAGCGTCTAGGTCACCCAGGGGCTCAAGTTTTAGAACTTTTAAGTCGTTATTTCAATTTTTCGTGTAATAAGAGGAACACCTCACCTGTTTGCAATTCTTGTCAAATTTCAAATAGTAAACGTTTGCCCTTTCATGCTTCTAATACTTATACATTTGCACCGTTTGACATAATACATTGTGACCTATGGACATCTCCTATCACGAGTAAAACATGATACAAATAGTATATGGTTCTCATTGACAACTTCTCACACTTCGTGTGGGTATACCCTCTTAAGTACAAGTCTCACACGTTTCCTACTTTTGCCAAATTTCACTGCTTAATTGAAACTCAATTTCACCGTAAAATTAAAACTTTTCAATGCGACCTAGGGGGTGAATTTGACAATTTGGCCTTTAAATCTTTCGCCGACCAACACGGTCTCTTGTTTTGGTTTGCTTGCCCCCAAACGTCTAGCCAAAACGGCCGCGCAGAACGAATGATTCGTCGCCTAAACGACATCATCCGTGCTTTGCTATTACACGCAAATCTTCCTCCTTCCTTTTGGGTGGAAGCATTACACACGACCGTCTACCTGCACAACATTTTACCCACCAAACGTCTTAATTTTTATACTCCCTCCTTTGCCCTCTACCTACGGCATCCCACGTACGACCACCTACGGGTGTTCGGGTGTGCCTGTTACCCAACCCCATAAATTACATGCCCGATCGATCCGGTGTATCTTTCTCGGGTATCCACCTGACTTTCGTGGGTATCGATGCTTTGACCCTACAATGGGCAAAGTCCACATCTCTCGCCATGTCACCTTTGACGAGACTGTGTTCCCTTACACCAGTCCTCTCCACCCCACCGCTTATACCTTCCTGGACGACACCGTTCCTCCCAGCTTTACGTTTCAGCAACCACTTCACAAGCCATCCACACCACCAGTACCCCACTCTCCCGGTCCGGCTACATACCAATTCACCTACAACCGACGTCCTCGACCACCCGTCGCCCCAACCCTACCACTGCACCACTCACCACACCCAACCGGCCCTACTCCAGCAGTCGATTCCACGGCTCAACCAGCCAACTCCAATCCCATGACCACACGCTCCAAATCTCGGTCCACTACACACGCGGTGTTGTCAACCATTGCCATCTCACCCATCCCCAAAACCTATGCTAAGACCCTATCCGATCCTAATTGGTTAAATGCCATGAACGCTGAATTTACTGCTTTATAGGATAATGAACGTGGGAACTAGTTCCTCGACCTACGGATCGCTCGGTAATTCGGTGTATGTGGCTTTTTCGTCATAAGTTTAAGGCTGATGGCTCACTTGAACGGTACAAGGCCAGGTTGGTTGTCAATGGAAATTCACAGACAGTGGGCATTGACTGTGAAGACACTTTCAGTTCGGTTGTTAAACCAGCCACGATTCGCACAGTTCTTTCACTTGCAGTCTCACGATCATGGCCTATACACCAGTTGGATGTCAAGAATGCATTCTTACATGGGGAACTGAATGAAACTGTTTTTATGCATCAGCCTCTCGGTTTCTATGATAAACAAGCACCGAACTTTGTATGTCGTCTTAAAAAGTCTCTTTATGGGCTTAAACAAGCACCAAGAGCCTGGTACACCTGCTTTGCCACCTATATCACTGCACATGGGTTTCATAGCAGTGCCTGCGATAACTCGTTATTCATTTATAATCAGGATCCTTCCAACACTACTTATTTGCTATTGTACGTGGATGACATCATTCTCACCGCTTCTAATGACAAACCTTTACGTCATATTATTGCCACTTTGTCATGGGAGTTTGCTATGACTGACTTGGGTCACTTACATCACTTCTTGGGCATTAAAGTTACCCAACAGTCCCACGGTATTTTCCTTTCACAAGCTCAATATGCAAAGGATATAATCGCTCGAGCCTCAATGTCATCATGCAAACCATGCACACCTCCTGTAGACCTCTCGGCTAAACTAAGCAGTACCGATGGTCCATTATTCTCGGATCCCACATTATATCGAAGCCTCGTAAGAGCTTTGCAGCATCTAACATTTACGAGACCCGACATCTCCTACGCAGTTCGGCAAGTATGCTTGTTTATGCATGAGCTTCGAGAGCCTCATTTTACTTTCATGAAGAGGATTATCTGTTATATTCAGGGGACGATTGAGTATGGTATACGTATCATTAAATCAAAAACTCATTCGTTGGTGGCCTATTCTGACGCTGACTGGGGCGGTTGCCCAGACTCCCGTCGCTCAACTTCGGGATATTGTGTCTTCTTAGGCGATAACCTAATCTCGTGGTCCTCTAAACGGCAGCCCACTGTCTCACGCTCCAGCACCGAAGCCGAATACAGGGGTGTGGCGAATGCGGTAGCCGAAGCCACATGGATCCGCAACTTGCTTCTTGAGCTGCACACGCCTCTCACCCATGCCTCCGTTGTGTATTGTGACAACGTCTCCGCCGTGTATCTTTCCAATAATCCAGTTCAACATCAAAGGACGAAGCACATCGAAATTGACATACATTTTGTTCGTGATAAAGTTCGTGTCGGTCACATTCGCGTTCTTCATGTGCCTTCCTCTTTGCAATATGCTGATATTTTCACCAAAGGGCTCCCACGGCAGCTGTTCTAGTCATTTAGATCCGCTCAAACTGAGGGGGTGTCTTAGCGATATACATCATCAGCCGATTATATCGGCTGATATTGTGTGATAGTATTAGTATTTGATTTGTGTTATAGTAATAGTATTTGAATTAGTTATAACTGTGATGATGTATATCTGCTCCTAAAATTTCGGTTGTATGATTCCCTATTTAAAAGGATCTCATCATTAATGGAATTCATTCAGAATTACACACCTTAATTCCTTTATGGTGGTGGTGGTTATTGCAAAGGATATATGAACGGAGCTTGGATGCCTTGTTATGCATTGAAGTTAAGTCACTTTAGGTTCTGAATACGATGCCTTAGTCTACTGTTTGCCTCCTCTTAGGTATATCCCCGTAGGCCGCAACAAAAAACAATCACACATACAATAAAAGTACCTCCACACAAACTCAACCACACATTCACAGTTGTGAAAGGTGGCATTCATCCGTAAACTTCACATCATGATAAGGATGGTTGCTGTTTTTCACTGCTAACAGTGTGGTGTTAACTGTTGGGACATACAATATGTTTTGTGCTGGTTATTGAATCATGTATGCAATCACCGGGTGGTGGTTTTGTATCTTAGGGAAGGAAGGAGAGTAAATGATGGACTTAATTGTTTTTTTTTTCCTGTATACCCACCATGTCGTTTTGGGAGCCTAAAGCAGCTTAATTTGACTGCATGATAAACCAGCCAATCAGCCATGCCTCCCCATATATAGGAAATGTATATATGAATATCTTTCTATATGTCAACACACATAAGCATAAATCTGTCATAACTCATTTACTCATCTAAATAGTGATTTATGACTTTGAATTTCGGAGACTCCTTTTTTATTATTATTTTTCTTGACAGCATGCATTTGGGTGATTTCTTTATATGTTTCTTTCATTTTATCTATACACATTATACATAAAAGTCGCTTCAACTTTTACTTTTGTAATGACCTTCAAATTCTACCTTTGTGATCACTTGACTATTGGAATCTTCCATTCGACAAATTACATCAACAAATAAAGTCTATATTATCATGACCCAATCTCACATCAGAAAAAAGAAGAATTAAATGCGTATATATAAGTTAAGAGTTACTCCCCATGAGGGCTTGTATGTTAGGTCACTGAACTAAGTAATCGGTCCTATATAATAAATGCCATGACTTTTTGCTAGTTTAATGTATGGTCCATAAGTTTCTTGTTATTTATTAGATATTAATCTGTATCAAAACTGTATACCTGATTTATTTTTTATGATAATTGATAGACTGGTGGGTTAAGCAACCGGCAAAAAGAACACAAGAAGGCCATGCCGTTGGTTGCCAAGAGATCAAAGATTGCAAGAATGAAACTCCAGAAAAAGAAGAAGCAACGGGGTGCTGACAAACAGTTCAGAGGCCGTAAAGCCTGGAAATGATACGTCACTTCGGAATTTCATCCACAATTTTGCCCTAAATTTCATTTCTGCCCTTTTCAGGGCATAATTCATCTTGCATTTAGTTGTTATTTTTCTTCTTATGATAGGGTTTTTGCTGGCAAATGGTTAAATGTTAGAATCATGCTTTTAGGTGCGCAAAACAGATTGTTACATTCTTTTGATATCTCCAAAGATGATGTTTATATCCATAAATGGTCTCTGTTTCAATGTGTATCATCTTATTTGATAGCTATGAGAACTTGTTATCTTACATGACCCCATCAAAGTTGGGTTCGGATCTGAGATTTCTGTCATAGGGTTTCAAGCGTCCATCATTTTGCTAGATAAGTTTGTGTGGTGATTGAGTTTTACCGTTGAAATTAGTATCAGTGGTGAATACATGAATTTTTAGTTGCGGGCAAAGTGTGGGTCGGCCAAAATAATAATTAGATAAATAAGCAAAACCTATTGGTGCTCAAGTAACATACAAGTAACTTTATATCTTATTTATAAAAGACATTTTGTTGCTAGGAACATTTTTATTTTGATCAAGTCATGGAAGCATGTGTTCATTATGGTTTGCTTACACCTCTAGTTGTGTTGTGATGTTATCTCGAATTCCCAATGTATAATCAGGTTAAGGGTGTTTCAAGAGTACTTAGTCGAACATGTTATGTAGCTAGTTTCAGCGCAACGAGGTTTGTCTGGTTTTGGTTTTAAGAACAGTGCTCGCTAGTGTTGTCATGGTTGTTTCACCAAACACTTGTGGTAAGCTTGACTTGACTTTCGTTGACTTTCAACAGTCCACGGGTTGTGGGTCCCCTGTTTTGGGATGGGTACAATGAACCATGAGTACTGAAAGGAAATCTTTTATACTTTAGCAATCAGTAGGAAGCATGTGTCAACACTTGGGGTAAGCTAGCACAACGTGAGGTTCATTTGGATAGAGTGTGTATAGACATGTCACATGTGCTTGTGTTGGTGGGCTCTTGTGCCTCCCAATAATGTAATTGATTCTCCACTCAATACTTCTTTTTTCTCTTCTGAAGCCCAAATATTGCGTTTTGACCCTTTCAAGTTGAAATGTATCTTGGTATTACATTTTAGTTTAACAGTTTCGATGAAAATCTTAGGTTGAACCGTAAACTATGGTTTTTGAAAGACGATAACTCATATTTGCTAGGTTGGGTTGATTGGCAGATCACCTACTTTTAACTTTTACCAATTTAGTGATTTAACCGTTGTTTTGGTTGTTTGAATTTAAATTGTGCTTTTTTTTCTAGAACTTATTAGTTTATATTAAAACTTCTAGTGTTATAAATATAGTTTATGATTATAATACTTATATATTAACTATACATTTCGAATATCATAAAAAAAGTCATAATTAATAAAAGATTTAATGCCGGTCCGACAAGTATAGTTGACTAAAAACCAGACCAAACTATTAAACAACTAAACATTAAAAATCAAAACCGGTAACCAAGTCGTACTCAAACTAACCAACATGCTTCAATCTAAAGTGTTCAATCTTTTTAACTTGTGTTCAACAATCAATGTTGGCATTGGGTAATACTCTTGCCTAATCTTTTTGTTGTAGTCTAATGTTTTTATCCGAGTAAGATTTGGATCTAATGAGCTTAATTGGTTAAAGACATAATACTAAATATATTATCATTAAATAAACAATAACATAACCAAATGTTTTGTTTAAAATTCAACCTGGTCGGTAATGATCATGCATGCATGATTGATATCATTTTGTGTAATTTATTATGGCTGTTTAAAGTGATTTCAAACGTAAAAGTTTATATATAAATGTTTTTAATGTATATGTGTAACAGTTTTATTAAATAAAGGATGTTATGTTATTTTAGAGAAAACATAACGATCCTGTCCACTATACATCGAAATATATACGTATAATAACAAAAATATTTTTAATGCATCATTTAGCAACCAAATATGCTTTAGTTTTATAATTAAAATGGTACTTTGATAGCATCTTAAAGATTAGAATCTAAATTTAAATCATTAGTTCTCCGCCTTGAATAAACTGGAGACATCTTATCAGTAGATTTCTTATAAAACAAGACAAATTGGCAATTAACTAAATAACTAAGCATGTTAACATGTGTTCACAATTAATTTTTCAAAGTTTTTTAGGCCTGCAGAATCATGATGAACTAAACGAGACTAATCAACATCAAAGAAAACACAACTAAATATGATCATTATGATGAATATCAACATCAAGAATAGATTTGATATTCAGTTAGGTAAAACAAAAAATAACTTTAAAAGAAACGAATCAAATTCATTTATTAGTCATCTTGCTATATTTAAAAACCTGAAATATGTTTTAATGCATTAAATATCTTGAAACATTATTATTGAAAATAACATTTTATATTGATTAATATGGTTATTTATAGGGTATGCTTAGTAATTATCAATGTCACTCTTCATCAAAACAATGATGGAGCTTAATAAGTATATATATATATATGGACTCCGAAAATCACATGACCCATAATTTAATTTCTATCGTTATATTAAGAGGTCAGATTTAAAACATATAAAATTTTCAAACAAAATACTCATAAGTATTTTCTATTGAGTGAAAAATAGGAAAAAAGGGACTTAAGAGCATTTATAGCCCATGCTTTATATAAATATGTGAATGTGAGTTTTTAAATTATATGAGATGGTTTTAAATGATTGTGAGTGGAGGAATGAAAAAATATTACTGTTTATCTGTAAATTTAAGGTTTTACTATTCAACCCTTATAAATTTTTTTAATATTTGAAAGTAGATGTGAGTGGATGAGAGAGAAAAAGTAATGAAAAATATATAAAAATATATAATTTAACTGAAAGAAAAAAGAAAAAATTATAATTTTTAATTTAATTATATGAATAAAAATAAAAAATAGAATGTGAATATTATAAGATCTTCCCACATACACCAAAGTATAATAAATGCAATCCAGGCATAATAGCCCTGTGGAGGTCAGGCATGTGTCATGCATAACTTCTTTTAATAGGTGTTTAACGTATTTTAAGTTGCGTTATTATTAGAGTAACCAATTGAATCAACCTAAAAATATATGTAAACATATAGAATTAAAGTAACATAATTCAACCTTTTCTTATTATTGAACTTGACTTTTAAAATTGAATACATAACCCTATATTTATAATATACTAAATATAAACTTCTTTTATGCATAAAGTGTTATACCTTATGTATAGAGTGTTGCATCTTATGTTTAAAGTGTTTTATAAAAAAATAATGATCTTTTTGCTTTTAACCTAAAACTTTTTTTTATCTTTTTTAATTTTACCTCACAACTTTTTTACTTTCAAATTTAATCCTTTATACTTTTAATGTTTTGAAATTTCCGTTTTATATTTGGTTCTAAGTTTTGCAAATTAATACCATACAACTTGCTTGTTTATAATAAATATAAACTAATCCTATCAAAACTCAAATACTATTTAAATAATCAACTTGATAAACTAATAATTATCTAATCATAACAAACCGATAACTACTAATTGTTTAAACCAAACTTTTGTTTTCACTCCTTGATCTTTTACTTTGTTTAAATTAAATCTTTCAATTATAAACATATCAAGATTATATCCCTCAATTATAACTCTATGTGTGTAAGGAGAGAACGAAATAGAGAGCGAAAGTATAATCAGGAGAAGAGTGAGAAACTTTAAAAAAATGAAGAAACCATTCTTTAGGTAGCCCAATAATTATTATACATTTGTGTTGATACTTTTTTTAACAGCCGGCGTGTAACATTATAAAAAAAAGGTTAACAAGACACTAAATATACCGAAACATACACCAGAAAAACATAGAATTACACCAAGAAACACCGACCATAAAAAGATACCTTGCCAACACCCAAAACAAAACTAGACAACCAAGGTTGTGTTGATACCTTTAACTTGACTTAGGATCGATCGATAATTTTTGCATGCATCTCATTTCATTTTAAACGTCTATTATTATATCATTAGTATCATAACTTATTCTATTTTAGTATCGTATTGGTATCATGTAAGGTTAGGGTGATAACAAGCGAAACGATGTAAGGACATGATGAATAACATGAGACCCTAGGTATATATGCAACATGAAAACATGTGTATGCAAATATAAAAGAACATAAACAACCTCTAAAAAAACAAAACCTACCCCTAATTAGATCTTGAACCCCAAGTCTACTGATATTGCTATCATGGGATGAAATCGTTAAAAAATAACACAAGACATACGCATGTACTAAAAAAAACTACCAGTGAACTGAAATCCAGTTAGACAAACTGAGTTCAAACTTAATCGAATGTGATTCAACTACTTTTTACACTCACTATTATATTGTATATGTGAATTATTATTCTATTATGATTATAATTATGTGGATATTATATTTTGCAAAACCTCTTAAATATAAAGCAAGCCTTTCCCACGGCAGAAAAGTCACATGGAAATGACTATTCATTAAATAGCCGGTTGTTTGATGTGTGAATGGAGAGCATGTGGTGAGAGTGTTGTGACACTCATTGGGACTACAACACACTTATCCCCTTCATTCATTCCCTATATCAACAATTATTTACAAATTCTTAAAAGGAAAATTGCATTTCACAAAATTCAAACTATTAACTATTTGGCTAATATTAATTTCAATTAATAATTTGATCGGTATTAATTCAAATTTTTTGATTTGTTACTAATAACAATATCAGTCTAATTGTTCATTAACTCCGTTAGTTTTTAAACGTATCCATGCGGTGTGACTCATGACGTGACGTATAACATAGTTATAATTACAAATATAAATATATTACCTAATAGCTTATAGAAAATCATTTTTTAAATTATTAAACGTAACACTTTTGTCGTTGATCAAATGGCTTGGAGACAAAAGACGCAAAACTGAATGATAATTTATAATTATTTTATTTTAGTTATGTAATACAACATATCACATGCAACATCACGAGCAACGTCACATGTCACGTCATAAAAAACTAAAAGAATTAACAAACAGTTAGTTTGAAACTATTATTAGTAACAAAATAGAAAGTTAGAATTAGTATTTATCAAACTGTTAGTTGGATTAATATTAGTCAATAATCAATAGTTTGGATTATTATAATCCAATTTTTCTACTTAAAAACTATATGACATAAATAATTTTTTAATATTCCAATATAATTAGTAAATAAAATAATTTTGGGGCAATGCATGTGACAAGAATAGTGTTGATGCATAATATCATGTACCAAAACTTTTGATTACGTGTAATGAACTAAGATTGTTACTTTTTCTATACACTACGAGCTTGATATTTGTTAACTTGAAAATAGGGTAACCGGTCATTAATCTTTTAACTTTATAATTCTTTTTGCTTTTGAATTATTCTACAATTATAGAACTATTATTGATGTTATTATTAAAACCAATAATTTTATTTTTGTAGCTTTTTGCCTGCTGAATCTTTAAATCTGGGTAAACATGATACAATAAATGTCAAATTGATTACATTTTGGTTCAAGTGATTAGTGGACGTTAGAACTCTCAGGTTTCAAGTCGCTTGTTACATAAACAATACAAATTTTCAAGTTTGGGGCATTAAAGATTATGGTTTTTAAAATGTTACAAAAAACTACCGTGTAAGTCAAGTTAATACATTTAATAGTTAATTTTAAATTTGCTCCTAAGTTTTGACAAATTCAATAATATTCCTCTAAGATATTAAAAACATCAATTTACCTTTATAATTTTATAAATTGTTTCGATTTCAATCCAAAAATTTCATTATTTTGGATCCAAGTTGAAACAATTAATGAAACTTTTGGATTGGAATTGAAACAACTTATTAAACTTTTGAAGTTAAATTAACTTTTTATTTTTTTAAATAAAAGTTATTATTTTTATTAAACCTTAAGAAGTAAAATCAAACTTAACTTTAAATTTTAATCTGGCTACGTATATATATAATAAAAAATACATATGTATTATCTCTTTCAAGCATTTCTTTTTCACATGTTATATAGACAACGTAACACAATCTATATTGTTAACATTTCAATGTTATTTTTATGCCTTTGTCATCTAGTGAATTTAATATTAAAATACACTTGATATATTTTTAGGCTCTTTTAGTTTATGTTTTCTGTTTCTATCTCCTCTTAAATAATTACCTAAATTAAAATTTAAGTAATTTTAATTGTTTTGTAAGTTTAAAAATATTTTTAATAAATTTAGAGAAGATGTCTTTTTATTAATGTTATTTGTAGAAAATAATTTTTTATAAAATAAGAGGTTTTCTAACACATCAAACATTTTTTAAATATGAAATATTTCAAAAGTTGATGTTTTAAATAGTAATTTTTTATAAACTAATAATAATTAAAACTAGGAGTTATAGTAAGAAAATTTTAAATTGAAAATTTTAATACGGTTTGTTTTGAAAAAAATGGTTATTTTTTGGAAAAAAAGTTTAAAAACTAAAGTTTAAAAATTGGTGTTATTATTTTATTACTTATAGTTATTACTCATATGTCATTTTAATCATATTTTATTTTAGAATATCATTGTATACTTCATAAACTTTCATTATAATTAATAAATTATTTTTTCAACTCGTGTAATATAAGGGTTTACTAAAGTTAGTATTATATGAATAACAATCAATAACTAATCAATTTTATATTTTCAACCCGTATAATACACTTAGTTTTATTTATGTATTTGTGTTATTTATAATTAACTCTCTACTTTTCATGTAATACACGGGTAAGTAAAACTAGTAACATATATACTATTACAAGTAATACCATATAAAACTTTATTTTCATCTTGACATATTGATTGGTTTGTTAGTCAAGATTTAGAGTTTCGTAGTTTATACTCTTTATGCTTACCGTAAAAGTTATGTGAAAATATATAAACATTTATAGTTTCATAACCAATATTTTTGTTAAACCAAATTTAAAAAGTTAAGAGATAAAAAGATAATATGGGGTAGGATAAGTGTTAGTTTTTCTAGTTTAGTATTTATTGGTATTGGTACAATGTCATACATGACCTTCTGTATTTAGTAAGCCACGTTACTTGTCTCATCATGTGGGGTATATATAACTTAGTTGATTAGAATTGGAAAATTGATATTACAAATAATATAAATATAAATACTTATAAAAAATACAAGATATGGATGCATTTATTTCTCAAGTTTTGTCAATGAATGTATTTATTCACATTATGTTCCTCTATGATTGCATTATAACTTTTTGAATCTATTTTCAATTAAATAATATTCTTTATTATTATATTTTTTTTTCTTTTATTTATAACGACTTTTAAAAACCTAAACCAAGTAAACACTGTTTTCTCAAATATATAGATTTTTCTGTACGGCAAAGAAAATTTTATAAAAATATATCGGGTTAGCAAGAAATTAAAAAAAAACAACTTACAACGGATAAAATCAAAACAAAGAACATTTCCTGTAAGACTATAATACAAGAAACACACTTATATAAACATAGAAAATCTAGTGTGAATGCATCTACCAAACTCATGAATGTTATTTTTTTAGTTATGAAAAGATTCAATGCATTTTTTATGCATTAAATGGGTGTAGCTTTGTGCTTCTAAGCTTGTACTAACTTGATAAAGATCATATGGTTATTTGTCATCGGTTGAATTAGGTCTACCAATACAATGGGTTATTTAAGACTGAATTAAATGCAATTTTTCATGCATTGAATGGTTGTAACTTAGTGCTTCTTGTGTTGTAGATTCTTCTCTGCTATTGGCTACATTTTTAGGTCTACCAGAATAATGGGTTCTTTATGAAGAAATTTAATGCATTTTCCATGCATTGGATGGTCGTACCTTTGTGCTTTGAAAGTTGTAATGCCCTTTATTTATATGGTATAAAATATAGTTGTACTCTATGCCTCTCATGTTGTGCGGGTCATGAGTCGGTGGTTCTTTTTGATAATTCTTTTTCATTCTTAATTATTGATCACCTTTTGTAACATATTATCCAACTTTCATGTGTGAAATAGGGAACAAATTTAACGTTTATACGTAGTTTATATTATTATAAGGTCCCATCCTGTTTTTTAATAGAGAGTAGGACATACGGTTGAATGTTATATGGTTGTTTTATATATTAGTGTCTACCATCTATTGAATAGATTGAGTTTAAATTCTATAAAATTATAGTTATAAGTGGTTAATAAATATAAATTAGAAGCTAAATGTTGCATTTAAATGCTCGCAAATTAAAAAGTAACAAGCTAAACATTAATTAAACATATACACTTTGAAGAATAATATAACCACAATAATCAACAAAATTTACCAAAGCATAGTAATTTTAGCACTTGATTCATCTGTTTCAACAAGGGTTCATAATTGAACTCCTAGGTGGCAATTTGTTACATGGAAACAGAGACAGGCTAACTAGAAATGCAAACTTTGTTTGCTTATAGAAGTAAATATATAAAATTATAAACATGATATTACTTTTTTCGGGTTAAGTTTTAAAAAGGTTGAAAAGACGCGTGAGGCATAAGGCTAGCACCGAGAGCCTCTCGTACACCTAAGGACACCTGCATTAGCCGTGACTAAGCCCACAATAGAAGATGGTCGTGCACTCAGGCTTGATGCTCGTGCATAACTTTTGGACGCCTCTGCTCCTGATGGCGTAAAATATGCACCGTTTAACATGAGGTCACCTTCAGAACGCCAATTCCAGTTTTTCCATTCATTTTCCGGCGTGTCCTCTCGTTTCGTCACCTAACATTACAAGCATAAAAATATAATTAAATAAAATGACTAAAATACCTCTTTTAAGTATTTTCAAATACTCACTTCTTTGCTTTCAGCAGAATTAGGGGCTAGAAATCTATTCCCTTGGCTATTGATTGTTGGTGATGCACTTCCTCCAATTGCATACATTTCCCAATGAGTGTAGTCATTGTTCACCACATGAAAATACCCATGCCTACATCTATTTTTATAAAAAAGAAATTAGTATCAATATATATGTATATATGTATGTGTATATGTATGTATGTATATATGGGCACATGTATGTATGCAATTCATGGGGCATACCTTGGCATCCTTTGTACAAGGCCTTCACCAAAATGGTTAAATGCAATTGTGACTTGCATATTCTTGTCTTGAAGCAAAGTGTCACTATGCCCCAATAACATGACCTTATCATGATGTGTCATGTAATTGTTAGATATTGTGATGGCTGTGGATCCATGTATGGCATCAATCAAACCATCATGACAATTAGCCAATGAACAATGATCCACCCATACATGACTTCCGCTAAAGATCGATATCCCATCACCATCCGATATCGTTCGATACCCATAATGGCTCGGTGAGTCTCGAACATTAGTGTTTCCCCCTTGCTTACAATCATGTATGTTGATGCCATGTATGATGATGTTAGTCACATATTGGATGGTGATGCATGGTCCACCCGCGATATGAACATTGGCGCCTCGACCATCGATGGTCTTGAATGAGTTCATCAAGAGCTCTTCTTTAAGTTTGATGGTCATGTCGTGTGCAAATATGATCCATAAAGGTTCATTTTGGATCACACCGTATCTTAGGGTTCCTGGTTTAGGGTTAACCGGATCATCGTTTTTGGAGTCGGTCACGACGTATATTTTACCATCACGCCCACCAATGGCGTGTTTTCCAAAGCCGATTGCGCAATCGGCTAACCGTTGGCGGTTCTTTTCCCAATTTTTGTCGCAACGCCAACAGTCGTCGATTGGGTTCCCTGTCCCACATGATAGAGATCCCAAATTCCTCCTAGATTCATTTATACTCCTGCATTGTCACATAGAATAACACATTTAGAAGCTAGATTTTATGTTAAACACTATTCTTATTTTTTAAAATTAATAAGAATGACAAAAGTGGTATATTAAAAAAGTGAGTGATCTTAGTCACTTAGTGTACCTATGAACATCTTCTACTACAAGATCAGGATCTTGAACTAGTGAAGATGAAGTGGATATAGAGGCAAGAAGAACAAGAATGAGAAGAAGAAAGATTGGCAACTTCATGTTTTTCTTCCCTTTGAAATATACAAAGGGAAAAGAAAAGAATGTGTGTCAAAGTGAGTGATGAATGGGAATATTAATAGTGGATTTTGATAGTACATACAAAGGCACATGGTACTCCACTCATGCAATAATAACTCAATTCAACATATAAAATTTTAAAAAATATTATAACTTATTTTAGTATATGCTTATAGATTAAATTGGTTAGAGAGTTGCAATTTTCCCAAATTGTTTTGGTTGTGACACACTAATGTTGCATCTTTATTTATTGATTTGTATATTAAAGATAATAAAGTTTAAAGTAATCTTTCCATGAGTATGATGGTAAACAACTCATGTTAGAGGTTTTGTTAAAAGGTTTTAGCTTTTCAGAGCTTACATTAATAGCATGACTTTATGTGTCACACCTTTATCTTCTATAACTTTGTAATTTGTAATATAAAGATTATGATATCAGTTTAATGCCTGTGGAAAATAAAAAGTGAAACGACATATGTTTAATTACCTCTAGGTTAAGTTTTAGGACAAGTGAACCCATATGCAATGTGACTGTTAAAATATTGAAAAATGTTTTCTAGTGAATCATTGATGCCGTGATATAATATAAACTGCCGTCGGACAATTATACTTTAGGTAACTTGAAGAACAAATATATGTGTTTATGTTTTGATATATAAATTGGTAGGCCCCTAACTTGTAATTATTAGGCTAATTTAAGATTATTACTTTGGATTGAAATTTAATTGATTTAACTGTAAATCTGTAATAATGTTCTATAAAACTAAAATTTGCATAAAAAATAAAGAACCCCAAATCAATTCAAGGTCTATGGAAGTGACCCTTTTGTTTAAGGACAATAATGAGTGAATTTTGTTTGATTATTGGTTAAAATTAAACTATAACCAATATCTCAGTTTTTAGATTTCTATAATCAATTAGTTTCTATAATAAAGAGTTTAGTTAATCTGGTTATCATCGGTTAATTATCAGCTTTGAATGCATGTGAATTCAAGCTATTTTCAATTAATAAATCCAACTATATTATGTGTCAAATAAAATATTATTTACAAAAAATATAAATAAGAAACTTATAAAAGGTGGAAAAACAACCTTAATATATTATTTATAAAAAAAATTATGAGAAAATTTCTCCAACATAATTTATTATTTATTAAATAATACCATAAAGCTTGCTTTAACATTTGTTTAATGACACATCATAAATATCTTGAAATTATATCATTACGTAATTTCTGGTTAAGGAATTCAAACGCAAACATAAATAAGAAAGATAGAAGATAAAAGGTATGGAGTACATATATTTATGATATATGAAATAATTATGTATAAAAGATATGAATGCTAACCTATAAAAGTTTTATATACATTGAAAAATTATTAGACAAAACGACACAAGTCTAATCATTTATAGCGATGGGAAAAACAGACAAGTAATAAAGTATGTGCATAGCATATGTACAAGATTTAAGGGCACCGACACTTATTTTTCTCTTTCAATGTCGGCATTTTACATTAAATCCTTCAATTTGTATTTGTTTGTAAAACTCTCAACATCCTGATAGTTGAAGGTAGTTATTTGATTTTATTGAAATATGAAAATATCTAAATACTTGAGTGTGTTTTTTTAATAATGTCAGTTGTTTATAATGATTTTGACGTTTCAAATATGACTCATACAAAAACATCGTCAAGTAAAAAACCCACTAATTTAAAAAAAAAAACCTCGTGAGTCAGTTTCAAATCGGAACAAAATTTGGTTAACGGGTCAAAATAACACTCGAAATTGTACTTTGACATGTGTTTATCTGTTTATCTAATTGTATGTACATTTGTCATGATAGTTGCTAAAATTCTAAAATAGTAATTATTAATATCTAGAGTTTTACATATGAACGTAAATAGTAAAATAGTAAAATATTCACAAAGAAATGTATGCTTTTTTAGATATGAACATACTAGATCCATACCTTCTAAATTTTTATTATCTCGTTATTCTTTCTCTTTCTTCTATCATCGCTTCACTAAACATTTATCGTTTCATCAACATAAAAATCGTATCGAAGTTTGTATCAAACCGATTAAACCTAATACATAGTTCTCGTTAAAAATGATTGCGTGTGTATTATTTAATCTATGTTTTTATTATTCAAAAGTTACATTCAACTAGATGTCTAGATAGGATGATATGAATTCAATAATTCAACCACAAACTTTCATATTATTGATATTCAGATGAGATCCAATTCCCAACTGCAAAAGCCATTGTGTGAATCAATATCAGGCATAGTACAACCGTATTTGCAGAAAGTACAACCGTATTTGCAGAAAGTACAACATCGTATAGCTATCAATCTAGTGAAGCAGAAAGGCACATGGAAAACCGTATACTCCGTACTTATCTTGGACTTTTAGAAAAGGAGGCACGTGACCCCATGTGGGTTGTAAAACTATTGGGCTTAAGCTTGGCCCACATTTACATTTACTACACACACTGTGGAACGTGAAATCAGCCCATAATATATATATGTAAAATAAAGAACCGACAACTAGATCATGATATAAAAACAGGAAATTTAGCAAAGGGTTTGTGCTAAAAGTAACTTATGTTTATGTTTTACTTGTTGCATTCCTCAAGATATCAGATTAATAAAAAAGTGTTATTTCAAGACAAAATTGATTTATGCTGTTGAAATTTCAAAGGATACACTGAAAATTCTTTAGTAAACCATTAGTTTGAACGGATGTTTTATACCACAAATAAGCAAATAACATAGTGTGACACCCTAGACACATCACACATTGGCCGTGAACATGAGAGATTCTTGGTTCATAAGGAATGTCATGCCTCTAATATCAACAACGTCTTTTGGGCGTATTGGCTGTCGATAAGAGGAGAATTCCACAGTTAAGCGTGCTCAAGTGGGAGCAATCCAGGGATGGGTGACCTCCCTAGGAAGTTTTCACCCGGGCAACCAAAAGCAAATCTGTGAACTACTTGTGGACAAAACGAACAATATTGTTGATGCGAGGGACCGGGTGTTACACATAGACACCCGTTTTTCAACAAAATTGAACCATAAACCATTTGATTGAGGTCTTCCACTATGACATCTTGGAAGTACCTTATTTATATTAGAAACTAGCTTTAGTAACCCCGTGTATTACACAGGTTAAATAAATAAAATATGAATAAAATAAAAATTATTAATTATAAAATAATAGACTAAGACATTATATGATTGAAATTATGTATAAGTAACAACTATAAGTGATAAAACAATAATTTAAAAATTTTATTTTATTTTTTGTTTTTTTTCAAAAATAAATTAAACATTTTGTTTTAAAATAACGTTTTAAAAAATTTTCATTTTTAAAAAAATTTCTTACTATAACTCCTTATTTTAATTATTTTTGTTTAATAAAAATTACTTTAAAAAATTAATTTTGAAATATTACATAAAAACAGTTTGTTTATTTATTTTTGGAAAAAATCATTTTATAAAAAAACTATCTCTATAGAAATAGCATTAATAAAAAAATTATCTTTCTTATTTTTATTAAAAAGCTAATTATAATTATAATGTAAAAATAAATAGATAATATTATTAGTAATTAATATGGTTATTTAATAGGAGAGAGAAGCGGCAAAAGTTTGATGAGAATAAATATACTGGTGACAAGTGGCACACCAATTTACCCTTTTATTGGAATAAGAAAATAATGTTAGTTTTAATTAATACTTTTAAGTGATAATGTCTACATCATATTGGACAAATTGTCAAAGGTCGTGTACCACAAGCATTTAGTATTTTTCCCAAAGGCAAAAACCAGATTTCGTTATAAATAAAATATTGTTCTAAACTATTTAAAAATTACGAAAATAAGATATGTAGAGTCAAAATAAATAATCTATTCAATGTTGTTTATGATTCGGGGATATTGACATTGGGTTACAGATATATTTTTAATTTCAAAATTCAATTCAAGTAACTGTAATGAAAATAATCCACGTCTAATATGGACCCATGGTATAAATAGCATAAATAAAATGATTTGATTTATTTAAATAAATGATCATGATCAAGTTGACGTGAGGGTGGAACCCATGTATAAAGTATAAACAGCACGATAATCAATTTTATAATAAAAATAAACAGAATGACACGACATGATTTAATGAAAATGAGCACAAGGCATCATGAATAACTATAGTGTTTGTTACTTGTTAGCTTAAGAGCATTAAAAACACACAAAACAGTGAAGATCTAACATTCAATCACGTATAATATACTTCTCAATGCCCGGGCATCCATCCAATGCATTCTTTTTCGAACTTGTACTCATGGAACGGTACATTGAACGTATATCATAGAGACGTGAAATGTCAACTTGAAATAGTGCACTAATAGTAGCTAAGTTTTATATATTTGAATCAACTTGAAAAAAATCACAAAACAATAATAAGTTCTTATATATTCTATTTAAGCTGATTTAAAAAAAGAATAAACAAAAAAAATTATAAGCGCTCTTTGTAGTAAAAAAATAAGTATGAATGACAGTATTAAAACAGTGTTTTATTATGATTTTTATTTTATTTTATTATTTAAGCAAGATTGATATACGTTATATAGGTGCCATAAACCAATTATCTTTAGTCCAAGTGGTTAATGTGAGTTACCAAAAACATGTAAATAAAAAAGAGGTCATGGGTTCAAGTCTCACTCTGAGCAAAAATGCTTAGAGTTGAACCAGAGGGTTTTCTCAGCAATGATTTTTTTTCGAGGAGGTTGGGGGTGCGGTCTCGGATGGAAAACAAATAGGTGAACTCGATTAAGATAACATCTATTATCCGAAAATTGAAGGAAGCAGTGTGGTACATTTATCATTAAAAAATATAGGAGTTATAAGCTAGAACTAGGACCATCTTGATTATAATTCGGACGTCTATCAAAATGTGTCTCAAGTATATTATATTTGGGCTGGGCTGGGCTGGTCTGGGCCGGGCCTGACCGGGTTGGGTATTTGGGTTGCTCAAATAAAGCTAAGCCCTTGAGCAGGCAAACTTCATAATTCTTTTGATGAGTTGGAGTGTTGGATTACGGAAAAAAGTCAATATCGTTGGTTTAAACTTTAAAGTTTTGAGGTGTACAAATCGGTTTAGGTTGCCAAACCGGTTCGGTTTGAAGCCGCTTTGGGATGTGATTGGTTTGAGTCAAAACTGATTTGAAGTGGAAGTCGGTTCGGTTCTGGTGAGGTTCGAGGAAGGTGAAAACCCTATCTGGTGGATCGGTTTCAATACATTTTATTTTTCTTATTTCCTTTGGAAACTGACATACTCGATTGGTTTGTGAACCGATTGTTTTGTGCACCTCTAGTTTACCATGTTTGGTTGAAATAAAAACATATTTTTAATACTCATGTAATTTACACACTTAAAAAACATGTTGTTAGTTATATACGTTTCTTTCTATATCATCTAATATTTATTTGATTTCAATCAAATGTATTAACATAAAATTTATAAAAAAAATTACTTTGTATACAGACAAGTACTTTTTGAATGAAGTAGTTCTTTAAATGACAGACATAATTGTTCGTAATTTTTTATAAGTCAGCTTTGTAATGAATGTTTTGAAATAATCTAACCATAAAAATTACTACCAAATAGTTGACACTCTAAGTATAGTTTTTAAGATAGATTAATGTGGTAACTATAGCCTATAGGGGGGAAATATTTTCTCAAATATGTATGTAAGTAAATCGTTATATTATGAAAATCATATTATTGTCATCTCAAAAACTCACATCAAACAACGAAAATGAAGCTAAGCAACTAACCAGTAAATTAAAAGAGAATTAATTTGTATATATCTATAAGAAATATATAAGAACGATCACATATATTCTTAGGGACAATTTGGATTATATCCAGGCCCACCAAAATATATATAATTACCCCAATTATCACTATACCCACTGCTAACACCATAACAATTGGGTTTATCTGCTAATACTCTTAGATTAGCAACTGGATTTAATACATTATCTTTATCAACCACTTGTAAGTTTCTAGCATAAGCTGCTTTCCCAAAACCTTCATCCTGAAAGTGACCACTGCCCATTTGAGTCGACGTATGACGACCCGAGTTTTCAGAATACACTTCTCCGCCATATTCGATTGACGTCGCGTGGACCCGAAGATCTGTGAATAAACCTGAGGGCCAGAACCCCATCAATTCACTTCCCACCTTAAACCACCAATTCCCACTCCTCGGGTCCTGCAAAACCCGAAATGAAATATAAGAAGTCACAACCATCTTTTCGGGTATGAATTTTTTCTACAATCAATGATTCAATGTAGAAATAAATATGGGTCAGTATGATTATAAGTAGAGAATAGTTAAAAGTGTTGATTTAAATTAAAACTAGTGTTAAGCTCATCGCGTTGTAGCGGAATGCGTAAAACCATATCAAATAGCACTAGTGACATACCATCGTCAGTGTCCACCAACATCGAAAAAACTCATATTAAATAAAAAATTAAAAGGAAAAAAATAAAACCAAAACGGAAAAGTGTAGTATTTCCCCCGCGCTACGTGGTGGGAGTTTTTGTCGTTTTTCTTCATACCATGTAGCATTAGTGTGTTCATTGTCTTCACGGCTTGTTGAAAATCATACAATCGAATAGTGAAATCTTTAAATTGTGTTGATAGCTAGCATTAAACCACACAAAAAATACAAAAACACCCAAAATACAACTAAAACCCAAAACCACCCAAATAATACAAAACCAACCACCCAAAAAAATACAAAACCAACCGCACAAAACCGCCCAAGAAAATACAAAACCAACCGCACAAAACCGCCCAAGAAAATACAAAACCAACCGCCTAAAAAA
Source organism: Flaveria trinervia (assembly GCA_025506515.1). Taxonomy (NCBI): domain Eukaryota; kingdom Viridiplantae; phylum Streptophyta; class Magnoliopsida; order Asterales; family Asteraceae; genus Flaveria; species Flaveria trinervia. Next base: position 83,387,657 of record CM046441.1, on the reverse strand, counting down.
ATAAGTACAACCAAATATGCATAATATGCCACCTGCACAAAAAAATGGTAATTAGTAATGTTATAGATAAAAAGATCTGAAGATTCTAATTTTAATTATTAATGTTCTATTTTCAATATTATAGCTTTATTACTGAAAATATCTATTTATACATGGTTTTAATCATACTTATCTCAATATATTATTTTACAGTTCCCTAAGTGTTTATTACTAACTATTTACTTTTTTTAAATTTTATTTAATTTGTGTAATACATGAGTTTTCAACCTGATATGATCATAAAAGTATGTATTTATTTCTGCTTATTTTTAAGGTTGACGATTAAGAATATACCTTCCATATCAGAAACGCAACATCGTATTGTTGACCATTATATGTTGATATTGGATCTATAGCAGCTCCAAGGCAGACCCTTTGATTGGTTTGAACGAACCCTGGACATTGCATATCGTAGCAACCTGATTGATACCCATCGGGCTGCATGTAATTTTTTAGTTACAAAAGAGTACCAAATTAATATATGTGTTAACTAGATAAACTATTTAATCGCTAAGTAATTGAAAAGAATACTAAATGGATTGTTTAAAAAAATGATATGCAGGCCATGTTTAGATGAGCTTCTTAGAAGCACCTTTTGATTTTTTCGAGTGTAAAATGATAAAAATACCCTTTTAAAAATTACAAATTATAACTTCTATTGACTTTTAAAGGGATATTTTTGTCTTTTTACCCTTCAAAAAAATCAAAAGGAGCTTTTGAGAAGTTCTTCCAAACATGCACGTAGTATGTTTTTCTTTTTTTTTTATAAAAAAACGTGCCCAAAATATGATACTAAAGAAACCTTTCGTTGGTTGAAGAGAATATTTTTATCACACAATATGACACTGCTAAACTATAATCTTTTGTTATAAAGACATGTTTTGTGAGACAAATAATTTATATTTATAACAAAAATATACAACTTACGGTCCAGTAAGTAAACAGTCTTGGAAGGCTATCTGCATGTTCATGTGGAGCAACCTGCAATATCAAACTAGCTATTAAAACACCTACGTTTATCCATTTAAACTCGAATAAATAAATAAACAAATAAATAAATAAACAAATAAATAAATAAATAAATAAATAAATAAATAAACAAACAAATAAATAAATAATAAATAAATAAATAAATAAATAAATAAATAAATAAATAAATAAATAAATAAATAAATAATAAATAAATAAACAAACAATAAATAAATAAATAAATAAATAAATAAATAAATAAAATTATAAATAAATAAATTTATAAATTTAAAGAGGTTAATTGGGATGAAGGTACATGCCAACCAGCTTCAACAGTATTAGCAGGATGATGTGGAATGTCAGTGATAACCCAGATTTGTGAAATGCTAAACTCATATTCAGTAACGTTTGGTTGCCATACATTTAAAAGTGCCTTTGCTCCATAGAATTCTCCTCGCGTTACATACCCAATTGCATGCTGCAACACATATATAAATATAAATTAAAGATATTTATCAATTGATTGAATGTTTAGTTAGTTTATGATTAATTTTAAGAACAGCTTTGTTTATTAAACTTTGGGATTCTTGATCTTATCTATGTTGATTAAAATTTTACTTTCAAAATCTGTTGTTTTTAGTGATATAGAATTTTGTGACTAGTTTAGGAAAAATAGTAAAGTTATTTATCACTATTTTGTAATTAAACCATACTAATAAATGCTAGGTGGCAATTCCTGAATTTACATAGAAATTAAATTTTGAGTGGCTTTAAAAGAGTTGTGATAAGTATAATAAAGTTTAAACGAGTGATCGTCTTAATACATTTAGTCAACAAATCGTATTCGGGTTGAGCTCCATCTGTCAACTCATTTACTACAAGATTACAATTTTATTACAACCCTTCTAGCCTATTAGGCTATTATTACTAACACATTTACAACTCACCAACTCATGTGTCATGTTTAATGACACTGGTGTTCAAATTACACGTAATAAGTAGATAGGTCATGTGCAAGTTCATCAAGTTAAAAAACACTAAACCACCAACACCACCGGTCACATAAGACCAAGTCTACATGATTGCCACTCGCTGTTGTTATAACTTGATTTCAGTATTACTAAAGGAAAAGAAAAATGTTTTTGTTTTACAAATACATAATTCTTTAATTAGTATTCTTAAAATACAATGAATGTTTTACTATAAAAAGAAAAGATAGATGAGATGTTAAGTGTATACCTCATGGGCAGGTGCAGCTGGGATGTCTTTTCTACTAAATTTATTCCTCAATTTAGAAATTGAAATTGATCTCAAAATGTCACTAGCATTTGTTCTCTTGATAGGAATGGTTCCATTTGGGCATGATTCACCCTTTGAGTTCCATAGCTGCTTGATTTCTGATTTCTTTCCAACATTATCATGTCTTTTTGGTAACTCTGGTAGAATCTGTTTATTATAATTTATATTTATACAAATAAACATGTAAAATTAGTTTTGTATCAATTCACACACGTACATATGTGTTATAAAAACAATCAAATACAAATATTGATTAATATCTGTATAATGATAATTTAGCCTCTCAAAACCAATATTATAAATAGATATATGTAGATGTTAAGCTTGATTCTAATACTAATTAATATAAAATAGTTTAAACATACCAATGTCATTTTTCCTTTTAATTCAGGACGATCGAAAGCTGGTTGAAGATGAAACAAAACGCAATCTATTATATCCCCATCCGGACTCTGATTCAACAAAAAGAAAATTAATCTAAATAACACAAATAGAAATACTAAAGTGTCAAACAAGCTTTTTATAAACCATCAATTCATCAAACAGAGTTCACCTTAATTGACTTAACGGAAGGCTTGTTGATCTTCCTTAGACGAGCTTCAACCAACTTCATCTTCTTCAACTTGTTACCCGTCATGGAAGTTTCTTTTTCCACCCGAAAATCCTTTGAAGAGAAAATTGGTGAAAACAACAACGAAAACAATACAATAACAGAAATGATTGAAGGGGTCTCGTGACACGAACTAAAAGACTTCATCATTGTATATTTTGGTGCTCTCACAAACAATACTGGTGTGTGTTTTCTTATTTTCTTGCTGTTTATTTTATTTATTTTTATAACTATGCCGAATAGAAAAAATCTTCAAGAAATTAAATTTGTTTCAAGGTTTTTATATTTTTTCTAAAATAATGATAATTACGCTAGCATACATACTGTAATCAGGTTAATGATTTAATAGGGGGTTAACTAAATTTCAGTTTTTGGAAAAAATGATAATTAAATATTGGATTTTGACCAATAAATGCAAGAATAATGACAAGCCTACCTTCTATGAAAGATTTATGTGATTTGATCTTCTAGATTAGATATGAATGAGCGGAGCAGCTATAAGCATCTACATCAAGGGGGTTTTCTTTCGTCCAGTCTGAGGTGGAAAAAGCAAACGAATATCACATCATTGGAGATGAGGTTTGCTTCTGTAATTTGCTTTTCATGTCCAGAATTCCAAACCCAAGCAAACATGGGAGTGTGGAACCCACCACTATAAAACATATGTAATTTAATGTTTTAGAATTAAAAATAGGTGATGATTTGGAAATGGAAGCGTGTTTAAAACTGGACATATTATTGAAGGAAATACAAGAGTTTTTAGTGTTTGAAAGTGAACGGGTGAAAAGTTGATGTGGCAGTTGATGTGTCACGTTTGGTTTTAAAATAGAGGTTTGTTGTTGTAGATGCTCTAAAAAGTATTTTTAAAAGCATGTCTAATATTAATAATTTGATATATACGTTCTTTTTCTCTACCGTTATCTTCTATTTTGATTTTAATAAGTTTATTAATCTTCTTATTAGAGACATTTTATTGGTTAGATGAAGTTGCTAGATGTATGTGAGAACATTAAATAGGTTAAACCGTAGATTAGGTACATACATGTATCACTACTTGAAATGTAATTACGGTATAGTTATAAATATATATATATATATATATGTATATATATATATATGTATATATATATATATATGTATGTATATATATATATATATATAATTTAAAAATTTAAAATTATTTGTGAGCTTAACATATGTCCTTCTATTGTTTTAAATAATAGGACATTTTGATCATTATACCAAATACATCAGCTTATTATGTCATATATGTTCGTTAAGTCATGTATTTTGCGCCATTTGTTATATGTATTTTACGTTTTAGATCATTTTGTTTGGTTCAACGCTTTTACACATATTTGTCCTCGCTCAACAGCCCCATTACAACGTGCGGTTCTTGGATTGACTTGGTTATTGTTTTTAGCATTTTACATTTCACGTGTAGGGTTAATGTTTATACATCTACTTTTCATTCGGTTTTATCTTTTCTATTTCTATTTATCTTTTAATACGAGTTTTTTCAATGTTAGTAGTCACTGATGCTGGTGTGAATTTAGTACTACTTGGCACGATTGTATACCCTTGTCGTAACACGAGAGCTTAATACTAGCTATATATATATATATATATATATATTATATTATATATACACACACACTAAATCAAAATGTAATATTATAGACCACTTGGTTCAGTGATTTGTCTTTTTAAAGTCTTTGCAATGTTTTCGAGACCGGATCAGACAGGCTGATCCGACCGGGGATCGGTCCGTTGGCCGGACCGGTTTGCTACGATTCGTTTTTGAGCGGTCGAACCGGTAGGTTCTTCCTGAACCGGTGGTCGGACTGGGAAACACGACCGGTTCGGACCGGTTTTTGTATTTTTTTATTTTTTATTTTAATGGGTAAAAACGAAATGTTAAGCCATAAATTAGTGTGTTTGATGTATAAATATAGTTAAATTTTATATATAACTATAAATATATATAAAAATCATATATAAATTACTTATATTTAACTAGATATATAAATATAATTAAAATATAGTTAAATCCGGTCCAATCGGTTCGACCGGTCCGACCACCAAAATTGATACATAAATGTTCAATTGATCCGGTTCTGAAAATATTAGGTATCTGTTTTGAAACCCTCCACATGTCATTTTTTTTACTTTTCCCACTACCGCTTCGATGTTTATTTCAAGAAACATAAATGTTCAATTGATACATACATCATGAATTATTGTTTTTAAAATAAATACAGATAAAACAAAATATTTCAAAGTTAATTAGACGATTGTTCCATGTGGTTTGCTTATATTGTAATGTTGGTCTTAACTTTTAAGAAATTACAGGTTTGGTTATTATTGTTTACCAACTCGTATCATTAATCAGTCATTGACACTAACATTTGTTAAGTTTTTCAGTTAAATGGACGTGTAAAGTCAAAAATAACCTCACACTAAAAGAAATACTAGAAGTGGATCCCACTCGTTCTCCACTTCTTCTTTCACAATCCGACCCATTCACCACCACCGGCTGCTACCATCGCCACCACTGTCTGGCTGCCACCATCACCGACTAATGCAGGTCCCACTCTACCTCACATCCATCTCCCCCGATCTCCATCGCCACCATCACCACCACCCCAGTCCACCGCCATTAGCCGCCGGCTGCAAACATTCCCAAACTTGAGTTTAACATTGCAGTGTGATGTTATTTTCTTGACGTTTTCGGTGTTGCTGTTGTTCGGACCTATGCCATACAACAACGTTCCGCCATTAGCTATTGTTATGACCGCTGCAGTATCGTGTGCAACTGCACTTATGTTAGTTCATATTATTCCCGACCTACTTAGTGTAAAGACTAGGGAATTAATATTGGAAAACAAGGCTCTGAGCTGGATCGCAAAATGGGTATCATTCGAACACAAGAAGAACACAAGTAGGAATGTTAGAAAGCTGATTCATGAATTCAGAAGCATGCTTAACAGACATACTATTTTAAAAACTACAACTTTCATACACTCTTCACCACCAAAATCCTGTTGGGTTTACGGTTCCTATTCAATCTCCTGCAATTAAACAAGTTTTTAGTACAAATCATGTGGTTAAGATCTCTCCAAATGGCAGCCGACGGTGGTGGTGATGGTGGCACCCGGCGGTGGTGGTGATGGTGGCAGCCGGTGGTGGTGGTTGGTGAATGGGTCGGATTGTTAGAAATCTAGAGTGCTGGATATAATATATTTAATAAAAATCTTAAAATTATTGTTAGAAAGAAACAAAAAGGTAAATAATTAAACACGGTGGTCATTTAAAATTATACTATTTATCATATAACATTTTCGAGGCACATTATGGGATTTATTTAGGTAAATCCATATATTTTCATAATTAAATATTGTAATATTGACGTCACAATGAAATATAATATTTTTAATTCCAAATTGCATACTATAGTACCGTATACTTTTTTTTAAAGCAAGATATTTTTCTTTAGATTTTAATAAATGTTAAAGCAATCCAACTTGCACTTGATTGAAATATATTAGAAAAGAAGATGTATGTTTCCTTAAAAAAACCTTGAAATTGCTGTTAAAAAAACAAAACAAAAAACTAAAGAATAAAACCCAATTGTCATTTACAATTATACTACTTATCAGATAACATTTTTAAGGTACATCATGAGACTTTAAGTTGTACTCCATTTATTTTCATAATTACAAATTTTAATATTGACATATCATAATGGATCGAAACATATTATTTTTAATTCCAAATTGTATACTATAGTACAAAATTCCATATTTTTTAGTAGCAATATATTTTTCTTAAAGTTTAATACATGTTAAAGCAATCCAACTTGCTCTTAGATAAAAATCATTTAATATATGTCACATGGTATGGCTGTGTAATGAGGAGGGAAAATAAATATGATGTTGTTAGTCATTTAAAGAAAGGTTTAAATGATAATATTTTTGTAAGAATTTTAGAAAACAATATAAGCTACTAGTTTTTAGTGATAAAATTATAATAAACAAAAATTATAAAAAATATTTTTAACAAAAAAATAAAATAAAAATAAAAACACAAAAATGTATTCCTAGTTTTTCTCTTTCATTAAAAAAATTATAAAAAAAATCTTGTTTTTTTGTGAAATTTATTTTACACATGTGTATAATCAGATTTAACATATGTAAATAACAGATGGATGATTTTTTTAAAAGGTATATCAAAATGGTAGACATTGAAAATATAAAAAATACTAAAATTAATGATGAAACTTTTTAAAAAAATAATATCATGAAAAAAAGTTATAAATATAAAAAAAGATGAAATTAACATGTGATTTTCATATGACTAAAATGTGTACTAATATTTTTCAAGATAACCGTACACTAAGCACCTAAACTTACATGTAAGAGCCACAAAACTACATTATTTTTAATATCAAGATAAAAAACCCAAACAGTGATTTTTTTACTTTAAGTTATTTCTGCGGGTTAATCATTTCATTTATATTTCAGCACATTGATTTGGGGTTGGGGGTGGGGGTTGGGGGTGGGGGTTGGGGAGGATACGCGAGTCTCACCCATTCAACCCAAATAGCCATTTCAACCGTATCATTTCAATAAATTAAACAATCGTTTCGAGCCCTTATGTTTCAAGCCCATGATGTTTGAACTAAAATATTTATATTTGTTTTATTTTCAATTTAAAAAATGTATTATTTTTAGTTTGAAATTGAAATAACATATGAAATTACGCAATAAAAAGAAGGAAAACACAAAGTAATGAATTTAATAGAGGATATTACTTTATAAGGTTGTTTTTTTTATCAAAAAACATCTTCTTCACCTTTTCTTCACCTCTTCTTCACCTCTTCTTTACCTCTTTATCTGCGCGTACGTAGACGCGAGAAGAGATTTTGAGTACACATAGTGTTTGTTTTTTGGAAGACGTTTCATTAAAAAAACATCTTCCTGAGGTCTGCATGGAGAAGATGTGGACCTATATCTTCTGAAATCATCTAACATCTTCTCACTTCTTATTATCCTTCTCTCCTCTCACAAGGTTTCATCTTCACTTTTGAAAACAACTCCCTATAATCCTCTCCTCTCACCGGTCACCACCGCCTCCACCTCCCCCCAATCGTTGTCGCACCGCCACCGCCCTCCCCTCCGCGACCATCCCTCCGCCGCGCCACCCCCCTCCACCGCGCCACCCCCCTCCACCGCGCCCTCGCCTCCGCCGCCCCCTCCCCTCCGCCGCCCGCTCCCCTCCGCCTGTTATTGGGCCATTCTTGGAGCCGGTTTTCGACTTTAACCGAAGCCAGCTCTTTTGCCTTTTGGGCCATTCTTGGAGCCGGTTTGTTCTCGGGTATCATCTTGAGCACAATTTGATCTTAAATAATTTATTTTTATTTGGGATAATTGGCCACATCAACCCAAACCTACCGGAATAATCATTGATTTGATCTGAATTTTAAGTTGGTTGTGACATTATTTTGAGTTGGTTGTGAAATTGTTTTGCAGTCTGAATTTTGAGTTGGTTGTGAAATTATTTTAGCAGTCTGTAGATGTTAAAAAATAAACAATCATTTTTTTGCAGACTGCAGACATTTGGTATAACTTTTCTACTGCAGATGCCTGCAGATATAGTCCGCAGATACCTGCAAATATGATCCGCAAACTGCAGACATTTTCCTGTAGATAAAACAACAGCGCGTTAAATAACCATTAAATGACTCCTGGGAAGTTCTAGTTACATCTTAAATACCTATAGAATAAAAGAATAAAAACAGCGTATTTGATTGGTTGATGGCATAGAATGTTGATTGAATAATTTGATTATTTTACATGTTTATTTTGTTTAAGATTTCACCGTAAGATCTGGTTTTAGTTAATGTGTATTGTTTTAAACACTAGTATGTTGTGTAATTCTAATAAAGTCAAATGTTATTTTTGTAGTGAGAAATTAAGTTAATTTTTATATAAATATGGTTGTCTATGGAATTCCAAAATTAATAATACAACACAAGAGCGCTTAGGATGTAGAAAAGCTAGAAAAAAACCAGAAATTATATATATTCTAATTATCAACATCTATATATATATATTTTAATACATATGATACAACAATTTAATCATCTGTAAATATTTCATTTCAAAACTCAATGCTTTTATAATTTACAATTTAACCACTATAATTATTTATCTTCAATTTTGTTCCCCTATATTTTTAATCTTTACAAATTTTTCGTTTACATTTTTGTTCAAAATTTTTAGACTTACACGGCATAAAATACATGTTTGGTTCAACGTTGTTGCGTCTATTTTTTCGTATTTAACCTTCACGTCGCAACGTGCGAGTCCAATATCGACTTAGTTATTGTTTTTAATGTTTTATGTTTCACGTGCGTGGTTTCACGTTTTTACATCTACTTTCCGTTCAGTTTTTTTTGTTTGTCTTTTTAATATGAGCTTTCCGGTGTTGGTGGTCACTGATGATAGTATGACACTAGTGTTATTTGTCGTGGTTTTACGCTCCTGCCGCAAAGCGAGAGCTTAATTCTAATTTAATATATTAAATAAATACCTTTACATTTTTTTCCCTTTGATTAAATGATCGAGTAATAAAATCTATCATTCGAAATCAGAAACAAGTTGCGTTTGTAGTCCAACGGTTAGGATAATTGCCTTCCAAGCAATAGACCCGGGTTCGACTCCCGGCAAACGCATTTTTTTACAAAAGAATATGTAAAAGTTGTCGTTAATAATAATTTGAGGGTAACTTTACAAAATAATAATCAAGTTTTAAAATTGCTCAGATTAAATTACTTAACTTCTATATTTTAACTAAATTAAGGTCTTAACATTTTTTTTATTATATTTATCTTGAAGAAATAAAACTTTGATACAAAACGTAAACCATTTTTAAAGGCTTATGCCTCTACACTCAGGCTAGCCCCTCGTGACAATGTATATATTAGTTGATAATAATAATAATAATTATTACGTAAAATTTGTGATCTTAGTTTTGATTTATTAACATGAATTACTATGTTAAACACCACAAATCATTTCTGAATTAATGAATTTAATTAAATATCAAGTAACTATCTCGTTCTTTTTACTTCTTTAGCTGTAGTGTTATAATGTTATGAAGAGTATAGTTATATAGATTTTAAAATATTTAAAAAAGTAGATTTTTTCTTTTAGATTAGAAAATATCACAAAATAATAATTAAGTTTTACGTTCAAAGTAGATCACTCATACATATTTTTACCCAAATTGAATCATTAAATAATCAATCGAGTTAACGTTGAACTTTTTTGTGTCAAAAATGAAATGATTAAAAGGATACAGGGGTCAGGATTTCAATATATGTAATTAGATCATAAATTTTTAAAAACATATGTTAATTATATTAAAAAATATCTAGAATCCACGTCATCATTCCACATCAACATTAAAATTAAGAAGAAAATATTTCTTAACCAAAACAAAAATAAAACATGTTAAAACATTAAAAAAAACACATTAAATCTTGAGTAAATTAATTGAAACACTTTTATGACTTAATTATTATTTTGTAATCCGTAAAATTACCCATTAATAAAATGAAAAACTTCTTGCACTATATAAACCACTCACCATCCTCTAAAACACGTACAGATCAAGTGAGTGTGTGTACATATAATGCACATACATATACTAGCATATCAATCACAAAGAATGGGTGAAGGATGCGTGCATGTTGGAGTTGTACGTTACCTTTCTTTGGTGGTACTATTGAGCTGGTGTGTGAATGCGACGGAATCGCCACCATACACGGTGGTGCTCCCGGCGTCGGAGGCGGAGATCAGGCTCTACCAGGAGTCGTGGTGGATATCTGCTCCGATCACCGGCGAAACAACCTTCAATAAATCAACTCATGATGGCTTTCACAGGTTCTATGATTCTATCTAGCTAATCTTTCTGTTTTACCAACAAACAAATGATCTTGATTTGAATGTAAAAATTTTCTTCATGGAACGTATACTTTTGTATTATACACCTACTTAACTTTTTAAAATTATCACGCATTGTTTACACACTTACACACAGAAGGATTTTTACTCATAACTATTGATTAAAAACACATCATTTTATCATCAGATTACTAGAATGCCGCCTTTTAGAGTTATAGCGAGACGAGGTTTAGTAAACTCGTATATTACACGAGTTGAATAAATAAAATATTAAATTTGATGAAAATTTTATTAATTATAAAACGATAACTTGAGATAATTTTTGATTGAAATATTTCTTATTGTAAACATAATGAAAATTTTGTTTCAATACAAGCGTTTTAAATGTCGTTTTTAAAACCTTTTATTCTAATTTCTAATTTTAATTAGTTTTTGTTTATAAAAAATTAGTTTTTGAAAACATCAACTTTAAAATATTTTGAACTTTTAAAAAACTTTAATGTTTTAGAAAAGTAATTAAATCTTATTTCGTAAAAAAATATATCTTTAGAAATAACATTAATAAAAAAATCTAATTATTAAAGAAATGATTTATAACTATTTTGATCTAGCAAAGAAGTAGATAATATTATTAGTAATTGATGTAATTAATTAATAGAAGAAACGGAAAAATTTTGATAAGTAAGAATTTGGTTCTACCATATGTCCTTTTAATTATTATTTTGTTAGAGTAGTTAGATTATTAGAACAGTTACATAAAATATAATTTACTATCATATATTTTATAGTAAGAAACATGGACAACTTACTCATGTAAGATCTTTGGAAATTCTAACATGCATTAAGTCGATACTTTTGAAGGTAACATTAACATTAAGGGTGTGAAAATAACCGATCGACTGAGAAAAACATGGGTATAGTAATGATTAACAAATTAGATTTTAATAATTTAAATTACAATTCAGATATTAATTCATATTAATAGTTTGACTAATAATAATATAATTTTTATTTTCGTTGTCAAGAGCAATCCTAACAGAACTGCACTTGATTTTCATTAATATATTAAGATATATAGATTATGATCGCTACTCGTTAGTATTTCATTTGACCTAGAATATAATCGGTTTATTAAGCGAAATGAGCATGTGTTCACCACGTTCAAAACAAGCAGATAAGTTAGCCCTATTGGTTATCTCAGATAACCAATAGAGCTAACCAAATTAACAGAAACACCATTTTAATAACCAAATTAACCGATCCATTTAGTATTAAATCCAAACAACTATAAAAATCCGAAAACCAAAACATGTGGCAATAACTGAAGTCTTATACTTATGGTTGTTCTCAGGTTGTATCAGTACATTCATGGTGCAAATGAACACAAAACCAAATTCAACATCACATCTCCTATCCTTACTACCATCACATCAACACCCAATAGTTCAGACTATATGGTGAGCATGTATCTCCCATCAAAGCCTCCAATGCCATCTCCTAGACTGAATATACATATTGCCAATTGGAAATCTCATTGCATAGCGGTTAGAACATTTTCGGTTTTGCTCAAGATGATAACATTTATAAAGAGAGATCGTCTCTTGCGGTTAGCTTGACCAAATCTTTCGTTTATAATGGAAAAAGTGTGTTGGTTTCTGAAGATAAAAGCGGCTCCTATTCGATTGCACAGTACAACTCGTCGTCACATCTCACTCAACGTGTAAACGAGGTGTGGGTTGATGTCTTGGCTTGCCCGCCTCTACCTTGAATGTCATTATGATTGTGGTTTGAATAACATTGAAGACCGTTCGTAGTGAAGTAGTGTAATAGTGAAATAAATACGGCTATTTAGGTTGTCATATTAGTAGTGTGTGATATTGTATATGTGAACAGTCGTGTGTGATAATGTATATGGGGATAGTCGTGTGTGATAATGATTTTGTTTGTAATTATTAAAGTTGATAGTTGTGTTATTATGGTTGGTTAAGAAACAAAAATGAAAACCACAAAATCACACTCTCTCCTCTTCGCACGTGGCCGTGGCCACCATCACGATATGCACCATTGCACCATGATAGGTGGCGGTGTTTCTCACCGTGATAGGGTTCACGAAACCTCTATCAGACTTGATGGGTACAACACTCTCATAAAACCGATGGCTTATGGCTAATAAGTAACTAGGTATTGATGGGTATTATACTTAAGGTCAGAAATGATTTATGATTAGAGAAAATGAGATTTAGAATATCAAAACTTGTCACAAGTAGGACCCATTGTCATCTTTAGTAGGTTGAGCCGGTTAAAGTAACGATAGTGAAAAAAATTTTTAGATTTCATAAAATATAAAACAAAAGGGATGATTTATAAGTAAAAAAGGAATACTTAATTTAACAAATTTACTTTTAGTTTGGTGCACCTTCTATCTCATTATTAACCAGGAGGGTGCGTTTGGTCGAAACCAAATAAGACCAAATGGTTTCAACCCAGAATCCAAATTTTTAAGAAAACTAAAGCGGACAACTGGACCAATAAAGGGTTATACGTGCACAAATTGGTTTCTGGTCCAAATAGGTTTGGGTTCGGTCAAACCTGATCAACATTAGGTTTTTGACTCAAACCAGTTCGGTCTAAAACCAGCTATCGGGAATATGATCGGTTTGGTTTGAAACCAAGTTTTATCTGTTTCGTCCAGTTTTAACCGGTTTCAACGAAGACTGTACAAACCGATTCAACCATACGGGTTCGGTTCAAGTCCAAACCAGTTCTTGCATCGGTTTCGTTCGAGTTAAAAATCTGGTGTTGGTTCCAAACCCAGTTTCTTTTTTCACCTATGTTTCAACTTTCATTGTTAATGTTAAAAATCCGGTGTCAAGACTGAAACAGGCCCAAATAAAAATTAGTAAAGGGAGATCCAGGCCCATTATTGCAGTTTGAGCCAGGACCGATGCTAATGTTGGGCCAGATCAATTTTACAATCAAAGTTAGATGTTGAGCCTAAGCTTATGTACACAAATTTATGTTTGGGCCTGAATTTTAGTATTGACAGTTGAGTGTTGACTGTTGAGTAATGACTAATGAGTACTTGAGTATCCTTCAGGCTTCAATAATTCAGGTTTAACGAGAAGCACTTTCGGCTGAAATTCATAACTAAAACAATTCATAACTAAAACAATTCAATCGTTTAGAAAACTTTAAATCATTAGTGAACGTATAGAGAAAACGTTCTAAGACATCTAAAAAAGATAATGCTTAGCGATTGAAATAGTTTGACCCAATTGAAAATTTTCTTACATAAGATCGTTAAATTTTCCAAACCCTCGACGTCGTTGATTATCTTTCTTGATTTTTGATCTACATATTACGTGAAAATAAATGTTTTAAAGTTAGGAGCGATAAAAAAAAGTTTTATACGCCTCCATACCTTTGGTTATAGAGTATATTGGTAAGCGAATTATGGTTGAATAAATTTGGTAGAGTTTAGGGTGAAAAATTTATATATATTAACTTTTGAGTTTAGAAAATAATTATCAGATTTTTGCAGAAAAACAAGTTATTAATATATTTTTTTATCATATTTACTGTGTTGTAAAGTAAAAATTAGTTAATTAGATACTTAATGAGAATACTTCACCCAATGGTAAGAAATTCAAGTATCTCACTAAAGTTTTAAAATTTTTGTTTTTATATTTCCTCAACTTTCACTAAACGTTGGAATAACATGTAATACTCTTTATAATTGCCGACATTTTTTAAAATTGTGACAAAATGAAACATGTATGAAATCTTGTCTACTACTAAGTAACTCTTTCCAGTTAACTTGAAGCAATAGATTATAGTGAGAAAAAAACTTAGTGATAACTAAGTCTTATAATTGTTATAATACAAAAATTAAATAAGATTGAAATACCTTATAAACGTCAAGTGACTTTGACAATTCAAAAAACAAGTAGGTTTAATGAAATATTTAGAATTACTATTGTTAATCCCTCAGCAAACTAATAAAATATTTGTCAATAACTGTATTATTTTTATTAGATTTTACATTGAAATAAGAACTAAATATGTGTTTTGATGATGATCTGGATTAAATCTTATAAGCAAACTTTGAATAATAATATCCTTATACATTATTCAAACAAAAAAAAACGTTAACATCATTGTAGGCTGACTTTTGAGGGATTCAAATGTGAAAATGATTATAAATCTATCAACAACTAAATAAAAAACTTATGCTAGATGTTTATAAGGAATAATGACATTAATTAACGCCCGCATCCTGCCTTAATTATGGTCATGGATATAGGAATCTAGTGATCTACTCGTGTAGCTTTAAGGCTTTAATCTATTTTTTTTTATAAAAACACATATCTACGATTCTACTTCTAATATACATTATCATGTCACGATGATACTTGAATCTTTATTATAAAAACCACTAACTTTTCAATGGACTTCGAACTTTTGCTTGTCTCTCTCTTGTCGCATAGGATCTTTACCTGTCACGTGTAACTCATGCCAAACGTTAGTGGAGCGAGAAATCGTCCATTATAGAAGTTGTAATAGACATGACATTTTTTAGTCAATATAAAATATGGGTTAGGTTGGATGTGATGAGTCAACAATATTTTTAATTCATTTGATTGTTCTGTCACAACAACTGAAATTAGATAATGAAAAATAACCTCAAACATGCTTGCAAAAATCAATTCATTAGAAAGTCATTAACTTTTTTTTTTATCTCAAACCATGTGATACTCTTTGCCTTAAAAAAAGTCATCTAAGTATTTTATATAAATCTAAGAACTAAGTACTAATTAATTTTCATACGTGTTCCATTAGGGTCAATAATTTAGAAAACATAGAAATTAAAAAATATAACAACAATAAAACCTTAAGTGAATAAATTTATTTAGAATAATACTAAAAATTAAGTATTATTTAATTTTTATAAAGAGAAATATAAGGAAAGCGAGATAAGTAGCATGTAGTACTGTAGTAGTGGACGACTCAAAGATACTCTAGAAGCAGAATTTGTTGACAATTGAAGACTTTTAGACCATCCCATTACATTGACAATAGAAGACTCCAAAAAGTCAAAGTAATCACGGGTTATGGGATGAGTGGGTGTTAACATTTCAACAATAAAAAAGTACTCCTATCAATTCCAAATACTAATTATTTCTATTTTATATACATCGTTAGTAAATAAGTTAAAAAAACTCTAGATACCTTGATAAAGGAATTAGGAATATCGTAGTTTTAAGTTATCTCATTGCATTAAAAAATTTAGGAAAAACAGCCATTTATATTGTAAATTCCATCAATATGCATTTTATGGATAAAAATATTGTTTTAACTTTTAACCCTTTTTCTTGTCATATCAATCAACTTTCTAGAAATAAGACCAAGAGTTTACAATCAACATGGTGTTAAAGGACTCAAAAGGTAATAATTAAACGTGGCCCCTGACTATATCAGGCCATCCGGGGTCTTTTTCCACTTTGAACAGCAAAAGGATAATTGATGTATTACTCGAGTACGAAATCCGTGACCACCATAATGAAAACTCGTCTTGAGTGAGAAACTTCTAGTCTAACTTGAAACCTTGTTTTTTTTATAACAGGTGAAACTTAAATCCAAAATCTCTCTTTATTTTAATAAAGTCTTGAAGTATCTTTCCTCAAACACTTATGCTAAATATCATTGATGACTATTTCCGGTTTAACATGGTGTTAAAGGACTCGAAAAAGTTTATGACGAAATTTGTTAAAGTATATTTTTAAACCTTTTCATATATTAAAAGTTAACTTTAGATCATGTGGTGATGTGGATGATCAAACTTTTTTTCCGTAATACATGATCATAAAGTTAATAATGATGCCAAGCAAAAAGTAAATTGGCAAAAGTATAAAGTAAATTAACTTTAGTCGTCCTTTTATGAATCGAGTATAAGCAGCCTTGTTTGATAAACATTTTTCTATACAAATTGACTTTGACAAAAGTAATAGTTAAGTAAAAGTTTAATTGGAGTCTCTAAAAGTTCCATTAGTACCAATACGTGTTTAATGGTGTCTCTCTTTAAGAAAATAAAGAGTTTAAATCTCGTAATGAACAAATGATGTAAAGTTAGAAATACGAATAGATTTTACGGTGTTGGTGTGAGTTTGTCAATAAAAAAACTAAAATAAGTTTGTCTATTATAGAACTTATTTGTTAGAAGAATCTTTACAATAATTAATAGTTAGATGGTTAGGATTGTTTCTTAACCGTCTTTCTTTTACTCATATTAATTGTTGATTGACGATACAACCTTATTATTCCTTATTATTCTATGGGTTCTAATATAAAGACACCAACTTAAATAAATCGACACATCTGTATACGACGCATATGGGTCAATGCGTCACATATAGGGTCGAAAAATTCAGGAGGCTGTTAGAAGGGTTATACACCCCGTATAGGGTTATACGATGGGTATGTGGCTATACGACACGTATAAAATTTGAGGTGTTAATTTATAATTTTGAGGTGTCTAAATATCCAATCCCTAATTTATATAGTATTATAGTTCCTTCTTGTATGTTTTTGTTTTGTTGAAAAGGCGACGTTTTTATGAAAATTTAGACTCGAGTCACCAACTCAACATTTTGGGTGGAGTTGATATGGGTTGAGAACGATCTTGTGCTATTAGGGGTGTTCAATTTAATTGAATTTAAACCCAAAAAAAGTTTTTGCAACTCGATCCAAATAAACTTGTTCGAAACTGAATGTATTCGAATGAACCGATCTAAAAGAAAAAATGAAAAAGATTAAAAAGCCAAAACAAAGCAAAACTATCATAAAACATCTTCAACTAGTATTGAGTTCCTACATAGTACTTCAATGTCAATGATGAACAACTCTGGAATGTTTAGCGTCAATGTCTCCTAGTAGTGGCTAGGTTAAATTGTTAATCATTGAGTTAGGTTTTAAATTGATTTTTTTAGCTCTTAGCCATATGATTTATAATCTTTTGAAGAAAATGGTTATTTTTATCAAACTTCATCGAGTAAAATCTAATTTAACCCTAAAAATAATAAAATCTTGAATTTAACTCTTAAATTAATAAACTCTAGAAAGCGGAAATGAATGTCTCATAGTATAAAAAAAGTTATTGATAATAATAATACATTTATTATGAGTTATATGAATCTATTTGGGTTGAGATTATTCTTTATATTTAAATCGATTAGTCAGTTTAAATAACAATTCAATTCAATTAAACCAAAATTCAAATTCCTTATCGGTACTTTAGATTATTACATTCAAATTGTCTTTTATAAATAAGACCTTAAAAACAAAAAAAATTCGAGTATATGAATTCTTAAAGCACTCACAATCATATATCTATCTCTAAAATGTAAACTATATGTCTACTTTATCCATCAATTATTTAACTAAAAAGAATATAAAAATTTTTAATATAATTATTTATATATATATATATATATTATTTTTTTCTTTTTAATCGGCAAATAAATATCAGTCTAAATGCTTTTAGTATACAGAAATTGTGAATTGTTGTATAATCAAAGGACCATTTTTGTAATACAAAAAACGGGTCCCACTCAAATTATAATCCCATAAAGATGAAGATCTCCCTCAAGTTAACATTCGTCATATGCGTGTTGCAGAATCATCTTCTTCCATTGTTAACTCCATCGATTACTCCATCTTACACTTTCCTTTTTCACCCAATCTATACATACAAATCCTCTATATACATACATACTACTTCTACATCAATCCACAAGACCACAATTGCAGAATCAAACGTGTTTCCATCCTCTAGATTTCATGATCCTGTTTCAAATGTAGTCAAAACTCAAAAGGTATGATTTCTGTTATCCGATTATTCTTCCGATTTCGTCGTTTAAGCACGATTAAAGCTGTTTTGTTTTGAATTTTGATTGATTATCGTTAACTGCATGCTATTTGTGTGTTAATTAGTTATTAGTTTATTAAAATCGTTTACTGGTGTGATGACTGATAGGGATGATTATATATGCGTTTGTTTACTTGATTAGAGATGATCATGAAGATCTTTATATGCTATTTACGTTATTAGTTATGAATGTTGATGTGAAATCATTTTTATTAGTGATAATTTGTGGATTGTGGAAGTATGTGTTTATGATGTTAATCATTGAGTTTTTGTTTAAGCTGTTTTGTTTTGAATTTTTGTTAAAATCGTAAGAACAGAAGATATTTTTTGAATTTTCTCTATCAGTGGGGTAGTTTATCATATTATTTATATAAAACATTAATAAAATAATAAATTAAAAATATAAAAATTTGTATAAACTACCAATTATCATAATCAGAATTCCAAAAGTCAAATTTAACATAATCAAAATTCGAAAAATCAATATGAATAAACATTAACAAATTAATAAATAAAAGAATATTAAAAAAATTATAAATGACCAATTACCATAATCAGAATTCGAGAAATCAAATTTAACATAATCAAAATTCAAAAAATCAATATGAATAAACGAATGAAATAGATAACATAATCACAACTCAAAAAATCAAAATTTAAAAACTACAAAGATATATAGGATTTTAAAGTTGTTTAAAACTTTTAGTATCAGTTGAATATTTATATAATTATCAATATATGTATTTCTTAATCCTAAAATGCAAATTATTATTGAATTTCTGGTGACTTCACACACTAAGAAGAACTTAATATGGGTTCACATTTACATATATGTAACACCATGTATATAACGTGTTTATGTTGGATTTCAAGTGAAAATATATCCATATACATCTACATTCTTTTTTGTTTAGTATACATGTGCATGTTATTTTTTATTCGTTGTTTGTGGTGTGAAAATGTTAGAGGTGATAGAAGATGTTTACCAAAGGGAATCTGACTTCTAAGTAAACTATTTATTGGTTGTCACAAAAGAAGAGATACAAATAAAACCTTTTATGTTTTGATGATTATATTTATATATTTAAAATTATGTATCACAACGAAACCTTATTATATATATTTTTTTCTTTTTAATCGGCAAATAAATATCAGTCTAAATGCTTTTAGTATACAGAAATTGTGAATTGTTGTATAATCAAAGGACCATTTTTGTAATACAAAAAACGGGTCCCACTCAAATAATAATCCCATAAAGATGAAGATCTCCCTCAAGTTAACATTCGTCATATGCGTGTTGCAGAATCATCTTCTTCCATTGTTAACTCCATCGATTACTCCATCTTACACTTTCCTTTTTCACCCAATCTATACATACAAATCCTCTATATACATACATACTACTTCTACATCAATCCACAAGACCACAATTGCAGAATCAAACGTGTTTCCATCCTCTAGATTTCATGATCCTGTTTCAAATGTAGTCAAAACTCAAAAGGTATGATTTCTGTTATCCGATTATTCTTCCGATTTCGTCGTTTAAGCACGATTAAAGCTGTTTTGTTTTGAATTTTGATTGATTATCGTTAACTGCATGCTATTTGTGTTGTTAATTAGTTATTAGTTTATTAAAATCGTTTACTGGTGTGATGACTGATAGGGATGATTATATATGCGTTTGTTTACTTGATTAGAGATGATCATGAAGATCTTTATATGCTATTTACGTTATTAGTTATGAATGTTGATGTGAAATCATTTTTATTAGTGATAATTTGTGGATTGTGGAAGTATGTGTTTATGATGTTAATCATTGAGTTTTTGTTTAAGCTGTTTTGTTTTGAATTTTTGTTAAAATCGTAAGAACAGAAGATATTTTTTGAATTTTCTCTATCAGTGGGGTAGTTTATCATATTATTTATATAAAACATTAATAAAATAATAAATTAAAAATATAAAAATTTGTATAAACTACCAATTATCATAATCAGAATTCCAAAAGTCAAATTTAACATAATCAAAATTCGAAAAATCAATATGAATAAACATTAACAAATTAATAAATAAAAGAATATTAAAAAAATTATAAATGACCAATTACCATAATCAGAATTCGAGAAATCAAATTTAACATAATCAAAATTCAAAAAATCAATATGAATAAACGAATGAATAGATAACATAATCACAACTCAAAAAATCAAAATTTAAAAACTACAAAGATATATAGGATTTTAAAGTTGTTTAAAACTTTTAGTATCAGTTGAATATTTATATAATTATCAATATATGTATTTCTTAATCCTAAAATGCAAATTATTATTGAATTTCTGGTGACTTCACACACTAAGAAGAACTTAATATGGGTTCACATTTACATATATGTAACACCATGTATATAACGTGTTTATGTTGGATTTCAAGTGAAAATATATCCATATACATCTACATTCTTTTTTGTTTAGTATACATGTGCATGTTATTTTTTATTCGTTGTTTGTGGTGTGAAAATGTTAGAGGTGATAGAAGATGTTTACCAAAGGGAATCTGACTTCTAAGTAAACTATTTATTGGTTGTCACAAAAGAAGAGATACAAATAAAACCTTTTATGTTTTGATGATTATATTTATATATTTAAAATTATGTATCACAACGAAACCTTATTATATATAATTTTTTTGTTACATTATTTAGAAGTTTGTACAGGTCATAGCGATTGCTATATATGTCAACACCTGCCCCACAACCTTTTGATAATCAATGTGGTTAGTTGAAGGGTAAGTTGTGATGTATCATGATTTAAACGTCGGCCATTACTTTAAGCACATTGTGATGCAATTGTTCACATACACAGGCCCACAAATTTAATCACATCACACATTGTTACACATAAACATATTCTACCTAAAACAAATGAGGATGAAAAGTTACTAACAACAAAAGCTACTGATCACGCAACAACTATTAGTCGTGTATTATCTTTTATGTTTGATAACAATACACCTAATATTCGGTTTTTACTTTATGTATACCCATGTTGGTCATATTATGTGATAATGATTTGTATTACTCATTTTAGATGCGTATAATGTACAAAGGTCTAACACGTTAGAGTCTTTAGTTAGAGTCTTTAGCGACAATCATTGACCTTTTTATCTAATTTGATGTTATGTTATTTACTATTATAAATACGATGACCCCCAAGCAAAACTAAAAGTTGATGTGCGATTGTGTTGTCATGTAAGTTATAGCTATAAATGTGATCAAATTATAATATAATCATATAGGTCTAACAAATCTTGAGAAATGTTTACATCCATAATTTTCTCTTATAAACATATCATATCGAAATCATTGATGCCTCATATCTGTATTAGATTGATTAAATAAATGTTAACATTTGTTTGTGTTTTATTATGATATTTATACTTTTTTTAGTGATGCATATTTTTACCATCTGATTAATTCTACTAGATGGTCGAATCGATTGTGAGTTAATCTAGTTGAATTTGTTGACTTTTGAAACTTTCAAACAATATTCGAATTCAAAAAAGATTAGCTGAATTCGAATTCAAAAAAAATTAGCCGAATTCGAATTCAAATTTTTTAAACATGATTTGAATTCGAAAAACCACATTCAAATTTAGTAAAAGAAGTTAATCTAATATTATTTTTAAAATTCATACAAACTTAAAAAGATTATAATTTCAGTTGATCATAAATAAAGAAGCAAGTACAACATACAAAAACATTTTAATTGTCAACTATTTGCACTAAAAACAAATACAATGATATAAAATAAACAATCAAATTGATAACTTCCAAGTTTCACGGCTACAAAGTTATATAAAATAAATGTTTATATGTGTTTCTGTTTTGAATTTTGAATCAAAAGTCTCAAATTGAAATTCAATTCGAGTTTGATATTAGACTCTAAATCGAAGTGGAAATTATAAAATTTGATTTGAATTGAAAATCAAGTTTATCAAATCAAATTAAACTCTGAGTTTTTTTTAACTTGAATACAACATACTTCTACATACATGAGGTGAAAAACTGAAAACAAGAAAGTCATTTGTGAAAGAAAACAATAATAATTATAACAATCATGATAGGCTGTGCCTATTGTTTGACTTTATTTTTCCTTACAATCATCAAGCCCCGGATGCAAATTAACAAAGTGACCCCATTATGTTTATTGAAAAAATGCACATGATTTCAAACTTTCACACCTTCTATACATATGTTCTGTTTTGGGTTATTATATGTTACCTTTCTTAAACACTTGAAATATATTTATCAGTAGATATATTCAGAGTGTTAATATAGTAGGGAAATAATATAACACTAGTTTTGATAGCATCGTAAACTGCATGATATGGTAGAATAAGTGGTGTGATCAAATCTAGAATAATATTGGTTCTAGTAGAAGAAGAAAAGTTAGAGATTGAATTAGAACCAGCGTTAGTAGAAATCCAACAGAAGAGGTAAATCAGATATTGACTCGAGCGTGTAACATAATTCATGAGCCAAACTCTGATTTCTCCTCTTCTGTTGGATTCCTATTGATACAAATTCCGGTTTATTCTCTCTTATTTTTTCTCTTATGTAAATTATTTATTTATTTGACCTTCATTTACTATTAGTGTAAACGGAATTTTATTAGTTTCTTATAAAACTAAAACGAGAATAAAGATTTCAGATCTAGAGTCTGTTTCTTATTAGTTTCTTATATTTATTTTACCTTTGTTTGTTATTATTATGAATGGTTCAATAATGAATTTCCCTAACTTCGGTTACACTAAAAGATGTAATCCATCTATTCTAGACAAATTTCTAGCCATTTCACAGGAACATATGAGAGTAAAACTCCGAAAAGGCGTTAGTAAAAAATTCCGACTTCTTCCTTATAAACTCATTACAAGTTTGTTTGCTCACTTAACAAACTTTCACGCGTTTTATACACTCTATTCATTACACTGACTTAATCATTTTGGAGGTAAAACCCACCCCTAGCCTCTTTTCTAAACGTCATTATTATAAACAGTGACGGATCTTGGGTACAAATAAAAATGGTTAGATTCAACTTTGACATATCTTGTAAGATTATTTGTGCTTCTTGCTCTTATGTCAATATGGTTAATAATTTAATATTTCTTGTTTGTTAACAGCTTCTCCAGCCAAACAAACGTGCTTCAATATCTCTTTAACTTTCTACAAGATGAAGATTTCAGCACATACACCAACAATTCTACTTGCTATAATAATAATCCTACAAGTAGCATCAACAACAGAAGGTGAAGCAAGAGCCAAAATTGTCAACATGACATGTGACCACCAACGAGAAAACAATCAAACTCTCTTCATCCCAAACTTTGTCAGCATGATGGGAATCATCGGCACCCAAATACGCAGTTCCTTAAACGGGACCGCAGTCGTCGGGACCGGCCCCGACAGCAACTACGGGCTCGCGCAATGCTACGGTGATCTTTCGACCAATGACTGCATCTTGTGCTACTCTGAAGCACGTACAGTTCTTCCCAGTTGCTTCCCAAACAACGGTGGTAGAATATATCTTGATGGTTGTTTCATGAGAGTACAGAATTACAGCTTTTACCACGAGTATACTGGCCCGAATGACCGTTATACTTGCGGGAATGAAACGTGGAAGAATGCAATGTTTCAGGATACGGTGAAACAGGCTGTGTTGGATGCTGTAAGTGGTGCAGAAAGGGATGGTGGTTACTTTGCTAGGGTGCAGATGCTGGTGGCTAGTAGAAACGAGTCGGTGTATGTGCTGGCGCAGTGCTGGAGGACTTTGAGCCCGAGTGCTTGTCGCGCGTGTTTGGAGAATGCGAATACGTCGATAACAAAGTGTTTACCATGGTCCGAGGGCCGGGTGTTGAACACGGGGTGTTTATGAGGTATTCAGATACTGATTTTCTCAATCCTGTACAAGACACAAGCAGCTCTATCAATAAAGGTAACATTAATGATGTTGAGTCAGTGTTAAAGAAAGTATTTATTATATACTAGTAATAAAAACCTTCGTACTGGTGTAATGTTATACATCTGATTACTCTCTAGCAGATGCCTCAGGTTAAAATTTTGTTGATTTTGGTGTTGGTGTGTAAAAAAGGTAGCATTATAAGTAAAATTCACATGTGAACTTGATAAATAAAGGTTTCTACATAGCACTTCTGATGTTATTTTGGTTCATGGGTTTTGCAGGGAAGATAATAGCTATTGTTGTTTCTGTTGTTAGTTCATTGGTGGTTTTCTTGGTTGCATTGATGATTGGTTTGTATATCCGGAAACAGAGATATATACAGAAGAAGAGAATAGGTATAACCATATAAGACACCATACAACATATGGATCATGCTTTAGATTTGTGAATTTGTATCAACATACACAATCTGCAGAACTCCTGAAACAAGGCTTAACGGTTGCTTAACGTTTCAGGATCTTATGATCTGAAGAAACTGTCAAAGATGCTTAATAACAGCAGCTTGAACTTCAAGTACCTGACTGTTGAAAAAGCCACAGGAAATTGGGATGAGTCAAATAAGCTCGGACAAGGAGGATTTGGGACTGTCTATAAGGTTGTACTTTAATGTTTGAAATTAAAATTTTGACCCGTTTACTTTTAAATAGATCACTTTCTAATAAGTAAAAGCTAATGTTGAAAATGAAAGAGGTTAAATGGGTCAAGAATCGCCTAAAGTGTACATTTTAATTTTATACATAAAACCTTATGAATAGTTTTATTAAAAAGAATGATGATTATCAAAATAATACCTCATATAATTATGCATTAGAGACTAGTTACTTACAAAGAACTCCGGGTCTCCACTTGCAGCGAATTAACCCACAAAAATGGACTCAACCCCATTTTAACCCGTTACACAATGTGTTCAACACACCCGTTTGTGATCTTGCTTAAGTAATGTTGTAGACCCCATTTTAACTAATGTTAATGGTGAAAATCTATCAGGGTGTTCTTCCAGATGGAAGAGAGATTGCTGTCAAGAGACTTTATTTCAACAACAAATTCAGAGCAGCGGATTTTTATAACGAAGTTGACATGATTAGCAGTGTTGAGCACAAAAACCTCGTTAGGCTGTTAGGATGCAGCTGTTCAGGACCTGAAAGCATTCTTGTATATGAATATTTACCCAACATGAGCCTCGACCGCTTCATCTTTGGTAAGTTTAGTATTTATTAGTTATTATCATTCTTTATCACACTAATTGAAATTGGTCTGATGCTATGTTAAGCATATATTTGTCTGTTTACTGTATCAGATCACTTTAAACTAACTTTGAAGTTGGTTGTAATAAATCAACATTTTGAAACTTCCCTATTATTCAGTCAATGATATGATGAAGTAATTATGAATTTGTGTAGATGCAACCAAAGGGAAGTCTCTAAACTGGGAGAAGAGATTTGAAATTATAATTGGTACAGCAGAAGGCCTTGTTTACCTCCATGAGAACACCAAATGTCGGATTATTCACCGAGATATCAAAGCTTCTAATATCTTATTAGACTTGCGGCTTCGTGCCAAAATAGCTGATTTTGGGTTGGCAAGATCTTTTCAAGACGATAAGAGCCACATCAGCACTGCTATTGCTGGAACATTGTAAGTAGTATAGCTTATTTTCCCCCTTTAGAATTTTTAAAACTTCGGCTAATTTTTTCTCTTTTTTCAACACAACTAGAGGTTACATGGCACCAGAGTACCTAGCGCATGGTCAATTAACCGAAAAAGCAGATGTCTATAGCTTTGGTGTTCTAATTCTTGAGGTGGTCACTGGCATGGAAAACAACAGAAGCAAAACCACGGAATATACCGACAGCTGGTTGCTAAAGTAAGTATATTAACTTTTATTCAACTTATTTATCTTTTAAAAATGTATGTGTAGGCCACTTAGACATCAAAACAACATTACAGACAAACCTACCCTTTGCAATTCTTGTCAAAAACATGTAGGAAAACTTTCAAATGACACAAATGCCCTAAAAACACTTTGGTACATGTAGAGATGTAAAGTGAGAAAAATGCTTGTGAAACAAGTTTAAATGGGGCTGCTAAAATAAACAGAAGTAGATTCACATGCATATTCAACATCTAGATGTTGGAAAGGCTTTAAAGTTGGGGCATTTTTGTCATTTATCCATTTTCCTGCGAGTATTTGGGGGGAAGTGAATAAACGAGACGGGTAAGTATAATACTTTGATTGGTCAAAATGTTGTTTTAATGAATGGAGGCTTAGTGTAACCTTTTATTTACTTGTGCATGTTACATGTTGAATCATTCAAGCGTATGAAAATAATAATCGTTTTTGTGTTATTTATCGATGAAAAAGGCGTGGTATCATTTCCAACAAAACAAGGTGGAGGAAATATTCGACCCCAACCTAATGATGCATATTTATCCCAACATCAATTACCAGAAAGAAGCCATAAAAGTGGTACAAGTAGGACTACTTTGCACTCAAGAAGCTCCCTCTTTAAGACCAACAATGTCAAGTGTACTCAAAATGCTAGCAAAAGATGATGAACCTTTGCCTACACCTACTAATCCACCTTTTATAGATGAGAAAACTATGGAACTCAATGACATCACTCTAAAATCACCCAATTACCTTTACAGTGACGATTCTAGTTCTGTTGCTACTGTTGATAATAGTCATTTCTTCCCCCGATGATATTTTACACATATGGGATGGAACCCTGATAAAATTTTAATAATAAAAAGAATAGAAGAATACAAGAGGCATTGGCATATCCGGGGACACTCCCTAAGGATCAAACCACCCGCGGTGGTCTTGCCAATGGAAGGAGATATCATTTTTTGTGTATTGTACTTGTGTTAAATTTTGATTTATTGACTTTGTATAATTGTGTAGAACATGTGCTAAAAGGGTAGTATCATTGTTTCTGAATATTCATAATACATAGGTTGATTATTATTTGTGTATATTATGAGTTAGGACTTCTATTCAAATAATTAGCAACAATTGACCCTAATAGTAGGGTTCTTAAGCTTAGGTGAAGCTTTAACACGAAAAAACATGTTAAAAGGTGTGTTAATGATCAAAGAATTACAAAATCAAACGATATAATTGTAAGAAACAAATCTAACAATAGGAAACTTGAAAAGCAAATTTTGAGTGATCGATATATTTCTCAAGCCAACATCGAGTGCGCAAAGAACGCCAAAATCTACATATTACATCTACTTGCGAGTACATTAAATAGAAATCTCAAGTCTTACCGATGAATTCATTAAACTATGCAAGTAATTCACTCATATTTTATTTACAGGTGAATACATTATTTAAGAATCTCACAATTACTAATTCATTATTAACCACACCAAATTATCTTTTAGAATATACACTAAGAATCCCAAATAAGTTTATTCACCACTGAACATGTTAACTTTGTAAGGATTCATAAGTAGTGTATTTATCGTGAGTAGAGTATGAAAATCATCCACATACAATGTATTGGTTGTAAGGTCTGGTTTAACATAAAAACTCATCGTGACAAGTTAATGTCCTTGAGTTATTAAATGTTTACTAGGGAATTTTTGTAAAAGCAAAAGTACACAAATCTTATATCCAAGTTTCGGACCAACAACAATGTGAGAAGTTAGAGTTGATCATAGAATTAATAAGAATACTTCGGAAGAAAATAGTATTGGCTTCGGAAGAAGCTGGTTTTGGCTTCGGAAGAAGAGTGTTTACTTCGGAAGTTTTTCCCATAACTTCGGAAGTTAAGTTTACCTTCGGAAGATATGTTTCCTTAACATAAAGGGGGTAAAGTGTAAATAAATTGTTATGTTTGGTAAACCTAATTCGTGTATATAAGGATCAATTGCTGTTTTAGAAGAGAATTGATTTTTCAATTCATTTTTAGAATAGTTTTCTCAGTTCTCAATTATTCTTAGTATTCATTAACATTTGAATCATTTCGATCGTGATTCATTGTCAATTTCGTTCTTTCTTTGAATCGGTTTTACAACAATTGGTATCAGAGCCAAGTTCGGCTTAATTGAAGAAAGAAGAAGATCACGGCTGTGATCAGAAGGGAAATTGAAGAATCAAAGATGGTGTCCACGAAGTTCAAACTTGAAAAGTTCGATGGGAAGAATGATTTCAGGTTATGGCGTGTCAAGATGCGAGCGCTGCTTGTACACCAGTGATTGGTGGGAGCGCTTGCAGGGCAGGCAAAGTTGCCGACGGATTTGACAGAGAAAGAGAAGCGTGAGATCATGGAGAAGGCACATAGTGCAATAATTTTGTCCTTGGGAGATCGGGTTCTTCGAGAAGTGTTGAAGGAAGACTCGGCTGCCGAAATCTAGACGAAACTTGAAAGCTTGTACATGACGAAGTCGTTGGCAAATCGACTGTACCTAAAGAAACATTTGTATACGTTCCACATGGTGGCAAACAAGACTTTCGAGGATCACATAGATGAGTTTAACAAACTTATCTTGGATCTTGAAAACATTGAAACGAAATTGGGAGATGAAGACCAAGCTATCATCTTCTTGACTTTGTTGCCAAAGTCATATGAACACTTTGTTGATACATTGATGTATGGTCGAGAGACGTTATCAATGGATGAGTTTCTTGCAGCCATGAATTCCAAAGAATTGAAGAAAAAGAGTGATGTGCAAGAAGATTCAAGTGACGGTCTGGTTGTGCGTGGGAGATCAGAACAAAGGTCGTCTAAAGGAAAGAGCCAAGTTAGATCAAGATCAAGAACCAAACGAAGGTGCTATGTGTGCAATTCTGAAAAACACCTCAAAAAAGATTGTCCGGAGAGGAGGAAGAAGGGAGCTAAGTCAAGTTCAGGAAATGGGCAAAATAGCCATGTATCAGAAGGATCGTTGGATGGCTATGACAGCTCTGATGTTCTGAATGGGTCTTGTGATGAAGACATGAGTGAATGGATACTTGACTCAGGGTGTTCTTTTCATATGACTCCTGTCAAAGAGTTCTTTAAAGAGTTGAAGATGGAAGATCTTGGTGAAGTAAAGCTTGGGGATGATCGGCCTTGTAGAATTCTAGGGTCAGGTACTATCACTTTTAAGTTACATAATGGCACTGAGGTTGATATTAGTGATATTAGGTATATTCCTAGTTTGAAAAAGAGTTTGTTATCACTAAGGACTTTTGAGAAGTCAGGCTATTATGTTGGGTTAAAGGATGGTAAGGCTAGAATTGTTAAGGGTTCCTTAGTATTGTTAACTGGTACTAGGAAAAGTAATAATACATACAGATTAGAGGGATCTATAGTGTATGGAAGTGCATGTGTGGCACTTACTAAGAATAATAGCTCTTTGGTATGGCATAAGAGATTTGGTCATCTTAGTGAACAGGGTCTCATTGAATTACGAAAACAAGGCATCATTAGTGAGTTCAAGGTGAATGATGTAGGGTTCTGTGAGACATGTGTTTTGGGTAAAAGTAAGATGGTTCAATTCAAGATTTGTAAACACATTTCTACTAATGTGTTAGACTATGTTCACTCTGACTTGTGAGGGCCTGCCAAAACTAGTACTATAGGTGGAGCTAGTTATTTCATGTCTATTATAAATGATTACTCACAAAGAGTTTGGGTGTATGTTCTTAAGCATAAGAATGAAGCTTTTAAGAAGTTTGTAGAGTGGAAAACTCTAGTAGAAACTCAATGTGAGAGGAAGGTCAAGAAATTGAGGACTGATAATGGGCTTGAATTTTGCAATGGTGAGTTCAATGAGTTTTGTAGAACTTAGGGGATAGCCAGGCATCTTATTGTACCCGGTACTCTTTAACAAAATGGGTTGGCTGAAAGGATGAACAGAACATTGTTGGAAAGGCTAAGATGCATGAGGATTAATGCTGGGTTTCCAAAAGGCTTTTGGGATGAATTGGTTACATCTGCAGCTTATCTGATTAACAGATCTCCATCTAGAGCTTTGGGTATGGAGACTCCTATGGAGATGTGGACAGGTGTTAAACCTGATTGTAGCCATTTGAGGGTGATTGGGTCATTGGTCTACTTTCATGTTAGTTAGGATAAACTTGATGCAAGGGCTCAAAAAGGTGTTCTTTTGGGGTACCCTGAGGGTGTCAAGGGGTATCGAATATGGAGGTTGGAAGGAGAAGGACCTCGGGTAATAGTAAGCAGGGATATAGAGTTCCAAGAAGGCATGGTGTATAAGGATGTGGTAGGTGTTAACATCCGGTCTCAGTCTCCAGAGAAAGTTAAGATTGAGGTGGAGTATGAGGATGATTCAGACAAGACTGCTGGGTCAAGTAGTGGGATTGAATGTGAAGTGAATCCTGAGTCCCATACTACTCATAGTATTGCAAAGATAGACCTAGAAGAAAGGTTGTAGCCCCTCTCAGATACAGGCAGGGTCATGATGTGTCAGCTGTTGCTTTCACAGCTGCTGAAGAAGAGAGTATCTATGAACCTTTGAGTTTTGATAAGGTTATGTCATCAAATGAAAGTGAAAGGTGGCAGGATGCTATGGTTGAGGAGATGAATTCCCTGGAGAAAAATGAAACATAGAAATTGGTTGATCAGCCAGTAGAACAAAAGCTGGTAGCTTGTAAGTGGCTGTATAAAGTCAAGGATGGTGTTTATGTTGCAGAGGGTCCTAGATTCAAAGCTAGGCTAGTGCTAAAGAATTTACTCAAAGGGAAGGTATTGACTATAATAAGATCTTTTCACCAGTAGTAAAGCATACTTCTATTCATATAATTCTGTCAATTACAGCTGCTCTTGATCTAGAGTTGGAACAACTAGATGTTAAGACAGCATGTTTACATGGGTTCTTGGATGAAAAGATTTATATGAAGCAACCTATGGGTTTTGAGGTTAAAGGTAAGGAGGATAAAGTGTGTTTGTTAAAGAGGTCCCTGTATGGTCTGAAGCAGTCACCAAGACAGTGGTACAGGCGGTTTGATGAGTTTGTAGTGACTCATGGTTTTACTAGGAGTGAATATGATAGTTGTGTTTATCATAGGAGATGTCCTAGTAGGGATTATCTGTATTTGCTGTTGTATGTAGATGATATGCTGGTTGCATGTAAGGTACAAGATGAGATTGAAGCTACAAAGAAGTTACTCATGATGGAGTTTGAAATGAAGGAACTTGGTAATGCTCGGAAGATTTTGGGAATGGAGATTACCAGAGATAGGAGTTCTAGGCAGCTGAAGTTGTCACAAACTTCTTATGCAAATAAAGTTTTGAAGCTTTATGGTATGCATGAGTGTAAGGGTGTTAAAACTCCTATTGGGGCTCATTTCAAGTTGTCCATGGAAGATAGTCCTTGTACTGAAGATGAGTTGTCATATATGGAGAAGGTGCCATATGCTAATGTAGTGGGAAGTCTTATGTATCTAATGGTGTGCACTAGGCCTGATTTGGCTTATGCTGTGAGTCTGGTTAGTAGGTTTATTTCATCACCTGGAAGAGTTCATTAGAAAGCTGTTAAATGGATTCTTAGATATCTTAAGCTTACTAAAGATTGGGGATTATTTTTTGGTCTGAAGGAAGGTGAAGGTCGAGATAGAATTGATGGGTATGTTGATTCTGATTTTGCGAAAGACTTTGACAAGGGAAGATCCATCACAGGGTATGTGTTCAGAGTGATGGGCAATGTGGTAAGCTGGAAGGCACAGTTGCAGCATGTGGTTGCGTTGTCTACTACCGAAGCAGAGTATATGGTTCTAACTGAAGCTATAAAAGAGTCATTGTGGGTACAAAGACTGGTTACTGAGTTAGGAATGAGATTGTCTGATACAGTGGTATTTTGTGACAATCAAGGTGCTGTACAACTTGCTAAGAACAGTGTCTTTCATGAAAGGACAAAACATATTCATGTTAGATTGTATTTTATTCGTGAAGTGATTAGTAATAAAGAAGTTCTGGTAAAGCAAGTTGGAACAGATGAGAATCTTGCAGATATTCTTACAAAGGTGGTGCCAGGTTCTAAATTTGAGTTTTGTGTTACAAAGCGTGGTATTGGTTGATGTTATTATTGGTGTTCTATGATGCATACTCTAAAGGTGGAGATTGTGAGAAGTTAGAGTTGATCATAGAATTAATAAGAATACTTCGGAAGAAAATAGTGTTGGCTTCGGAAGAAGCTGGTTTTGGCTTCGGAAGAAGAGTGTTTGCTTCGGAAGTTTTTCCCATAACTTCGGAAGTTAAGTTTACCTTTGGAAGATATGTTTCCTCAATATAAAGGGGGTAAAGTGTAAATAGGTTGTTATGTTTGGTAAGCCTGATTCGTGTATATAAGGATCAGTTGCTGTTTTAGAAGAGAATTAATTTTTCAATTCTTTTTAGAATAGTTTTCTCAGTTTTCAATTGTTCTTAGTATTCATTAACATTTGAATCATTTCGATAGTGGATTCATTGTCAATTTCGTTCTTTCTTTGAATCGGTTTTACAACAACAATATACCATTTAAATATATTATTAATATTAATTGGTAGACACAAACATTTATATCCACATAAGTTTTTGTATTTGTATATTATTTATTGAACTTTTCGAAAACCTATATTTTAATTAATAAAAATTAGCCCTTTAATCTTTGTTGTAATATTATAACGGCAATAAATATTTGTAAATTCTAATCTAGAATTTTGTTTTTGGAATCAATCAAGAGAAATATGAAAGGGTATACGTAGTTAGCATGTAACTATAATCGTATGTTTATAAGAGGATATCACAAAGGTACGTGGCATATTTTTAAGCAAAAGGTTGTGGGTTTGACGGTTTGTTGGTTGCATTGTTGTGTATGTTTTATGACATTTTAACATATGTTCTTTTTATCATATATCATTTTTTATCATATCATATCTTACTATTTTGTGAAATAATATTTTGTTGGGACGAAATCTATTTAATATAAAATTTTCTATTTTGTAGGTTTTAAGCGGATGCATGAGATGACAATGGATATTGAAGCACAGTAGCGTTTTTATCCTTATCCATATAATTACACTAAAAATCACTATATTTTATCTCTCCTTTTTAATTAAATAAGACTTTTTATACCATTATCATTACTTTTTTTCTCTCATCCACTCACAACCACTTAAAAAATATTAAAAAATTTATAAGGATTTAAATAGTGATTATTCAAATATACCACTCCACAATAACATTTTCTTCCTCCTTCACTCACAACCAACCAAAACAATTCCATATAATATACCAAACGCACTCACATATTTTTAAGAAATCCACTGTGAGTGCTCAAGGTAGGCAAAAGTATGGTTTTCCAAGTTAACAAATTATCCAAAGATAGAATAAAAAAGAAATAGAAATGGAAAACTAATTTTAATAAACTTATAAATTTAAGGAATTACGGTTTAGATCTATACGTTTACTGTTTGTATTTTCACAAGTCTATAACTTTAAGAGGAATCTAAGCAACAACAACAAAAGGTTTTGTAAACACAAGGTTATTTTACGGTTGTGAGGCTAATTTTGCTTGACGCCATCGGAAGACGGAAATTAGGTTATAACGTATAATTAAATAATTAAATATTGTTACAATAGCCGTTCAATTTTTTTTTATTTTGTTACAACTACTTGGGCTTGGCCCAAGAGAAAAACACAAAAGTGAAGGCTTTTTGGTATTTTCTTTTTTCTTTTTATTTTATAGACAATTTCATACTCTTTCCGTAAGTTTTTTATTACGTTTCGTATATTATGCGGTTTGATTGATTTCTGATTTTATAGACAATTTCCGTAAGTTTTCTTTCTTTAGCCATTGTATCTGGCCAATCAATTTTGATTTCTAAGACTAAGATTTATTTATTTTTATTAGAATATTTACGGGAAACGATTATAAAGTTTGTTTGAATGGTTTGTTTGAATAACTCTCTTTTTTAAACCCGGAATCTATTTATATATTGTAAAACACGTGACAGTTAGATTATATCAAATTACATGTGTTATCATTTTAACATATAAAAAAATATTTCTCGCATCTCTTTTGTAATAAATACGAAAATTATAACAACAATCAATTTATTTATTTTTACTAAAATATGTTAAAACAAACATATCTGTATATGTGTTTCTTGTCTTTCTCATACTAATGATAATTATTTTAAATAAGTAAACTAAACTATCAAACATTTAAAATATAATATTTTTATTTTAATAATTTATCATCTATAGTCTATAATATTCTATAACTAGTTGGAATGCCCGCGCGTTGCGGCGGTACACTTGTTGCATGATTTTTTGAGAACTCGATTTTAGTCGGTATCGGTTTGGTGCGTTATGACGTAAAT
The DNA here is from genome assembly GCA_025506515.1 of Flaveria trinervia. NCBI lineage: Eukaryota > Viridiplantae > Streptophyta > Magnoliopsida > Asterales > Asteraceae > Flaveria > Flaveria trinervia. The sequence goes on along the minus strand of CM046441.1, from coordinate 83,352,514 downwards.
TAAAAAATCAAAACATAATTATTGAAAAAATTGAATAAAAGAAAATAATTACGTATATTACAAAAGTCTTAAGACAATTATATTATCCCAATAAGAATAGTGAAAATATGGGTGGTATTTATGGTCGGAATTCACTTATTACCTAGATTTTAGGTAGGTTTATTTTATAAATTTAGGTTAGAGTTTTATGATCATTGGAGTTAGTTTTTGGTGATGATTTGCATATACCGAAAAAAGTTAATGGAGAATTTATCACCACAAATTATCAGCTTGATTGTTATTGAGCTGTTAACAACTCATAAGGAAAGTGGAAGAGGGATTAGTGCTCAATCACAATATATAAACGATATTGAAGCTAAATGACGATTTTGTTTGACCACGTGTATATGTTTTAGCATTTGTATTATAAACAATTATATATTATACTTTATTGTAAGGACATAAATGAAATAAAATGATTTTATATTTGAAATTTAAGCATTACTTTTCATATGGTGTCCTAATCCATATGTAAAATTATCATTCTATCATCCTCTCATTTTTATTGTAAAAAATATAGATAAATATTCAAATTATTAAACTTATAATATGACCTAGAAAAACAATAGTATTATAGTTGTTATAAATATGAATATTTATATAAGTTATATACTTAAATATTTAATAAACAAAATATACTTAATTAAATATAATTTAGTTATAAAAATATAATTAATAAATATAAATTTAAATGTCAATTCATAGTATCATAAATAAATTAAAAATTAATGAAGTGAATTAAATAATATCATATCATTAAATAATTATTAATAATGTAAAATTAAATAAAATATTATTGTAAAAAATAGATAAATATTCAAATTATTAAACTTATAATATGCCCTAGAAAAATAATAGTATTATAGTTATTATAAATATAAAGATTTATATAAGTTATATACTTAAATATTTAAATAAACAAAATATACTTAATTAAAATATTATTTAGTTATAAAAATATAATTAGTAAATATAAATTTAAATGTTAATTTATAGTATCATAAATAAATTAAAAATTAATAAGTGAATTAAATAATATCATATCATTAAATAATATATTAATAATGTTTATTAAATACATGAAAGAGACAAGGGCAAAATGTCAAGTTTTATAAAATTTATGGATAAATTTACCATATTACCCCTAAAGTGTCTTAAAATTTTAATTAAATTCTTATTCTACCCATCTTAAATGTGATGCACTTATTTGTATATGTTGTTTTAAAACTTGTATTTTTGGCAAAATTACATCTCTATCCAAAGAAAATTATTATATATATTCTATAATCTATAATAAAAGACTAACTATAAGTACATATGATGTTTTATAGCATGTGCGTGTATGTGTGTGTATGTGTGTGTCGATTTCATATATATGAGTGTGTGTATGTGTGTATATATATAGCTGATTATATGCAGGTATATGTGTGTGTGCGCATAAATAAATAAATAAATAAATATATATATATACACACACGTAGTGTATGTACGTGAATGTATGTGGTGTGTGGGTTGTTTTGTTTATTATTATTATTATTACTTTTACTATTATTATTACTTTTATTATTATTATTATTATTATTATTATTATATTATTATTATTATTATTATTATTATTATTATTATATTATTATTATTATCATTGGTACTATTATTTTTATTGTTATTAACATCATTTCGCTTCATATAACGTGTTAGAATTTAAATCGGTGTACGTGTTTTGTGTGCTTGTCGCGCATCGAACCTGAAACGACCCGAATCCAACCGAACGTACTTTATTCTCGTTGAACGTATTTAACGACCTAATTAAAACTAATTATAGGTGTTTTGAGTTGGTCGTTTGCTCTCATCCTTTGAAGTCTATTATTCACATATTTTCATCACAATTCAAGGTGAGTTTCGTGCCCTCGTTTTTCATTTTAAATATTTATAAATTAGGGAGAAAAGTATGCTCATCATTTTTATGTTGTGAACTTATTCAATCTTTGTGACTATCGTGTTTACTCTTTGTAAGTTAATATCTGGTACATTCATGAGTTTTCTGTGTGGTTCTTTATTCACAACTATTTAACTTCGCTGTTAGAGCCGACGGACAGGTATTGATAGTACTATTGGGTTGACACCCCTATCCTTGTTTGTCAGTATACTAGTTGGGACTAGCAGTGGCCAGGTACGGGTCCTATGGTGAATATGTTCCGACAAGTTCTGTGTGTACGTCGTATGTTTAGTTGTGATGCTCATGTTTACATGTGATATTACTTGCTTATAACTGTATGCACTCATGTCCTACCAAACTTTTACACATCAATAAGTTTTGTTTATTATTTAAACTTGCGAACTCACCAACAATATGTTTACCTTTTGAACATAACTTTTGAAGTAACAATCATTGAGGATAGCTAGGGATCTTTCCTTAGTGACGACCTTAGGATTGAAATGCTTTGAACTCTTTGAATGTCTTTGACAATTACATTGACTTTTATTTATTATTCACATTATGTTCACTTGTTCCCAAGTTTTAGGATTTATATCTATTTGTTTGTATGACTATGTTTGTCGTGGATTTGACTAACTGTGACACAAGACTCCAATTGTGTCGGGTGACGTCATGACACGTTCACTTTCATCATTTATTGCATCTCTATTAATTAACAATGTGTTATGACGATCCCGTCCGTTACATCCTCGTATTTCCGCTATAAGCGGGGGTGTGACAAAGGGATCCATCCCATACATATATATTCATATATAGATACATATATATATATATATATATATACATATATATACACATACATATATATATATATACACACACATATATAGGGGATGGTTCATGAGAAAACCAATAGTTATGTGAAAACCATGGAAAAAAATTACATAATTCATAAATTTTATTTGATTTTAATTGTTAAAAGGTTACTTAAGCATTTGTTACATATATGTTGAGCATAAATACGAGAATGAGAAGTGTTACGCATACGTAACATCATATCGAACGAAAAATGGTTACGTATATGTAACCTATATGTGACGTATGTGTAAAACCATACTACGGTTTTTCATTTGATCCATACCCTGTTTTACACACACACACACACAAATATAAAGGGTATGATAAAAATTATAAGTTATGTGACCGGTTTCATTAGTTTTCTTTAGTTTTCACTTAATTTTGTGGTTTTGTTAGGATCCCTCCTTTATTATATATATATACATATCAATATATATGCGTGTATATATATACATACATATATATATCATATATACATATTAATGTGAATTTATTTTCTCATTTGTCATTTTAAATATTTGGTTCATCCGTGTAACACACAGGTCACTAACGTAGTTTATTAATACATAACTAAATTATACGATTTTACACATATTTTATCTTTAAATATAGAGTAATAATTTGTAACTAGTTTTATACCCGTCTTGTGGCCGGGAGGTTTCATGTCGTAATGTAATAAATATGTCTTCTTAAATTATAAACAATAACACTATTAACGTATTAGTATAAAGACAATTTAACGCATACCAAAAAGTCTTTTATATTTGAGGATATGCGGGTATGATTTTAAGATTAATATTAGTTTGAAAAGCACACATCCAAATAAACAAGTCATATAAAGACAAAGGATTCATCAAGATCCTAAAAAAACATTCTCGACAACGTCAACAAAGATATGGTGTAGAAAAGATAACACCAAGATTATGACATTCAATCTAAAAAGGTCTATAACAAATCCTAGTTAGATAAACTCCAAAACGACGTGCTTCCACCAAATCCGCATCCTATAACAAAAGGAAAAAAAGTATTAATGAAGATCATTAATATAATTGAATAAATGACATAAACATATAACATATAGTGCACTTTTTTGGAGTCATCAAAACATACATGCAATAACTTTAGTACTCTAAACGCTTAGGCCTATTTTTGATCCTTCGCGATCTTATATACTGCAACTTTTCATGAGCTTTCGCAGGATAATCAACCTCAGCCAGAGTAGAAGGTTTGGTTGTATCAACAATGGATGTATCAACAATAGATGTATCTGAAACATCTTTTGTAAATCCTACCTCATCACCATTATCAAGTACAACCTAAAAATACAATAAAAGAACATAAAGTAAAACGAAACACAGGTAATTTATACGTCAATAACAATTATAGCAAAATATACCGATAATGTTTTTGATGTTGTAAAAGAAGAAGTGTGTGGTCCCCATAACGCCTCAGCAGCCATATCCCATTCATCACTTGTAATTCTAGAAAAAAAATCAACACCTTCATCATCCTCCTGAGTGTAGAGAATATCGATTGTTTGAGCACTGGCACTCGCTCCAACAATCGACATGTAGGAGTGGTTATTGAGTTGATTCACATCATCTCCGAGGTATTTAGAAACGGTGAAGCGTCGAACATATTCAGGAGCCAAGTTGAATTTATCAATCTTTACTCTAAGAATGACACTTCAAGCAAATAAATTATCAATAAAAAAATCAGGTATCCAGTGCGGGTTATCAATACCCTACACAATACATAAGAGAAGGTGAGGATGCAAATATACATAAAAATATTCAAACACACATGCATGTATATCAAAAAAGACATAAATTAAGACAAAAAAAAAAAGATTTGCATGTGAATATATATACATAGGAGTGAATGAATGAGATTGTTTGATATGGCATGGGGATATGTGAATAGTAGTGTATGGAGCAGTCATTTGATGCTTATAAGAACATATATACCTTAGTAAAACTCTTCATAAGTAAATCCGACGCCGTAATGCCAAGAAGAGCATACACAACATCATCAAATAAAACACGCTTCATTTCTTGACCGTTATCAACAACACGAATTTCCAGTTTGTACCTGTATAAAGGCATTACCAGTGAAGGAAAAAATGGTGGAGGAAAAGTTCTGTCTCGCTTACCCATGATGTGGATTGACAACATTTTTTTTACAAGCAAAACAAAAGTATTGATCCTCAACCAATGTCATCTTCTTACGACAAGTATTGCACTTTATATAAGTCCATTCATTTGTTAAATCAACACCAATTATTAGACCATTGATGTTGAACATTACTCCCTACAAAAAAAAGAGAAATAAAAACTATAAAAAATTATCAAAGAAATGTACTTTAATTATCATAAAACTTAGAGCAGTACCGGCATAATCCCGTCTTGCAAAATTTTGTACAAATCAGAGATTCACGTAACACTAAAATTCCCATCATGATGTTTCGGTGATTTGAATGTAACTATACAATATTCACTAAAAACACCATTATGATAGCTTAATGATTAAAATGGATCATTATTATAGACTAAACCATGGAGAAACATATGATGACGTACATTGTCTTAAAAGTATCAACGAAGGGCGACTGTGGGTTTAGATACAGATGGGATCCTACAGTTCACACCAAACAAAGGCACATGCTTTGGACAAACAAAACTTAAATGTAACATGCCATTTATACATCAAATAACAAAATAATTTTTATAAAAAGATGATACCATTGAACAATAGAACTTTGCACGATGTCACAACGACAAGTATGTTATGGTTGCCATAACTTCGAATGTCATCGTCAACAACATGTCACGCCAACTTTGCCCATAAAGACAATCTAAGCTCCGAGCCACTATATGTTGTCATTATAATTAACAAAATATTTTAAAAAGACGTTTAATTTCTATAATTGCAAAAACGGGTATACCACGCATCAGCGATAACAATGTCTCGCACATCGCTATCAACCAATTGGACTACACAAGATTGATTGGAAACATAACCCCACAGGCGAAGTATGCCAATAACATCTGTGTATGACGTGATGTTAGAAAATCTAAAAATAAGGAAAGCCAACGGTTAAAAAAAGCATAACATGTAGGTACTTGTCGTTATTAAGACGATGCCGAAGCCCATTAATGGAGTAGGTTCAAAAACGTAGCGTTTGAAATTGAGACACCTCCATTTGGCATTCATTAACTATTGTCGCTCGCGTGAAGTGAACATAGATATCTCGATGAATTGGGCAATAAAGTGTATCGTACGGAAGAACCACAAACTTATAAATACTGTATACATGACCCTCCGTAAATGCATTTTTAAAAATAGAAATAAGATAAGCTTGTGTATGTATTGAGCAATTCTACAAAGAAAGAATAACATTACGTCAATACGAAACAATTGTGAGTAGATTCAAACATATAACTTTTCAATATCCTCTTACGTGCTGATCGGATACAACAATATCATACGACAGAACACGATTAGTGTGTGGGTTGAATGATGTCCATGCACGGAAACCATAACAGTCATCCGCCACTTAAATGTCGTATTAGGACGTAGATCGGAAAGACGAGAGCATGCCATGGTGGTAGGCAACCTGCTATATCTGAAAGTTCCAAAACAAATTATATTTATTAGCGACATTATGTAGAAGCACACATGAATAGCAAAATAATTGTATATAAAAAGATGAACTTTGAGCTAACTAATCCATAGACAACCTTTAGAGTTCAATGCACACACGTGGGTTTGGACGTTGGAGGTTTCATGGAACTTGGAAGTGCCGGATATCATGGAACGTGGAAGTGCCGGATATCATGGAATGTGGAAGTGCCGGATATCATGGAACGTGGAAGTGCCGATATCATGGAACGTGGGTTTGCAACCTCTGTAACCTACACAACTCTTCAACAACCGCCTAATTTATACGGTCCAGATCAAAAGTACGTGGGTTTTAACGGTTCAGATTAACAAAAATGTGTAACCATTATCCAGCAACCATATATATATATATATATATATATATATATATATATATATATATATAATTTCATTATTTGTTATATTTTTATATATTTATTATATTTCTATTTCAATAATGATTAATATATTTAAAAATAAAATATTTATAAAACTAATAATGTTAGATACTTTTATTTATTCTATCAATCTAATATACAGGCTTTAACTTAGTTTATATAGATGATCAACAAAATTGCGTCGAAACTAATCAAGAAATTTCCTTTAGCTTAAGAATCAGTTTTTCATATTTGGATTTATTTTAGAATTTGATTAACATTTTTGTTAGTACATTTTCCTAATTAAAAAAAATCAAACATGTATGATCCCAATGACACAATCTCTACGTCGTTAATACCGATAGGTTCAATTACTCTATAATAAAATAACATGGGAAATGAATAGTATAGTTTTGAGTTTTAGAATTTAATCATAATAGTTTTAATAGTTTCATTTTTAGTGCAATAATTTTTAGTTATTTAATTTTAACTATTAATGTTTAGTTTCTTAGAGTTGGCTACTATAATTAATTGTCATGAGAAATAAATAATATAGTTTTGAGTTTTTAGATTTTAACCACGATAGTTCTAAGTAGTTTTACTTTTAGCAATAATTTATAGTTATTTAACTTTAGCTACTAAAGTTTAGTATCTTAGAGTTTGGCTACAAAATTGTTTAAAATAAAGTTATATTTTTTGAGTTTGACCACTAAAGCTTAATACTTTGAGTTTCTCCAACAAACTTTAATTTTTTGGTTTGACGGGCTAGATAGATGACAACCAAAGCAACACATCATTCGTGTGGGAAAATTGATCGAACTCTTGTCGCATTGGACATTACTTTGACTACTAAAGTTAGGATCTTAGTGTTTGACCACTTAATTATTTATAGTAAAGTTCTTTTTTAAGTTTGGCTACTAAAGTTTAGTGTTTCTGAGTTTCGCAAACTTGGGTTTTATAGTTTTTGACAAGCCGGACATATAACGATCAAAGTAACGCAACGTTGTATGTGGAAAAATTGACTAGACTCTCGCCGTGTAGCACAGTGATAACAATAGTCGTTGCAACATGTTTGGCATCTGCGTTATGATATTCGGCATATGACGAAAGTTCCCAAGCACCGCGTGGGGAAAAATTCTAGTTTATTATATATTGTTGTGTTTAACACCCTATAGTTTTTAAGTCCTGCGCGATACAAAATGTGATTATTTTATTTTAAAAACATTTTACACAAAAATATTGTATGATCCTGTAGTTTAGCATTCATAGTAGGTATTAGTCTACCATCTTAAACTATTGGTCCTTCATGTAACTTGTTGTATTCTAGTTGTACTTTCTTGTAACTTTGTACTCTATATATTTCTCCTTCCATTCATTGTGAAGATATGGAGAGTTTACATTGATGTGAGTGTGTTAATTTTATATGGTATAAGAGCCTAAAGATCCTCACCTCCTCACATTCATCTTCCCCCTCCCTTCCCCTCCCCTCACCCGACTTTTCTGCCCCTTCCTATCCTCTCGGCTCCATCCTTCTTCGTCTTCATGGCTTCCTCTTCAAATGATATTACCATCCCTCTCAACACTCTCATACACATGATCACCATCAAACTCAACTCCACCAATTATCTCTTATGGAAAAATCAAATGCTACCTATCCTTACTTATCAAAATCTCCTACCTCATGTTGATGGCTCATCCACTGCCCCGCCTCCTCTTTTATCATCTGATGACAAAACCGTTGACGATCCCGCGTACTCCGCATGGGTCACCACCGATCAACGGACGATCATAATTCTCCATGCCTCCCTCTCCGAGGAGGCCGTCACTGTCATCGTGGGCTTACCCACGGCTTGGCAAATCTGCGTTGCCTTGGAGCATGCCTTCGGAAACTCATACATTGATCGTGTTCACAACCTCCGTGATCAACTCCGTCTCCTTCAAAAAGGCTCCAAGTCAATCGCTGAATTTGGTCGCACCTTCAAGTCCCTTTGTGACCAACTTGCTGCAATCGGTCACCCCATGGATGATGCTGATCAAGTTCACTGGTTTTTATGTGGCCTCGAGTCACCATTCGAGGCATTCTCCACTGCCATTCGATCCACCCGACCCGCCCCGGTGTTCTCCGATCTCTCGACACGCGTAGAAAGTCATGAATTATTCATGCGCAATCTTCATGGATCACCGACACCTCCAGTTGCTTTCAATGTTCAAGCCACGAGGCCGTTTTCTCCTCGGGTCGCGGTGGAAGATCAACCCGTGGCTCTCACTATAACACCAATCGGGGTGGTCGCTCACGTGGTCGCCTCCCGCCCACGTGTCAACTATGTCGCCAAGATGGTCACATTGCTTCTTAATGTCCGAATTTAACTTCATATGCCTCTCATGTGTCTCTGAAGCCAATGATGAAAGTCTTGCGAGTGCTTTTCTCTCTCAATGCCATATTCCTCCTCCACTCCTGTGACACCCGTCACCTTAAGGTCCGTCGAACGACATAAATAAGCATAGAATTATTTTAATTATTCTTCCTTTTCTTCATGAACTCCTACTTTAAGGAATCATGTCTGCTTTATTTTTCCTTGTGCCTGTACTTCCTCCGAGAACGTGTGTTAAGCATAAACCTTTTATAAATTTCATCACCATTACCACCAAATATATCATTTTTTATTTCAACCATTGTCATTAATAAAACCATTTTAGACTATCAAATACCATTAAACACGCTTTTAACCTTAATAACAACATTTTAAGGTCGTAATCAACCGAACAAATTTTGGGGAACTCGAGGTTAAGTGCAGGGACTAAACTTGTAATTTTGCAAACTTGGACTGGGTATATAAACCCCATTCCCAGCCACATTCCTCATCACTACATCTTCTTCACCTCTTCACTCCCTACACACACATTTTCTTCATTCTAGCACCAATCCACCCGCTTGGTCTTGTTCTTGTTGTCTAGACTCCACCTACGGCCTAGTCTACTCTATTTGTAGCAGGTAGACGACCTTGGTTCCCTTTTCCTTGCCTATTCACGGCTGTCCAAACTAGGGTTTCGGGTGTTTCGGGTTCAACTCGAACACATGAGGTCGTGTGTGGGGTGCGTGTGAGGTGTTTCTGGAAGTCCTTGTGGTGTAAAACTCGCGTTTAGAGCAGCTCGGGGCTGCTCAGCCCGACCACAGTCGCGACTGGGTCTGTCATGCGATTGAGCCGTGCGACTGAGTGAGTCGTGCTACTGAATCTTGCGTCTAAGTCATTCGTGCGACTGAGTTGTGCGGCTAGGCATGTCGTGCGACTGAGTCGTGCGACTGTGAGTTTGTATGCGATTGAGTCATGCGTGCGAATGTTGTATGTGATTGAGTCATGCGTATGAATGATTGTGTGCGATTGAGTCAGGTGACCGACTGAATGTATGCGATTGTGCGTGTTTCGCACGACTGGAGTCCAATCGCACCAATGAAGGTTCAATCGCACGAAAGTAGCTAATACGCACGATTGAGGGTTGATTCGTGTGCATGGAGGTTTGATCGTGCGAATGTGTGTTGTGTGGTACGACTGAATGCCAGCCATGCGAATGAAGACTCAATCGTACGAATGAAGCTGATTTGTACGATTGAAGGTTGATTCGTAAGGATGGGGCATTGAGTCGGGCGTCTGGTCCTGTTGTGTGACTGATGATGTTGAGTGTGAATTTCACCTTGAACGTCTGATGATGATAAGGCAACATCAGTAAAAGTGTCATTGCTTGACCACAAAGATTAAAGTCAACGCTATCAATATGCACATACTATTTCAATTGAAAACAACCTAACATTTTACAGTTATCGACAATCCAATTGAAACTCCAAATACTTAACAAGTGTTGTCTTTCATAACCACGAGATCATTTCACGGATGTCATAAGCAATGACAACTACTCGTAGTACTTGGATCTACATAAGATCTGATACGTGTGTTCGCTTGTGTGTGGTGCTACCCACGACCGAAACGATACAACCCGAACCGACCAAATTACTATACGCTTTGTACAGGTCATTAATGCTTAACAATAACTGTCAATAGGTGTTGACTGTTCTCTCCGCATACAATGTTGGGATCTCGATCTTCATACTTACCACTTAACATGAGTTTCGTGGCCCCTTTTTGTGCTTATACTACTTTACAAACATTTACAAACATGGGGGAAAGTAAGTCTGCCACCGTTTTCTATGCTGTACAACATACATACAATTTACATACTTGGAATCAACGTGCTACTGTTTTGTGGGTACTATCTGATACATGCTTGAGTCTCTTTGTGGTTCTTTCTTACAACCATTTAATTCCAGTATGGAACCGACGGTTAGGTATTGGTAGTACTACTGGGTTGACACCCCCACCCTCGTGTTGGTATACTAGTTAGTACCAACAATAGCCAGGTACGGCCTTGGGTGAATATATTCCGACAAGATTCTTTGTGTACGTCATTAGGTTTGGTTGTAAAGCTCTTGTCATGTGATTTTGCTTACTTATAACTGTATGCACGGTATTCTGCAACAACTTTATACAGCATCAATTACTTATTTACTTTAAACCTGCGAACTCACAACCATTTTGTTAACCATTTTGAGCATATCTTTTCAGGTGATCATGCTAGCTGAGGTTCTAGGTGTGCTGCCTTAGTGGAGACCCTAGGATGCATTTCGGGCCAAACTTGTCATTTAAAAAACAATTGATGTATCTATTTCAAACAACGTTATACTTTGTAACTTGTTCCCGGGTTGTGGGAATTGCATACAATGTTATCATCTATGTAGTATGATTTATTGTCATGTTTATGCTTATGGCTATGTTGTCGTGAATACTGACTAAACACGACACAAGTCCCCTTGTTGTCGGGTGTTGTCATGACACGCTTGTCATCATCATTATTATTGCATCTCTATATCGCTTACCATGTTTTATGACGATTCCCGTCTCGTTACGCCTCCGTGTTTCCACTCTTAGCGGGGGTGCGACAGACTGGTATCAGAGCCATTGGTTATAGAGAATTAGGCAATACGCTGACCTAGACTATACCTAGGACCTTCATGTAGATTGCATGCCAGGGTTGTGTGCATTTTGTATCTCATACGTGTTCCTCATTACGTGTTCGTTTATCTATCTATTTCGTGATCTTTTCACCCTATGAGAGAGCCCTTGTGCTCACTCTTTTATGGGATGCTCCTATTAGATCTTCCGTTCCCTCTGTGCGCCAAGTATCATAACAAATTCGGTATTGAGACCCGAAGAGATCTTCACAGATCATATACTGCTCTTAACCTGGGATACTGAGACCGACCCGAGGAGGCTATGTCTGAGTCCTTTAGGATGCGAGACAGGCAACCTCCACCAACTATACGTGATTACATGCTTGGGCTCTCAGTTGACTTGATGGATTATTATGGATATGATGAAAAGGAAAGTCGGAAGTCATGTAACCGGTTCGGGCATCACTCTCGGTACATCGTGGGTGTGGTGAACGCTACGGGGAACCCTATATATAAACATCACCGGTATACCGAGAATATGCTTGAAATGGGCTGCATGGTGATCTTGACCGACCGAACCATGAACATTGGAACTTGATAAGTGGAATACTTGTGTATCTTATGGTGACTAAAGCTTACATGTTACCTCTTTTATGAATAGAACATGCCGCCTCGAAGATCTACTCGCAGTAATAGTAGCGGAAGTGAAGCCCCAAGGGGCAGAGGCAGAGGCAGAGGCAGGGGAAGAACCCCAAGAACAAGTGATGCTCCTGCCAGTAACAATCAAGGAACAGGGAACGCGGATGTGGCAGCCCTGATCGCTCAACAGCTGGCCGCACTAATTCCGACTATCGTGGCCCAAGTGAGCGATGCTCTTCAGAATTCTCACCCCCACGGGGACGGTGGCAATGATAATGAGGATAACGGTAACCCGACTGGGAACAAAAGCAATCAGGAGACCGGAAATGGTGGTACAGCCGTAGGAAACTGGAATTGTTAATGAGACCGGGGTTGTGAATGCTAGACGGGGATGTTCGTACAAGGAATTTGTGGCTTGTAAACCACGAGAGTTTGATGGCAAAGGTGGAGCCATAGCTCTGACCAGATGGCTTGAAAAGATGGAGGCGTGATCGACATCAGGAATGCCTCGACAGTCAAAGGATTAAGTACGCCACTTGCTCAGTACAGAGCAAGGCACTAACGTGGTGGAACACTCAGATTCAGGCTAGGGGAAGAGAATCCGCGATGCAAATGTCGTGGGATGAGTTCAAGGCCCTAATCACCGAGGAGTACTGTCATCTCATGAGATGCAAAAACTTGAGCATGAGTTCTGGAATCATGCCATGGTGGGGGCTGGGCACGCAGCTTACACCGATCGTTTTCACGAGCTAGCAAGGTTGGTTCCACATCTAGTCACCCCGGAATCAAAAAGGATAGAGAGGTACATTTGGGGACTTGCGCCTCAAATCCGGCAATGGTAACTGCTACTACTCTCCTACTATTCAGAACACGATTCGAAGGCTGGCGCTCTAACTGATGAAATGGTGAGAACAGGGGTATTGGGCAGGGGAGCAGAGAAAAGGAAAGAAGTTGGGGAAACGAGCCGGTCGAGTGCCGGAAATTCGAGAAAAGGGCCAAGACAACCAGAAATTTTGTGGCCGTGACCCAGGGCAGGAGAGAATATGTGGGTCCGCACCCCCGATGCGATAGGTGCAACTTTCATCATCCCCCAGCTATGCCCTATCGGGTGTGCGCTAACTGTAGACGCCCGGACATTTAGCAAGAGACTGCAGAACACCGCCGAATATGGTCGCACCAGTCAACGCGGTTAACCCCGCCGGGAACGCCAGGGCTTTATGAGTGTGGAAGCCCTGATCACTACCAAAACATGTGCCCCAACTGAATCGGGCGTCGGGCCAACAAGGGAACAACCAGCATTAGACTATGGCTATAGCTGGAATCAAGGCCGACAACCAGGGAACGCGGCTCGGGGACGCGCTTTTGCCATTGGAGCCAATGAAGCCCGCCAGGACCCAAATGTCGTCACGGGTACGCACTTACTCAATAATCACTTTGCATCTGTATTATTTGACACTGGAGCAGACAATAGCTTTATATCTTCTGATTTATGCAATTGCTCGATTTGAGTCCTAGTAGGCTAGAAACTAGCTACTCTGTAGAAATGGCCAAGGTAGGGTGTTCAGGCCAACGAGATTATTAGAAAGTGCTCATAATATTAGAGAACCACACCTTCGATATAGACTTGATACCCTTTGCTAGGAAGTTTCGATGTGATTGTGGGAATGGACTGGTTGTCGAAACACAGGGCCGAGATTGTCTGTCGAGACAAGGTAGTGCGAATCCCTATGTCAGACGGGGGAGTACTCAGAATTCAAGGAGAAAGACCGGGAGAAACCTTAAAGCTTATTTCCTGCATGAAAGCACGCCGGTTTTACGAAAACAGTGCTACTCTTTTCTGGCTCACGTGGTGGAAAAGAGGAAGAGGAGCAGAAATTGGCAAATATCCCTGTAGTGCGGATTACCCAGATGTATTTCCTGATGACTTGCTTGTTTGCCTCCTCCACGACAGGTGGAATTTCGTATTGAGTTGGTTCCTGGAGCTACACCGGTAGCAAAGACACCGTATCGGTTGGCACCGTCTGAAATGCAAGAGTTATCTAGCCAGTTACAGGAACTACTGGAGAAGGGTTTTATTCGGCCGAGTCACTCACCTTGGGGAGCACCAGTGTTATTTGTCAAGAAGAAGGATGGGTCGTTCCGTATGTGCATCGACTACCGTGAGTTGAACAAATTAACTGTGAAGAATCGGTATCCTCTCCCCAGGATCGACGACCTATTTGATCAGTTACAAGGAGCTTCGTATTTTTCCAAGATCGACCTTCGATCTGGATATCACCAACTAAGGGTTTTCGAGGAGGACGTACCGAAGACAACGTTTAGAAATCGTTATGGGCACTATGAGTTCTTGGTCATGCCGTTCAGATTGACTAACGCACCAGCTGTGTTCATGGACTTGATATCGGGTGTGCAAACCTTACTTGGATAAGTTTGTGATCGTATCATTGACGACATACTTACTACTCTCTCTCGATCGAAGGAGGACCATGAAGAACACCTTCGGGAATACTGGAACTGTTAAGAGAAGAGAAACTTTTCGCCAAGTTCTCGAAGTGTGAATTCTGGCTGCGAGAGGTGAAGTTTTTGGGTCATGTGGTTAACAAGACGGGATTCATGTAGATCTCGGCAAGATCGAAGCGGTAAAGAAATGGGATACACCCCAGACACCTTCAGAGATACGGCATTTCTTAGGATTAGCCGATACTATCGCCGTCGTTTCATTGCGAACTTTTCAAAGATCGCTCAACTGTTGATGTTGCTGACTCAGAAAGACAAGAAGTTTGATTGGGGAGATGCGCAAGAATGGGCGTTCCAAACGCTGAAAGATAAGCTGTGCAATGCACCGATATTGTCCCTCCCAGACGGAACTGATGATTTTGTGGTGTACTGTGATGCTTCGCATCAAGGGTTGGGATGTGTACTAATGCAGAAAGATAAGGTGATTGCCTACGCTTCGCGACAACTTAAGGTGCACAAGAAGAACTACACGACTCATGATCTTGAGTTGGGCGCTGTAGTATTCGCACTTAAAATATGGAGGTATTACCTGTATGGAACCAAATGCATCGTATCACAGATCATAAAAGCCTTCAACATATTCTGGATCAGAAGGAACTCAATATGCGACAGCGGCGTTGGGTAGAGCTTCTTAGTGACTACGATTGTGAAATCCGGTATCATCCGGGAAAGCTAATGTGGTGGCTGATGCTCTAAGCCGCAAGGAACGCGTGAAACCACTACGTGCTCGAGCTTTGGGATTGAACATTCAAACAAATTTGAAAGCTCAGATCCAAATTGCACAAAGTGAGGCGTTGAAAGAAGGAAATCTTGCGGGAGAAGAATTCCGAGGGTTGGATAAACAACTGATGTGCAAGGACGATGGTGTGCAGTACTTCGTGGACCGTATATGGGTACCCAAGTGGGGAGGTGTACGTACCTTGGTCATGGATGAAGCACACAAGACACACGAATTCTATTCATCCTGGCGTTGACAAGATGTACCACGATCTCAAAGATCTGTACTGGTGGCCAGGCCTAAAGAATACATTGCCACGTACGTCAGCAGATGCTTGACATGCTCGAAAGTTAAAGCTGAACATCAGAAACCATCGGGACTGTTACAGCAACCTGAGATTCCCGGATGGAAATGGGAGAACATAGCCATGGACTTCATTACCAAACTCCCTCGAGCGAGCAACGGGCATGACTCGATATGGGTCGTAGTGGATCGAATGACGAAATCAGCACACTTCTTGCCAATCCGAGAAGACTACAAAATGGACAAGTTGGCGAGATTGTACATAAAAGAGGTCGTGACAAGACACGGAGTGCCGGTGTCAATCATATCCGACCGTGACGGCCGATTCACTTCACGATTTTGGCAAACACTACAGAAAGCAATGGGCACTCGATTAGACATGAGTACCGCCTATCACCCTCAAACAGATGGCCAAAGTGAACGAACCATACAAACGCTAGAAGACATGCTGAGAGCGTGTGTAATCGACTTTGGTGGTAGTTGGGATACTCATTTGCCATTGATTGAGTTCTATTACAATAACAGCTACCACACCAGCATTGGGTGTGCTCCGTTCGAAGCGTTGTACGGAAGGAAGTGTAGATCACCCGTTTGTTGGGCCGAGATTGGTGAAAGTCAGTTAACAGGCCCAGAGATCATCCAGGAAACAACCGACAAGATCTTCCAAATGAAAGATAGGCTGAAAGCCGCTAGAGATCGCCAAAAGAGCTACGCCGACAATCGTCGAAAGCCTCTAGAATTCAACGTTGGGGACCGAGTGCTACTCAAATTCTCTCCTTGGAAAGGAGTTATTCGGTTTGGAAAGAAAGGGAAGTTAGCCCCAAGATACGTTGGACCATTCGAGATTACAGAAAGAATTGGTCCAGTGGCTTACCGATTAAGGTTACCACAAAAACTCAACGGTGTGCATGATACTTTCCATGTGTCGAACCTCAAGAAGTGTTTGGCTGACAAATCACTTCACATACCCATTGACGATATCAAAATCGACGAAAAGCTTCATTTTATTGAGGAACCCATTGAAGTCATGGATCGTAAGGTCAAACAGTTGAAGCGCAACAGAATACCAATTGTTCGCGTAAGGTGGAATTCAAAACGAGGGCTAGAGTTTACATGGGAACGGGAAGATCAAATGAAACTCAAATACCCACACCTATTCGTGGATGACACTCTTGGACCTAACTCCAGCTGAATTTCGGGACGAAATTCTCTCAACTGGGGGATACTATGACCCCGTCACCTTAAGGTCCGTCGAACGACATAAATAAGCATAGAAATATATTAATTATTCTTCCTTTTCTTCATGAACTCCTGCTTTAAGGAATCATGTCTGCTTTATTTCCCCTTGTGCCTGTACTTCCTCCGAGAACGTGTGTTAAGCATAAACCTTTATAAATTTCATCACCATTACCACCAAATATATCATTTTTTAATTTCAACCATTGTCATTAATAAAACCATTTTAGACTATCAAATACCATTAAACACGCTTTTAACCTAATATAACGAACATTTTAAGGTCGTAATCAACCGAAACAAATTTTGGGGAACTCGAGGGTTAAGTGCAGGGACTAAACTTGTAATTTTGCAAACTTGGACTGGGTATATAAACCCATTCCCAGCCACATTCATCATTCACTTCATCTTCTCACCTCTTCACTCCTTACACACATATTTTCTTCATTCTAGCACCAAATCCAACCCGCTTGGTCTTGTTCTTGTTGTCTAGACTCCACCTACGGCCTAGTCTACTCTATTCTAGCAGGTAGACGACCTTGGTTGTCCCTTTTCCTTGCCTATTCACGACTGTCCAACTAGGGTTTCGGGTGTTCGGTTCAACTCGAACACATGAGGTCGTGTGGGTGCGTGTGAGGTCGTTCTGCTTGTGTTCATGTTTGTGTATGTTTGTAGAGTGTTTCTGGAAGTCCTTGTGGTGTAAAACTCGCGTTTAGAGCAGCTCGGGGGCTGCTCAGCCGATCACAGTCGCGATTCTGCAGTTCAGGCGACTGGGTCTGTCATGCGATTGAGCCGTGTGACTGAGTGAGTCGTGCGACTGAATCTTGCGTCTAAGTCAATCTTGCGACTGAGTTGTGCGACTCGGCATGTCGTGCGACTGAGTCGTGCGACTGTGAGTTTGTATGCGATTGAGTCATGCATGCGAATGTGTGTATGTGATTGAGTCTGCGTATGAATGATTGTGTGCGATTGAGTCAGGTGACCGACTGAATGTATGCGATGTGCGTGTTTCGCATGACTGGAGTCCAATTGCACGAATGAAGGTTCAATCGCACGAAAGTAGCTAATTCGCATGATTGAGGGTTGATTCGGCGCATGGAGGTTTGATCGTGCGAATGTGTGTTGTGTGGTACGACTGAATGCCAGCCATGCGAATGAAGACTCAATCGTACGAATGAAGCTTATTCGTACGATTGAAGGTTGATTCGTAGGATGGGGCATTGAGTCGGGCGTCTGGTCCTGTTGTGTGACTGATGATGTTGAGTGTGAATTTCACCTTGAACATCTGATGATGATAAGGCAACATCAGTAAAAGTGTCATTGCTTGACCACAAAGATTAAAGTCAACGCTATCAACATGCACATACTATTTCAATTGAAAACAACCTAACATTTTACAGTTATCGACAATCCAATTGGAACTCCAAATACTTAACAAGTGCTATCTTTCATAACCACGAGATCATTTCACGGATGTCATAAGCAATGACAACTACTCGTAGTACTTGGATCTACGTAAGATCTGATACGTGTGTCCGCTTGTGTGTGTGTGCTACCCACGACCGAACCGATACAACCCGAACCGACCAAACATTACTATACGCTTTGTACAGGTCATTAATGCTTAACAATAACTGTCAATAGGTGTTGACTGTTCTCTGCATACAACTGTTGGGAATCTCGATCTTTCATACTTACCACTTAACATGTGAGTTTCGTGGCCCCTTTTGTGCTTATACTACTTTACGAACATTTACAAACATGGGGGAAAAGTATGCTCGCCCGTTTTCTATGCTGTACAACATAAATACAATTTACATACTTGGAATCACGTGCTACTGTTTTTGGGTACTTATCTGATACATGCTTGAGTCTGCTTTGTGGTTCTTTCTTACAACCATTTAATTCCAGTATGGAACCGACGGTTAGGTATTGGTAGTACTACTGGGTTGACACCCCCACCCTCGTGTTGGTATACTAGTTAGTACCAACAATAGCCAGGTACGGGCCTTGGGTGAATATATTCCGACAAGATTCTTTGTGTACGTCATTAGGTTTGGTTGTAAAGCTCTTGTCATGTGATTTTGCTTACTATAACTGTATGCACGGTATTCTGCAACAACTTTATACAGCATCAATTACTTATTTACTTTAAACCTGCGAACTCACCAACAATTTTGTTGACCATTTTGAGCATATCTTTTCAGGTGATCATGCTAGCTGAGGTTCTAGGTGTGCTGCCTTAGTGGAGACCCTAGGATGCATTGTCGGGCCAAACTTGTCATTTGAAAACAATTGATGTATCTATTTCAAATAACGTTATACTTTGTAACTTGTTCCCGGTTGTGGGAATTGCATACATGTTATCATCTATGTAGTATGATTTATGTGTCATGTTTATGCTTATGGCTATATTGTCGTGAATACTGACAAACACGACACAAGTCCCCTTGTTGTCGGGTGGTGTCATGACACGCTTGTCATCATTATTATTATTGCATCTCTATCGCTTACCATGTGTTTGACGATTCCCGTCTCGTTACGCCCCCGTGTTTCCGCTCTTAGCGGGGGTGTGACAACTCGGATTGGTTTGTGGACTCGGGTGCAACGACCATATAACACCCTCTTCTAGCAATGTTTCAAATCCCACTCCAACCAAAGGTAATGCCTCTGTCATCTTCGGTAATGGAATCTCACTGCCTATTTCTCACAAAGGTGACTCCATTATCTCTAATAAAATTCACTTGAAAAATGTTTTGGTAGTACGCCACATTACAAAACCACTGTTATCCATTAGCAAATTGACTCGAGACAACTTGGTTGATGTTATTCTATCTTATCCTTCATTTGTTATTCAGGATCGACAAACCAAGGAGATCCTAGCCCGGGGCATGTGTAAGGATGGTCTTTATGTTTTGCAACCCGCACATCAAGCTCTTGTTGCTACCACTTCCACACCCAAAGCATCTTTTGAAGTTTGGCACTCCCGCCTGGGGCATGTGCATTTTGACACCATTGTTAATCTTCAAAAACTTAAACATATTTCTGTTTCTGCTTTATTACCTAAACTAGGATTATATTTGTCTTGTCAAATGGCTAAGAGTCATAAAGTACCGTTTGCATTAAACACAAAAAGGGCCTCAAAAACATTAGATCTAATCCATTGTGATCTTTGGGGACCCTCACCAGTCATGTCCGGCGATAACTATCAGTATTATGTGATCTTTATTGATGACTATTCACGATTTTGTTAGTTCTATCCATTAAAACTAAAATCTAAATTCTTCAATGTATTATCCAATTTTATGAATCTTGTTCAAACTCAATTCTCTACTAAAATAAAAACCTTTCAATCTGATAATGGCACGAAATTCACAAATCATAAGGTTCGATCTTTGTTTGAGGCTAATGGCACCTTTCATCGCCTCTTATGTCCGTATACCCCACAACAAAATGGTCGGATCGAACGTAAGCATATACACGTAGTTGAAACCAGGTTAGCAATGCTATTTCATGCTAACTTACCATCTTCCTTTTGGGTTGATGCGTTCTCAACTGCTGTATACATCACTAATCGGTTACCCTTGTCGGTTCTCGATGGCAAATCTCCCTTGAGATGGTGCACATGCATCCACCCGTATAACACGTTCAAGGCCTTGGTTGCCTTGTTTTCCCCTATCTTCGTGATTATGCAGAACATAAACTTGCTCCGCGAAGCATTCCTTGTGTGTTTCTCGGTATAGCCCCATGCACAAGGGTTATCGGTGTCTTGATCCTCTAACATCTCGGGTCTACTTGTCCCGGCATGCTCGTTTTGATGAAACCGTCTTTCCCTTCAACAAAAGCTCTCCTGCTACCAAACCTACTCACGAACTCACCACCTTCCTTGACATTCTTCATCCATAAATACACCAACACCTACTGAACCAACCCCTCCCACACCTCCTGTCCGCGCCACTATACCATTCCATGGCAACTTTGCATGGACATTAACCACTCCCCTACAACCCCCTCCCCCTGTCCGCCTAACCCTTCCACTACTCCATCCACTTCCCCTCAAGCCACACCCACACTCTCGAACCCTTACACTTCTCCACTCCCCCTCGATCCCGCACCCACTCCAACACACCAAGTCCGATTCCCACACCCCCACCTCCACCACCGTCTCACTCGATGATAACTCGAGCTAAATCTGGAATCTTTAAGCCACGTCATCGTGCCGATCTCTCCTGTGTAACACAAAACCCTCTCCATCAAGCCTTGTTTGCCTATATTGATCCTAAAACCTTCTCCTCCTCTGCCAAAGACCCCAAGTGGGTCATTGCTATGCACACGGAACTTGATGCACTTTACAAAAACAACACTTGGACTTTAGTTCCCCGTCCCGTGAATCTCCATATTGTTGGCTCAAAGTGGCTCTTTCGTACCAAATTTCATGCAGATGGTTCCATTGATCGTCACAAAGCCCGTCTTGTGGCGCAAGGGTTTAGCCAAGCACCCGGTCTTGACTACTCTCTTACCTTCAGTTCGGTGGTCAAGGCATCCACGGTTCGAATAATTCTCTCCTTGGCTGTCCTCAATGAGTGGAAATTACATCAATTGGACGTCAACAATGCCTTTCTACACGGTCACTTAAATGAGTGCGTTTACATGGAGCAACCTCCCGGTTTTGTTGACTCACGTTACCCGAACCATGTTTGCAAATTAAACAAAGCACTTTATGGTCTCAAACAAGCACCACGCGCTTGGTTTCATCGCTTGAGTCAGTTTCTCTTGGACGAAGGTTTTACATGCAGTCGTGCGGATCCATCACTATTTGTCTTTAAAAAGGATTCTTGCATCATGTACCTGCTGGTTTATGTTGACGACTTAATTCTCACCGGGAATCAAGACAACATTATCAACAACTTTGTAAAAAGGCTACATCAACAGTTTGCTATAAAAGATTTGGGTGCACTAAATTATTTTCTTGGCTTGGAAGTCGCATACACTCGGTCCGGATTATTTCTTAGTCAAGCAAATTATGCTAAGGAAATCTTGGAACGTGCACAGATGCAAGATGCCAAACCTGCTTTCACCCCCTTGGCTACCAATATGACTTTTACCTCAAAGGGGGTGGCATACACAAATCCAACTCACTATCGATCGATTGTCGGTTCTCTATAATATTTAACTATAACTCGTCCGGATATTTCATACGCCGTAAATCAAGTGAGCCAATTCTTGCATGCCCCAACCGAGGATCATTTTCAAGCGGTCAAACATATCCTTCGGTACATTAAAGGCACTCTTCTATATGGGCTAACTTTTTCAAAACCTGCTCAGTCATCCCTTCTTGGGTATTCGGATGCCGATTGGGCTCGTTGCATTGAAACACGCCGCTCTACGTATGGCTACTCCATATTCTTAGGAGGAAATCTTGTTTCCTGGTCTGCAAAGAAACAACCAACCATTTCAAGATCAAGTTACGAATCGGAGTATCGTGCTATGACAAATGCGGCTACTGAACTTATTTGGATTACACATCTCCTTCGAGAACTTAATGCTCTACCGACAGTCCGACCTACCTTACTGTGTGATAATCGGAGTGCCCTTTTCATCACACAAAATCCAATCTCTCATAAACGCATGAAACATATTGAACTGGATTATCACTTTATACGTGAGCTTGTGTCCTCTGGCAAACTTCACACTAAATTCATTCCTACCAAGCTTCAGGTGGCCGACATTTTTACCAAAAGTCTACCGAGACCTCAATTTGAGACGTTCCGTAGTATGCTTCGTCTCGGACCGCCGCCGTTCAGCTTGCGGGGGATATTAGTCTACCATCTTAAACTATTGGGTCCTTCATGTAACTTGTTGTATTCTAGTTGTACTTTCTTGTAACTTTGTACTCTATATATTTCTCCTTCCATTCATTGTGGAGATATGGAGAGTTTACATTGATGTGAGTGTTTTATTCTATAGTAGGTTTTTATCTTTATATGAATATGTATCCTTTGATATAAGGGATGATTGTGAGTGATTATAAATAAATATAGGAAACATGGTATAATCTCATAACTTTAAAATATTTTTAAATGGTGGTGAGTGTATGAGAGAGAAAATATAATGATAATATATAAAAATATCATTTAATTGAATAAAAAATAAAAAAATAATATTTTTAGTATAAATATAAGGATGAAAATAAAAAAACTAGCATTAATACTCTTATATAATTATATACTTTCAAAGAAATTTACACAATTTTACACGAGAAGAAAGTAAATTATAAACGTTGGTGATCATCCAACATGTAATTAATCATATTTTTGTGTAGTGGCTTCTCTTTCACATTTGTGTTACGTCTTTTTAACAATAATATAAGGTTTTGGCTTCGTACATCTTAGTGTTTTTATTTTATCTTTATGTTTTCATATGTAATAGTAGAAAATCCACGCAATGCAGTGGATGAAACCGTAAATTGTGTTTGTACAAAATTGTTTAGCAACTTCTCTTATTTATTCATACTTGCAAAGTAAAATTACACCCTCGTTAAAAAAGAGAGAAATTTATTCCCTCGACCATAGTAGGACCAATGACAATAATAAGAGATGACATACTACTAACTAATGGAAAAAAGAAACCTCCTTTTAAAGTTGCAATATTTAACCGAAACTCTACAATTTTGATTTAATTGACCAACTACACCAAAGAAACAATTATTACTACAACTAAAACATCAATTTTCATTGAGTGCAATCTATTTCTACTTCTTGTATCAAAAACCAAGACAAAAAATAGACAATCTTTACCAAGAAACGAACTTTTCATTCAATATAAATATTGATTTTAATTCATAGCTAAACACCCCAAGAATTTTATCTAGCCAACCTTTTGTAAAATACAAACTTAACAAAGTGAAACATTTAGTCATTGATACAAAAGTAAAGCAAAATCTACTAATAATTTGCTAATATGCGTTGAAATCCTGAAATAAAATGAATGATCAAGCAATTATATGATTAATGAGGTGAACACCTATACTCATTGCAATACATTTTGGTTATTTTGAAGTAATTATTTTTATATTAATCATATAATCTACCCGAATCTAAACTCTAAAAGTGATACCCTAACATGTATATAAAAGCTCATTATCATCATAGTCATATCCCTTACCATCAGTGTCACCAAAAATGAAGCATTGTTGATAAAATCCAACCAAAATAATTATTGAAGTTTTCCATTATCAATCAAAACAATATAACCTGCATATTTCACTTTCCCTAAAATCAAAATAAAATTTTGATTAAGTCAAAGACAGATACAATCAAAAGATAGTTTCATAATTAACAATAGTTACTAACAAACTATCCCTTGCATAAAATTAGAGGTTTGCAAAAGAAGTTAAATAATATAATTTTGGGTCATAATGAGTGTTTTGAAAATAAAGATGGGTTAGAATAAATTGAATAAAAAACACAAGGGGGTCAAGATGGTTTAAAAACTTTTTTGGAAAAAAAACATAGGTCAAGATGGGTCTTCAAAATTAAAATTTCAAGTCACAATAAGTCAAGGTTTCTTTCACTCAAATTGATCACCTTCGTCGAGTTTCATTGCGCACCACCATCGCAACACCATCGAACCGCCACCATACCACCATCGAACCACCACCACACCACCACCGGTCCACCGCACCACCGTTCCACAACATCACCACCGGTCCATCGCATCTACACCCTCCCACCTCCGTCAAGTTTCATCATGCACCACCACTGCACCTACAGTCGGGCTCCGCATCAGCCTCCATCTCCGTTGAGTTTCATCGCTCACCACCACCACACCTACAGTTGAGCCTCCGCTTCATTATCGTACCATCATCGTCACTTTATTGAAGGTACCACCCTTTATAGATGAAGTTGTATATGTATCTTTTTGAGCTCATATAAGCATTTGTCTATATGTGTTGTTGGATTGTAGAAAACTAGTAAAATAGTATTGGTTTTTTAATAAAAAAATGTTTCATTTTGACCCAAACCTATCCTAACCCAAACCCATCCTGACCTTTTTTTTTAAATGACCTATCCTAACCCAAACCCATCCAGACTCAAATCCATCCTAACCTAACAACCATCCAATTCAATCCACCCATTTTGCCACCTCTAATCTTAAATCATTGAAAATAAGATTACACAATTAGTCATCAACAAATCCATTGTACTATTGGTAATCAGGTTGTTAAGAAATTAGCAATTAGATCTGTGAGCTTTGACAAAGACTTAAAGAACTTGCAGTAACCTTTAAAACAAACTCAATTATAACTTACCAAACTGAAGAGTAGCAAATCATGGTTAATAAAAAATGCCTAAACTAGAGCTATGAATTGATTATTTTTCTACCATGTGTTACACAAATGATTTTAGGCCATAAAAAAGAATGACAATAGCATTCATTTTGTTAATAAATCACAATACTACACATAACTCACAAAATGCAACTTGTTTGTTTCAAATACGCATATCCTAGTAGACAATTTTAGAAATGCATAGATCTAAAAGGCTACAGTGACATATATCCTATATCCTAAAATCAATACATCTGTAGCAAACAGCATTCAACTACCATAGCTAAGCAAGAATGAAAACCCGCCAAATTACGTGTTATTATCTGGTTTTAGTCAATGAAATCATACATGCAAACAGAGAATCTGTCTATATGCTTAAACATTACACTTAGAACATGAATTATACATATTTATAAATTGTGGAATAGGTGTTATTATTGTTTCCCATACCCCAATTAGACAAACATTCATGTAAGGGAGATAAGAGAAGCATTGAGGTGACATTTAACATAGATCAAATACATACCATATAAATGGCTTCTCTTTATAAAAATCAAACCATGATCTATAACAGCGATGAAAATAAAACATGTATAGATCAATTCAATTGAAATAAATTACATGAGTATTCATATTATACTTCATTTATGAGAAAATAAAGCAATCGTGACTTAAAATGACTCCCAAAGCTACCAAAATGGAGCTTGAGTCAAAACATAATCACACCATCAAGGACATTTCAATAAATCACACTATCAGGGACATTCCAATATCCAAACATATGTGTCTGAGATACTTAACAAATTTATATAATTGAAAGCAAACATCAATAATTGAGTCAGATAGTATATGTATACACACATATACAATAGATAAAATACCAATGTATGAGATGAGCTGTATAAAATAAACACTTGTGATATCATTATAATGGATTCCAAATGTTGCATGTTACCGATCATGTTTGTATAGTTGATGCAACACAAACAATAACCTAAATCTACAGTAAACAATTGTCTAGGAACACCAATATAAACATGAAACAATTAAAAAGCCCTAACAATCGACGTAAGCATATAAGAAACAAATAAACTTATTAAACCCTAATAATTAAAATAAAGTAACCAAAAATCGAGACCTATATAAGACATTGAAACATTTGGAATCGAAAGAAGCAAGGGGAAAAATGGGGTTGCTCCCTTGGCAAGACTGGGATAAAGTTGAGCCAAAAGATCCCGATTCAAGATAAATTCATGAGGAAGTGGTGTTTCATTAGGATCTACTCCAGCGTTTGGAAATGGTTAATAGGTAAAGATACATGCACTTGATGCCCCGCACAAGAGAGAGACAAACCAACGTAATCAAGCTGAAAAGAGTGGGCTATGATGTGGATCGAACAACAATTATGGCAATAAAGAAAATAGATAGAAGCATAAAAGAGATTAATTATAGAAAGAAGAGTGGAGCAAATTTTTTCATATGATTGTTATTATCCAAGGTAAAATACATTTAAAGATGCTAAACAAGAAAGTCCACTAACTCCTTATTGAAAAGAAAATATACGTAAGATGGGGTTATGGGTATCCTCATGTACTCCTTTAGTATAGGACTCTAAAACAAATTAAGAATTGTTATAAAAAAGACGTTGAAACTAAAAAGAGTCAGAGTCTCACACACACAAGCATGGGTTGCATGCACATCCTTTGCTTCTCTCACTCATTTCATACTCTCCATCTCCTTCTTTCTCTCTTTATCTGAATATGTGCTTTATGTTTTGATTTTTCTTGAAATCATATAACATTTAGATAAAAAGTTTCAAATGCAAAAAGTAAGTAAAAAAAAGTTTACAACATATCTATTGTGGAACTCGAACCTTTAATTTTATGAAGATAGACTTTCTTTGGATAGTACTAGAACAAAAGCCACTTTAATTTAGATTATATTTATATCACTATATTCTTAAAAAGAGGGGTGTGATTTGTACACCGCTAACTAGGTTGTCATTCGGATTTTTAAATTGGTTATGGGCTCCTTTTGGTTTTAGTGCAGAAAATCAACCTGGAGATCAAACCAAATAAGTAATATTAATCGGTTTTCGGATTTTGTTTCCAGTTTATTCGGATCAAGTTAATCGGTAATCGGGTTTAGACTAACCCATTAAACTTTTAATTATTTGTTATCTCAAATTTTTATGTATGCCATATGTATGTGATCAAAATGCATGTATGAGAATTAGAATGTGTTATCAATCCAGATTTTACAAATTTACATTCACTTTATCATATATACTCAAATGTATATGAAACTAATATTTGATTAACCTTAAAGTTTCATAATAAATTTGATCCACAACAACAAAATATAAAGTTTTAATATTTATATTTTCAATACTATAATCAGTAGCATAATACACACATAAATATAAAGTTTGGAACTTTTTAAACTCTAGGATTTGAGTCAGGGGCTGTTTGATTGTGCTGACCCAGTATGAGCTGACTAAGTCAGAAGCTGACCCAGTCAGAAGATCTGACCGAGTCATACATCTGACTGAAACTTGAGTGTTTGATTATGTATCTGACTGACTCTGCTGACTGAAACTTGGGTGTTTGATTATGTATCTGACTGACTCTGCTAACTGAAACTTGCCTTTGTATTTTAACTTGTGTTGTGTAATCAATAGAAATTAACGAACTTTCAAAAGAACATAATAGCTTAAAATTCAAAATGTCATACAAAATACAAGTTAAACATAAATCAACTTAAACATAAATTACACATAATCCGAATAAAACACACCGAATTTCAAACATATTGCAAGAGTTTACATACAAATCAACTTGAAGCATTTGAAAGTAGTTGATTAGCAATTTGGTCTCGCAAAGCAGTCATATATTCAACGCCTTCTGAACCCCACCCCACTTCATTTGTTTATGTTCAACAATGAAATTATTGAGGCGGTCGACGGCGGCTGGGGGCGGGGGAAGCCCGCGACGGAGACGCAGGGGCGGCGGGCGAGCGGGGGGGAGGATGGAGGCGGTCGACGGCGACTGGGGGCGGGGGAAGCCCGCGACGGAGGCGGAGGGCGGGGGGGGGGGGGGGAGGATGGAGGCGGTCAAACAAGGAGAAAGGGGGAAAAGTTTGTTAGGGCTTGATTTTGGGGTCAGACCTTTTGGTCAGACAAGGAGAAAATAAAGACTCGGTCAGCCCATCCTTCCGGGTCAGACCAGCCAGTCAGACGGATCAAACACACTGACTGGCTGACCGGGTCAGCCAGTCAGTAGTCAGAACCTTGGTCAGACGAATCAAACACCCCCTTAATCGGATTGGCTCTATTCTCTTAAAATCAACTCAAATATTGAATCATGTATACAAATTGGGTTCGATTTAATGTAATAATCGGATTGGGTTGCTTGGGTTAGTCTTTAATTGGTTTCAGGTAAAAAACACACTCTATCACTAACACATTGTAAATGACTATTTACATAGAAGTTAACTGTAGTTCGTAACAACTAACCGGCATGTAAACTACACTTTACTTAATATAAAGGCCATTTACAATGCAACTAGTGTATGTAACCTAGATCAAGATTTCTATCTTAATATAAATTTTCTGGATTGTGTTTTTTTAAACTATTAAAGATGATTCACATTAGTTTTCTCATTCACATCTTCATATTTACATTAAAAATACTGTATTTTTACTCTCATTTTAAATTAAAAAATATTTTTTATATCTTTATTATTATATTTTTTCTCACTATCACTTTTAAAAATATTAAAAAAAATTGAGGTTGAACTTTGTTTTCTTAAATACAAATACAAGACACACACTTTACTTATATAAAAACCATGTGAATACTCTAATTAGAAGCAAGAATGATTGACCGTAAGTCTTCGACCATTATATCACGCAACCGTGGGATTGACTAAATGAATGCCTGCAGAGATAAACATGGACCCATATACTGATTTCAAATTCCAAAAAAAAAATTTGGGGTTTGAACTTTATTTTCTCGAATACAAAAAATCACGATTTTCTTTATCATTCACATCCATAATACAAGACACACACTTATATAAAAACCATGTGAATACTCTAACTAGAAATCTCTCCATTTCTTCTTCTTCTTTTTTCTTTTTCTTTTTCTTTTTTGTGATTTTATAGTGTTTTATCAATTTTAAAAATCTCTCTAGCAGTTTTCGGGTTTAGACTAAACCATTAAATTTAAAATTATTTGTTATCTTAAATGTTTGTTTAATCAATAGGTATGTGATCAAAATGTATATATGCGAATTAACATATGTTATCAATATAGAATTTTATCTATTATTTTGATCCGAAAGTGTTTGCATATTTACGTTTACTTTGTTATACATATTCAAATGTTAAAGGAAATTATATTTTGATTATGTTTGAAGTTCACATAATAAATAGAACCACTAACAATGAAATTTAAAATTAAAAAAAAATCATGTTTTCAAATCTTGTAACGGTAGCATAATACACATATAAATATACACACATATAAATAAATCTTAGAATTTTTTTTAAAACTAATATTCGGGTTAATCGGGTTGACCCAAATCTCTCAATATCAACCCAAATACCAAACCATTTATGAAAATCAGGTTCGGTTTAATGTAATAATCGGTAATTGGGTTGCTCGGGTTAGTCCTTAATCGGGTTCAGGTTGATATTATTCGGGTTCAGGTTGATATTATTCGGGTTTGATATTCGGATTCAAGTAAAAAACACACCCTACATACGTATACGTGGCTTGACACTTTGATCGGTTTCGTTGTTATTAAATGATCTAATCAATATAAAAACTCTACATTAATTATTCAAACTATAGAAAATAATAAAATGTAATATTTTATTCAGTGGTAAAACTTGAACACTTATATTAGGGGTGGAGATGAAATAAATTTTTTTAGGAGAGCGAGCTCGTTTTATAAGAAAAAATTATACCACCAGACCAAAAATTAACACTAATAACAAAAAATATGGAGCGGGGAGGGGGGTGGCCGACTCCGGTCTTACTGATGCCCCGTCCATGATTTTATTATAAAGGAAGCCAGTTTAAAATATTTTGAATGGGTAATTTTGAAATACCAAACTACAAGTTTTTAATGTATAATATACTATACTCTTTTAAATACGATTAGTGAATATTAATCTTTATACAAGTTTAGATTGAGCTATATGAAATAATCAGAAAACTTATAATCATTTTTTCATAATTGGATGGTTATATAAACTAGATGACTTAAGAAAATAATTAAAACTTAGTTACACACAACATAACTACTAATGTAACATGTTAGACGCTCAATAGTTTTTCTTTGGCCTTTTTTTAAATTTACAATATTGACATAATATAGTTTATGGAATAAACAAAATATAAAGCCTAAACTAGTAATCGGGTCAATATATTAGGTTTTGTTAAAAAAAAGATTTATGAAAATCTGATGCAACCAATACAGTTCATATGTTCAACCAGTAAACCTAATAAAAACAGCTTAAGAGCATTCACAGTGGGTTCCCCGACCATATCCTCATATTCACACTTGGATAAATCGACACTCGCCCATACACCGCGTATGGTACCATACGCGGCGTATGAGCAAATGTCGGTTTATCCAAGCGG
This sequence comes from Flaveria trinervia, assembly GCA_025506515.1. Classification (NCBI taxonomy): domain Eukaryota; kingdom Viridiplantae; phylum Streptophyta; class Magnoliopsida; order Asterales; family Asteraceae; genus Flaveria; species Flaveria trinervia. The sequence continues at coordinate 83,321,249 of CM046441.1, read as the reverse complement.
GTGTCTCTTTATTAAGTTGTTTTTATTAGTGTGAATATGGGGATGGGGTCGAAAACATTGAAAACGAGGAAAATTCGGGCTGTCAGATTGTTATACGCCACATATAGCCCATATACGACACATAAAGAGCTATATGATGCGTATAACAAATTTCAACACTAACTACGAGGAAAAATTCAAGGGTTATCAGATTGCTATACATGCCTCATACGACGCGTATGGGACTATACGACACATATAAAAATTTGAGGTGTTGATTTATATAAAAGGTGTCTAAATAATCAAACCCTTAAAAATATTAAAAAAATTATATAAGGGTTGTAGCGTGATTCTTTATATTTTCCCAAATACGAGGAATAATGATAAAACCCTCATTAATATTTTTTTTCATTTACTTACGACTACTAACAATCATTTCCATAATATATGACATATACTTGTATCAAAATAAAAAGAAAAACAAACTGTGAATGCTTTAAGAGTACTCAACTAGACAAAATTGTTTAAACGGCTTAAAACACCGATTGAGATGCCATACCATGATTTAATTAACTACGGTCAGTATAAATCAATTATAGAATCCTACATAAGCAGGTCGTCAAAAGCAAATTCCTTTTGAAGACTACTTGTACTTTTAATTACAATAATGGAAAAAAGAAAAATAAACATCCAAACACTCCTTAATATGTGTGATTTAATATTTTAGCTTTATGACAATATTTTCCATTTTCACCCCTTTTTGACCAACTCTACCACTATAGTCTATACATCCTGACAAGATATTTCGTATTTATAACTTATAAGGTGTCACCTAATTTCAGTGCTCCATATTAATGCAAACGATGATGAATCGAAGACGAAACGTGAATCCTGCATTTCTATCGGGCTAAATTCATCAGTCAGATGTAATTAATAAGGTATGTTATTCGATCTGAAACTCTTAATTTGATTTTATTGTGTTTTATTGGATTAAAGTTGTTAGAAATTGATAATATGAGCTGTAATTAGATCTCCGTGTGTTGATTGATGATCGTCGATATGTGCAATTGATTATTATAGAAGTATGAATCGTTTTTGTGAGAGATATGAATGAATTGTGTTAATTTATTGCGAGATTTAAACCTAGAACGTTTTAGCGGAAACGATTACTTCGATTTGTGATTTATAGTTCTACTGCTTAATGATTGCTGGTGATTGAGGTATTTGAATGATTTGAATGAGATTTCATAGCAGATTTTAGTTTATTGCATCAAACTTGTATACTTCGTTTATTGCTACTGTTTCTTCGAATTCAAACGGAATTATAGCTCCGATGATGATAGTCACCTGAGTTTTGATTCATATAGCTCCGATGATGATAGTCACCTGAGTTTTGATTCAGATTTAACTTCTTTGATTGATTATCGTTTTGATTTTAAATAGGCTTCTGTTATAGTCTGATCGTTATCGTATGTTTTAACGTTTGAATATAAGTTTCTGAGGAACTTTTTATGGATCGATTGAAACAATTGAAAGATTATGAACTGAAATTATAGATGTACACAAAAATTGTAGGAATATTAACTCTTTACACAATTTGATATTCTAAGTTCTGCTATTCATTTGTGTTTCAATGTTTAAATTTAATAACTCATCTTATTAGATTACAAACTAATTCGGTTTTTGCAGTTATAGAGTAAGTTCTTTGTTATTGATTCGGTTTAATTTAGCTAACCGTTGATCATTGTTGTTGAGACAGGATCGGACTGGCCGGTCCGTCCGGTTCGACCGCGAATCGGGGGCTTGTCCGGTCCGATCTGGTGTGAGTCGTTTTGGACTAGTCGAACCGGCCGGTTCGTCCCGAACCGCTGGTCGGACCGGGAAACTGGACCAGTTTTCGTTTTTTTTATTTTAATGGGTAAAAACGGGGTGTTAAACCATAAATTAGTACGTCGGATATACAAATATAGTTAATTTTATATATAACTATAAAATATATATATATATATATATATATAAATCATATATAAATTACTTATATTTAATTACATATATAAATATAATTAAAATATAATTATATCCGGTCCAACCAGTCCGACCGGTCCGACCACCATACCAGTAAGGCGTTTGGTTCGACGTCCGATCCGGTTCTGAAAACATTACCGTTGATTGATAGTTGATTATAACTGAAAGAGTAGTTTCCCAATTGATTTTGTTTCTTAGATTTTTTGATTGTGCTTTGTTACTACATAATAGGGCTGTCTTTTATGATTTGGGTTATAATTAGATTATATTTTTTTAACAACATAATTAGATTATTTGATTTTTAGTTATATTTAATTAATTATTCGATGAAAAGGCATCCTAATTATTCAGGTTGGAGTATTAGGCTGATGTCCTCTTTAATTATTCGATAAAGCATGTCTTAGTTATTCAGGTTGGAGTATTAGGTTAATGTCCTCCTAATAAGTATAAGGTTTAAGTCTGAATAAACATATCTTATTTTATCTAACTATCTAGGGCCTTTAAAAAAACATATCTGATTTTAGTTTTTCTAGAATTTTATGCACCACATAATGATTGATGGACCCACAAGTTATAATTTCAAATTTTCAATACATGTTGAGTCCAAATTCAACTGTTCGTTCAATATTTTAAGGGGAAGGTGCCGTGTATTCTCGTATAATTTGGTCATTGCGCTACACGTAACGTACTTCATGTATTATGATTTTAGTTTTATTCTAAAATATTTATTCACTATAAAATACATAATGCACCGTATATTACTAAAATGCTAATACCTTAAGAGTTTTATGTATATTATTTATGATTATTTACACTTGTAGAGATAAACTTTACAAAAAATATTAAACATAAGTTTTAATAATTATATTTCTCAGTGAGATTTATATAATTTTTTGTGTTTTCTTTTATTTCATTATATTTTATTTTACTATTTAAATATTCAACCTTCACAAATAACTTCACTTCTTTCACCTGACAGCCCCCACCTAAACCGCTATTGTTATCGATTGCCCTGAGGCACTCAAAGCTTCTTGTCGAGAGTGCCTCGAATCCCTTATGTTCTACATTCATTTTTAATTCTCTTGTTCAAAAATTCTTTCTGATTAGTTGATGGATGTTTAGGTAATCTAAACACACACACACACATATATATATATACATATATATATATATATATATATATATATATATATATATATATATATATATATATAATATATATATATATATATATATATATATATATATATGCGAGTTTAAGGTTGTGATTATTGTTAGAATTTTGAGGATACCATTTGTCTTTCACGTTTTGTCCCATTACTCCCGTCATAACCAAACCAACTCCTCTTATACTTGATTGGTGCAACAAATGTTTGAAAAAACTGTAAATTGTTTAAAATAGATGGTGATACGGGGAGTTGTATTATTTATTACTAAAAGAACCATCAACATTAGTAATTTCCATTTCTTTCATGCTTGATGTTGATTGGTGTCAAAAATCAGTAATTTTTTTAATGAAAGATGATTTAAAAAAATGTTAATATAAGTTTATAAAAGATCATTTATTTCTTTTAAAATAAGTTTATGTTTAGAAAATATATGGATTACGGTTAACAATTTTAATTCACTTAAATTCTAATATATATTTAGAAATCAGTAACTTAAATACAAAATTCATTTAAAATGTTTTAATAACAAATACAAGTGAATAACATTGATAGGAACCATCCTAGACCGTAATATCTTTTCTACACGAAGCGGGGGTATAATAAACTTTAATATATCTATTTATCAGTAGCTTTAGTAAACCCGTGTAATACATGGGTTGTATAAATAAATTGATTAAATATAACAAAAACTTATTATTTATAAAATAATATTATAAAATAATATTTAATTGAACATTCCTCATTATAAACAGGGTGACAATTATATTTTCAAACAAACGTTTTTTTTAAATGTTGTTTTTAAAAATTTTTAATTATAACTTCTAATTATAATTATTTTTTGTTTATAAAAGTTTTATCTATAAAAACACCAATTTTAAATTATTTTATATTTTTAATAAAGTTTGATGTTTTAGAAAAAAATCTTAGTTTGATAAAAATTTGCATATTTAGAAATACCAATAATAATATTATCTTTCTTAGTTTATTAAAAATATATTTAAATTAAAAATAAATTAAATAATATTATTAGTAATTAATGTGAGTATTAAATAAGAGAGAGAAACGATAGATTTTTGATGGAAATGAATGTGGTGTTGACAAGTGTAAATTTTAGTTACTCTTTTATTAGAGTAGTAAGATTTCTAATTATAATTATTTTTTGTTTATAAAAGTTTTATCCATAAAAACACCAATTTTAAATTATTTTATAGTTTTAATAAAGTTTGATGTTTTAGAAAAACTTCTTAGTTTGATAAAAATTTGCATATTTAGAAATACCAATAATAATATTATCTTTCTTAGTTTATTAAAAATATATTTAACTTAAAAATAAATTAAATAATATTATTAGTAATTAATGTGAGTATTAAATAAGAGAGAGAGAAACGTAAAATTTTTGATGAAAATGAATATGGTGTTGACAAGTGTAAATTTTAGTTACCATTTTATTAGAGTAGTAAGATTTTCTGATATGTTTAAAACTAGTTATTGCAGGGCACGTAATATATTATTCTAGTTATTATAGCTCGGTTGTGTATTTTGAAATGTTAATACAACATGAGCGTTAATTAATAACCCAAAGCTAAAAGAAAAAGAAAAATTCTTTACATACTAAAACAAAACGTTAAAACAACAAAAAAAGAGGAAAAAAAAAAAGGAAAAGCAAAAGTAAAAAATTTGGATAAAAATAAATTAATACAAAATTAAAAAATATAATACACATAAATAAGTAAAAGCAGTTAAAATAATCTAGAAAGCCCTACCCGAATTCTCCCAAGTGGTGAGGAAAGGAACCAGCGTTTCTATCGATAGACTGTCATCCACTTTATTGTTAACTTGCTCTAATAATAAATATAATAATGAAGAAAACAATGAAAGAGGGAAAAAAAGAAAAAAAATTGGTTCCCTTTGACACACGACACATTGCTCAATACACCCAATAACGTAGAGGTATTGTAGACACTTGCTCAAATGTTTATTAGTTCACCACCACTTCTTTTTAAAAATAGAAGTACCCCGCAACTTCCTAAAGAGTTGCTACATCCATATGTTACTCGGTGTAGCATAGGGGAATATACTTTAATATACTTTTAGATATATGTTATATACCCATATGCATGTTCTACATGCTCATAAGTCATATAGCATGTGTAATTTGTTCGTATACATATGCTATACACGCATAATAGTTGGGGTCTATGTAACATCTAAGATCGAGGTATATTTAACACATCTCGTAAAATAAACACTTGCATTATTATTAAACTAAACATTTTGGTGTTTTTAATTGTAACTTTTTATAATTGATTAAATCTAAAAGATTATTTGATAGAACAATTAAGTTTATAAATGATGACTGATTAAGTCGATAAATTGATTCATCATTTTACTACTTTTGTTACACACTTTTTACAACTAACAACGATATGTTACTGTAGATATAAGTCCCATTCTCAACAAACGACCAGAAGATGAAGAAATCAGCACATACAACTTTGATTTTCATCACTTTGATCATTGTAACACTACTAGTTTCTAAATCAAACGGGGATGCTAGAACCCGAATCATAAAAATGTATTGTGACCAAGGGTTCGAACACAATCAGACTCTATACATCCCAAACTTTGTCCGCGCGACGGAAATAATTAGCACCGCACTGCGAACTTCACTTAATGCAACCGCAGTCGTGGGTAGCGGCCCCGATGAAAACAATATACTAGCCCAATGCTACGGTGATCTCTCTACACAAGATTGCCTCTTATGCTATGCCCAAATGCGTACTTTTCTCCCCAATTGCTACCCCCAAAGTGGGGGCCGCATTTACCTCGACGGGTGTTTTATGCGACTACAAAACTACAGCTATTTTGAGGACTACACGGGCCCAAATGATACTAATGTTTGTGGGAATGTTACAAAGAAAAATATGTTGTTTCAAGACACAACAAGACTCGCAGTGACGAATAGTGTGATGGGTGCATTAAGAAACAATGCTTATTTTGCTAGGGAAGAGATGTTGGTTTCGGGTACTAACAAGTCTGTTTATGTGCTGGCGGAATGTTGGAAGACTTTGAGCCCGAGTTCTTGTAAGGCGTGTTTGGAGAACGCGTCAGCAACGATATCAAAATGTTTACCGTGGTCCGAGGGTCGTGTGCTGAACACAGGGTGTTTCATGAGATATTCGGATACCAACTTCCTCAATCCTATACCAGTTGCAAGCAAATCTAGCAACACAGGTAATGAATAATTAATGATTATATTGAATAAAACTTTAGAAAGGTGGCAAAATGCACTGGAAAACGAGTTGGGTAACATGTTAAAACGTATATATCTGATGATGTTTATTGTGGGTTTTTTGCAGGGAAGATAATAGCTATTGTAGTTTCTGTTGTTAGTTCTGTGGTGGTTTTATTAGTCGTTTTGATGATTGCTTTATATGTAAGGAGACGCAGATATATACAGCAGAAGAGAAAAGGTATGACTATTTTGATCATGTTTTGTAACTCATGAAACAAAGTAGAGAATTGAATTAATATATTTGCAGGTTATTATGATGCTGAGAAAATGGCAAAGATTCTTATTGACAGTAGCTTGAACTTCAAATACTCTACTATTGAAAAAGCTACAGGAAACTGGGATGAAGCCAATAAGCTAGGACAAGGAGGATTTGGGACCGTATACAAGGTACCACATTATTATTAATATTAAAGACTATAAGTAGAGATGAAATTAATTTGTACATGAAAAAAAAAACAATTTTACTTACTGGTTTTAAGGGCCATAGGATATATGGGTCGATTCAACCCAATTTAGATCCTGTCATTTCCTTCGCTCTAGCACTAAAAAGATTTTAGAGTTGCAAACAATATAGGTAACTAATCAAACTCTGAAATTTATCTCAGGGGGTTCTTCCTGATGGACGAGAAATAGCTGTGAAGAGGCTTTTCTTCAACAACAAATTCAGAGCAGCAGATTTCTATAATGAAGTTAACATGATTAGCAGTGTTGAACACAAAAACCTGGTCAGACTTTTAGGATGCAGCTGTTCAGGACCCGAAAGCATTCTTGTATATGAATATCTACCCAACTTGAGCCTAGATCTATTCATTTTCAGTACGTTCAAAACTTTTCTCGATTTCAAGAATATGAAACTAATGACATCAGATGTAATTATTGTTAGATTTTAACTTCTGCAGATGAAATAAAAGGCAGAGAACTAACCTGGGAGAAGAGATTTGAGATTATCCTTGGTGTTGCAGAAGGCTTGGTTTACCTTCATGAAAATACCAAATCACGTATTATACATAGAGATATTAAAGCTTCTAATATCTTGTTAGACTTGCGGCTTCGTGCTAAAATAGCTGATTTTGGGTTGGCGAGATCATTTCAAGATGATAAAAGCCACATCAGCACTGCGATTGCGGGAACATTGTAAGTAGTAGCTTAGTTTTCTCCTTTAGAAGTTTTACAAAGTTGGCCAATTTGTTTATCTCTTTTCAACGTAAACAGAGGTTATATGGCTCCAGAGTACCTAGCCCATGGTCAGTTAACCGAAAAGGTAGATGTCTACAGCTTTGGTGTTCTTATTCTTGAGGTGGTCACTGGTATGGAAAACAACAGAAGCAAAACCGTAGATTATACCTACAGCTTAATGTCTACCGTAAGTATAAAACTACACCTCAAACAATCTTTATCATTATTATCATTATTTATTATTAAAAACATATGTTTTGTTATCATATATTGCAATTCTTTATGGTCATAACAGGCATGGAAGCATTTCAAGCAAGGCACAGTTGAAGAAATATTAGACCCAAACCTAATGATGCACATTTACCCCAACATTAATTTTCTAAAAGATGCCATAAAAGTGGTACACATAGGACTTCTTTGCATCCAAGAAGCACCATCCTCGAGGCCATCAATGTCAGCTGCACTTAAAATGTTAGCAAAATCTGATGAACCCTTACCCACCCCGTCTAAACCCCCTTTCATCGACGAAAATACCATGGAACTTAATAGCATTACACGGAAGTTAATGGGTCACCGCGATGATGATGATTATTCGAGCTCAATTGCTACAGTTTCCCACAGCCATTTCTACCCCAGGTGAAACTAGTTAGTTAGTTGGTCAGTTACAAGATCTGAAGTTAACATTTATTTGTTTACATAGGTTAATATCCTATTTTTGATAAATGATAGTTCTATATATGTTGTACATTCTGAATAATATTAAAGAGATGGACAAAATAATATATCAAAGCCTTTTTGTTTCTGTGACTGGAAAAAACAGGCTGGTTAAAAAGAGAATACGGGTCGAAACAGTTACATTAAATCGTAGGAAAATTGGTTTTTTTGGTCTGTTTGATGAAGTAACACAGGTATGCTGATTTGAGTTATAGTCTCAAATGGGTTAGATATGACAATTCAAAACCTGATGGATTTTGTGTTCACTTCTTGTCATGTTAGAATCTAATTCGTTAAAAAGTCAACCAATGATCCGATTAGTGTGTTTTTTAGCTCAGATTCACCAATTTCATTATTGATCTGTTCTACCTGTCCTAAATGAACTATGGGCATTAATTTAATCATGTTGAAACACGTGAGTATGAGCCTTATTGACATAATTTCAACTTGACGGGCCCTTAAGTAAAAAAAAATTTATTATTTTGACTCGGATCATTTTCTATTTGTATTTTAAGATCAAAACCAGCTATGTGAGTGTTTATGATCATTTTTATGTTATCTTTACAGATTAGGCTAACCAATGCACTGACAATTTGGGTCAAGGTTGATATACTTACATCATTATTACTAAAGATAGCATAATTGTAATTAAGCTTTTGTTTTTACTCAAATGAATCCCAATGGTAGATCATCACAACAAAACTTTATACAGAAACCCACTCTAGGCGAATTTTTTCCAATATGCATGAAGAACACATATAGTCAAAATTATAATTTAGCTACATAATCAAAGTTGAACTTACCCCAATAAGTTTTAAACATCAGATATGATGTTTCTATGCTCATGATGCCTTAAGTAACTTAAATTAATAAGAAACCCATTACTTGACTATAGATCTCACTTAAATCTTCATAAACTAAAAGCTTACCAAAGGATTCTTTAGCAATCTTATTCACTCAGAAGAAGAGTAGAGGTGAACGAAGTACCAAAAGGTCTTGACCTAATGATACAAAGATGTGTTGCATGATATCCCTTTCTAAAAAACTAAGGGTTCGGGTTTTGTTGATGAAAAAAATGTGTAGATTTAAGAGTAGGTTTAAAGTCTGTGTGAGTTTGTTGTTCAATAAAAAAAATCATATAGGTGTACTCATACAAGTTATTTCTTTGTTGTTCTTCTCCTACCTTTTACAATACACACATAAAAAAAGAGCTCTTTGTTTTTGTTCTTTGACCAAAATTTATTGATGCAGCGGATTATGTAAACGTGTTACAAATTGGACTTCTTTACACCATATTTACATGGTCATGGCTCCATCTATACGACCATCAATGATTACATACTTTTACAATTTCTCTCTAACATCAACTTTTATATTTTAACTATTATTAAAATTTTATGCATATGAAAATTAAGAACTTAGATGAATAGTGATTCATTGACCAGAGATTGTGCAAGTAGTAAAGCTTAAGATACAGGTAGGTTATGCACATGTATCTTTGTGGCCTGCCAAAGCAAGCTTTCGTCTCCTCCATAAAAAAACTCGACAGCAACACACATTTTATCTTCATTATTTTTAGACAAAATTACAAAATAGGTCGTTTATGTTTGTATCAAATTTCACTAGATATCCTTACTGCTTAAGAGTAAGAGTCGTCCTTTATGTTTGTTTTTGTTTCATAACTAACCCTCGTTAAATACTGTCGTTAAGTCTTATCATGTGTGATTCGTGTGATGGGCATTTTGGTCAATTAAACCCTCTCCCTTGCATTGATTTCATGGTCATCGACTTTTTAAAGTAACCAGTGAGTATATGTATACATGTTCGTCATACGTGTTGAATCAACACATCGATTTTCTAATCGGAAACATGATCGTTGTTCTCTGTTACTTGCTCTCCGGTCACGTTAAAAGATAGTAGGTTTAATCTTAAACCAATTATAAAAGAAGTGAAGTCGATTCCAGTATAGAATCATTACCGATGCCGGTGGATGTGTTATCGGATGTGAAGTAGACAACGGTGGAGTGTAGATGGATGCAATAATGTACAATCAGCAAAGTTGCATATACAAAATAAAATCATTTTTTATATAGGACATCATCTGTTTCGATCGATCCGACCAACAAACCCTTAAGGCATTCAATTCGTTGTTCAATCCGTTTTTTAAAGAAGTTGTGGATAACTAAGATATGATTTGGATATATAGAGGAATATTTCTGAGAAAGCAAATGGTTATGCGAACAAAAAAAATCATAGAAATCAATAACATAAATCATAACTTTTTTTTTCAATTGTTAAAAGGTTATTTAACTAATTGTTACATATATGTTGAACATAAATACGATAATGAATAGTCTTACGATACGAAAAATATTTCGAATGAAAAATGGTTATGTATGCGTAACCTATGTGTAACGTATATATAAAACTATGTTACAGTTTTCATTTGACACATACCCCTATCTATATATACGCATATATATATATATATATATATATATATATATATATATTATATATATATATATATATATATATATATATATATATATATATATATATATATAATATATTATATATATATATATATATATATATATATATTATATATATATGAGGGATCAAATGAAAACTAGTTTTTTTTGTGAAAACACTAGGAACCAATCTTAACCACTAGTTCTCAATGGTAAAATTGTAATTAACAAAAAATATTTAAGAAATTTATAAATCAAAAAATAACATAAAAATAAAAAAATAAAAACAAAAAAATGTTCCCCAACTTTTCCTCTTTCATAAAAAAAATTATAAAAAATAAAAAAACTCCCGTTTTTTTAACGAAATTCGTTTTACACATGTGTAAATCCAGTACTACACATGTGTATAACTAGATTTACACATATGTAAACAACGAATGTATGATTTTTTTAGAAAAGTATATCAATATGGTAGGCGTTGGAAAGGTAAAAAATACTTAATTTTATGGTGAATTTTTTTTAAAAAAATGATGTCGTGAAAAAAAGTTACGAACGTTTAAAAAAATGGGGAAATGACATGTGATTTGCATGTGATAAAAAATGAGTGGTTGGGATTGGTTTCTAGATTTCTTACAAAAAATATGGTTCTCATTTGAATCATCCCCTATATATATATATAAAAAAAGAGTTGTGATAAAAAATCTATAAATTATATGATCGTTTTCATTGGTTTTCTTTAATTTTCAATAATAATATGGTTTTCGTAGTATTTATCTTCTAAATCTATACATATTAATAAAATAAGATTTTTTTGCCACTTGTCATCTTATTAAACCACAATTTTTACACTTGTTATTTTTAAACATGCTCACTTTATTTTCTCTCTAAAAAGATATTAAAGTAATTAAACACTTAAACAATTTCTCTCTTTTCATGAATATTAATATGATTTTTTGATATATTTTCTCTCTCATCTACATTTTTTTTAAATCAAACATTGTTTTAAAAATAAAATCTATTAAGAAAACTAAAATTCATATATTTTCTAAAAATCGAACCTTTTGAAACAAAATACATTAAATCAGTTTTTTTAAATAATTATAAAATATATAGAATTTTCTAAAAGTAATTTTATTAAAACAACCAGAATAATTGGAAACTTGAGTTTTTAATAAACAAGATTTTTATAAAAAATAAAATTTTATAAGAAAATCTTAAAACAAATATTTAAAAATGAAACTATTTAGATAAGAGATTTAAAATTAGTATAATTTTTTTATCTCTTGAACAAAGACATATATATAATTATACATATCTTAAATTAAAATATCGTATTATAACTTTTTGTGTTTATTACTAACTATAATCCGTTTAATAAATGATTTTCCAGACTATCTTTTTATCTATATATCTATAACATATCTATTGTTTATTTACTTGAAATAGCTATTTATATGCAATAATAATCACATTTTATCGTCAAACATGGTTTTTGTAATTCATAAATTTTTATTACTAATTATTTATTATTTTATTAATTCAACCCTTGTAATACACGTGATACTAACCTAGTATATAATACTTCAAAGGATATGTTCAATAACATAACCGGTGATGTTAAATGCCATGTGGGCCCACTTCCAAAATATCATAATTAAAACCTTAAGATTGATATTTTACAAATAAAAAAACATATATATTTTATAAACTCAAAAGATATCAAGTTAGTAACTAGAAAGAGTACTTTTAATTCATTAAGGGCTTTCAAGTAGAATAGGGTAATTAAAAATATATGACGCGGTCACTATACAAAGTGAATTCTTTTTTCGAAGCGTACGAAGTTTTGGGGTGCAATTATTACGCAAGAACAATAATAATCGCGCAATAACAAAGTAATAATTATGCAAGATCATCTACACATTAGCATGATTAATTTGTATACTTATGTTATTATTACACCCGTAACGTTCGTTGTTACGTAATAATTTAGTACGATTCGCACGAAAAAAACACATTTTACCATAATGTTTCTCTATAAATGTAAGAGTGAAAAAGTATTTTTTAGTTGAAATAACAATTTAATCTAAAAATTGGTAATTTTATTTCTTTTTATCTAATCTATATGTATGCATGTATATCTATATTTATATTTACACTATCTATATCTATATATATTATTAGATTATACTTATACAATATAATACTATATATTGATGGCTTATAAAAATCCTCTTTCGGACATAAGAGGAAAAACTTTGTCAAAATAAATCAATCAAATTCAGCCGTATGAATAAGAACAAGCTGAAAACAAGAATATTCTAAAAGGTTGAAAATTTTGAATGGTTATTTTAAGAACTACACATATCCCAAATATGCTTTACCTTTAAACTACAATTATAGAATAATAGAAAACACCTAGATAATTTAAATATTACTAATTGTCAATTTAATGATAATTAATGGTTATATAATAAGCATTAAATTTTTTTTTTACTTTTTGTTTTATTCTTTTTTTTTTAATTATTTTAAACTCAATATGTTTATATCTTTTATAATTTAACATTTAATATTTTCAATCTTAATTTTAGTTTCTCATAACTTTCATCCTTTATAATTTTTTCGTTTTACATGGTCTAAATTTGAGAGTTAACATTTCGTAACGTGCATATATGGTTCAATGTTGTTACACTTATATTTTTTTTTGTTTAATGGTCCCGTTGCATCATGCAAGTCCTAGATCGACTTTGTTATTGTTTTTATGTTTTACGTTTTATGATTTACGTGCATGGTTCAACGTTTTAACGTCTACTTTCCGTTCGGTGTCATATTTTCGTTTTTATTGTTTTTAAATATGAGTTTTTCGATGATGGTGGTAGCTGGCGATAATTTGACATTTGTGTTAGTTGGCATGGTTTTACGTCCACTCGCCGAAACGCGTGAGCTTGATGCTAGTTCAAGATAATTGTTATTCCTAAAAAATCAAGACTTAATATCACAATTTTTAGGAATGGTGAGCACATCATTTAGAATTTTAAATAGTTAACGATAAACATGTTCATTGACATGGTAATAGCAATATATATATATATTATATATATATATATATATATATATATATATAAATAAAGGGGATGGTTCAAATGAGAATCACATTTTTTCGTGATAATTATTATTTTTATCACATGCAAATCAAATGTCATTTCGCCCTCTTTTTTTTAAACGTTCGTAACTTTTTTTCATGACATAATTTTTTCAAAAAAAATTCACCATAAAATTCAGTATTTTTTAATCTTTCTAACGCCTACCATATTGATATACTTTTCTAAAAAAATCATACATCCGTTGTTTACATATGTGTAAATCTAGTTATACACATGTGTAGTACTGGATTTACACATGTGTAAAACGAATTTCGTTAAAATATATATATTATATATATATATATATATATAATATATATATATATATAAATAAAGGGGATGGTTCAAATGAGAATCACATTTTTTCGTGATAATTATTATTTTTATCACATGCAAATCAAATGTCATTTCGCCCTCTTTTTTTTAAACGTTCGTAACTTTTTTTCATGACATAATTTTTTCAAAAAAAATTCACCATAAAATTCAGTATTTTTTAATCTTTCTAACGCCTACCATATTGATATACTTTTCTAAAAAAATCATACATCCGTTGTTTACATATGTGTAAATCTAGTTATACACATGTGTAGTACTGGATTTACACATGTGTAAAACGAATTTCGTTAAAATATATATATATATATATGTATATATATATTATTGATTTACAACTTGGTAACTAATAACATAATTGTATGATTACCAACAAACAAAACATGATTAAGAATCACGAATGCATGCTAATATGCTATCATAAATTTGCCAAACTATAACTGTATGATTACCAATAAACAAAATATGATTATGAATCACAATGCATGCTATCATAATTTGTCAAATCAGAAGAAGAGATGATGACTAATTTTTAATATTAGATCAACCCATTTGATAAAGACTATTGTCTAGACATTTTGCCACATAAAATAGTATGAAGCAGTTTAGACATTATGCCACATAAAAAAGTTTGAAGCAGTTTAGGACTATAAGTATGATAAATTTATCATTAGTAAAAGAAAATATGACTAATTTTCTTTAAATCTTTTAATTTCCCTTTCTCTGTATAAGCACAAGTTTCAGTTTCAGCCCTTCATCTTTGTTTCTTGACAGCTACGACCCTCTATCTACCAACTTATTTGCAACAATGCTTCCACAAGTACTCTTTTTACGCCATCCGCCAACTTATTTACTTTTCATGTATTTGTCATTTGAGATAAAAGATTACATATTAGTCATTAAAAATTAAAATACATAAAATGTTTACTGCTTGATTGGTATTTTTAACAAACATGACAATTGACAAGAAACCTGAACTCAATAACGGATGGAGCATGAACATGATCAATATTATCATTATCAACTCACGAGATTCTTATTTTAGGAACAAATAATTGTAAATGAGATTTGCCCGGTGTAACATGCAAATATTGGTAGGTCATAGGTTTAAGTTTCACTATGAGCAAAATACTTATATTTGAGCCGCTGAAATATATAGGTGGGTCCGATTAAGATAACACATATTCTTCAAATCAGGGTCGCACATTTTCCATAAAAAGACATGCAAATTGAATACCATTAGCCTCGCCACAGAAAAGAGGTTTCTCTACGGTCTTGACTTCGACATGAGAATGAGTATTTGTATGAGTGGAGTCAAATTGTATGAGAAAAAAAACAAAAGTTGAACTACCTAGAAATAAATAAAAAATAAAAAAAAATAAACTCTTCTTACCATAACATTTGGCATTTGACATAATAACACCACGCGTCAAGTAGACCTCCTTGCGATGTCAATCAGAGATAAAGTCTGTTACCTCGGTTATTCTTCTCCTATACATAACTTATTTAACCGATGCTTAAAACAAGCATTATTCAGTTGATCCAGACCGATGCTAGTGCTCTAATCTAGAGCAATTTTCTTGAGTTTTTCCTTTAAGTGATTTGACCAGACCAAAACGAACATACCCAGTATTATTATCTCAAAATCATGCCGGTTTATTATACCTTTTTAGGGTATTATCCCTTCAACAACCAAAAAGCTAATAATACTTATTATTATCTTATAACTTTATAATAATAATAACAGTCAATTGCTCTAATGATAGTCCGATTTACCCGCTTTGTTGACAAAGCCAATTTTGCGATTTCTTTTTCAATTAAAAACAATATTTTTTAATCTCGAGTCTTGACGAGAAATTCTCAATTTCTCCTCCTCCTCTGACTGAGTCTATACAAACAGATTATGTATACACAAGTTGTCACCAACTCTACACCATTCTATATTAATCCAGATGAAGATGAATTGATGATGAAATGAGCATTTAATCAATCTCTTCAACCTAAGATTTTATGATTCAAATGTATGCAAACGGTATGAACTCTAATCTCAAGCTCTCCATATTGTCTTGTTTTTATGAGGATTATAATTAATCTATTACGATGTTGATAATTATCGTGTTTTGATTTATGATCACTTAGTCTTCTACTATGCGTCGATTTTGAGAGTGATAACAATGAAAATTTAATTTGTTTCTTCAACTAATCTATTAATTTTCTTTTAGCTTTGATTTCAGTATTCAAGCAGATTTAATAACATTGAATGTTCTGCTAACAATAGGATCAGATATATCATTGTATGAGCTTGTGATTGGTTGGTAGACTCCAAGAGGAGTTTATGGCGGTAACTAGTAGAGTTTTTTTTAGTTTACGATAAGTGTTTTAATTAAAGATCGATTTGAGGTTTCGTTTACTTTGTATGATTGTTTTTACCGTATAAAAAAGATTCTTGGATCCACCATGATAGTTTGTAAACAACACGTTTTCTATGATTTTCATTTCTTTTCACCTTTACTGGTTTTCATTCTGCGAATATATTCAAAAGCATCAAGTTTGAATCTTTTACAAAACTCGATCCTCATCTTATATTACTCGTTTCTAAACCTAAAGAATTTATATGATAAAATGATGGTTTTCATGTAAAATATAGATTTCTACTGTTATTGGAATTTTAACCGGTAATCAAGCTTTTCATCTTCATCAAATATCACTTTCTATGTATCATATTGTACAATATAATCTAAATCTAAATCTTATAATATATGATGAGTCGTCTTGACCCAAAAACAAGGATACGTTCTAGAGAACTAAACAAATTAATCATTATGTTTGATGACTTTAACTTCAAACAATGTTCTTTGTTTTCTAAAGCACTAATAAATACAGTCCAAGGTATTTCGTGCTCTCTTTTTTATTATTTTTCCCTCGTTTTCTTGTAAAAGTTAAAAGTCTTTGAAATTGAAGGCCATTTTTGACTTTTTATTTCTCCTCTTGCCACTAGAAATATTAAATTGAGCAAAACAAGTTAAAACGTAATTATTTTTAATAATTATTTTCCTTGTTGAGTTCCTTTTCAACTTGCTATATCATTTATTTTTCCTTGTTTTTAGATTTGAAGGAAAAAACAGATAGCTAATTTGATATTTTCTAAAGGGATACACTACATTTACGAAGATGAGGGATATGTTTAACCAACTCTTTATTTAATGGCACACTTTAAAACACATATATTTTATAATACTTTATTTTATAAATATACTAATTTAACATTTATTCATCATATTTTATTGACCTAACTAGCATAATTTTTATGAATAATGCTTGATATGTTAGCATAATTACTTTTCATATTCTTTTTTGTCAATTTGTTATCATAATGATTATGAAAAGAATGTAAAGATTCATTAATAAATTACTTCATATATCCTCAAGCATGAATAGTATTGTATTGTGCTTGTGCATTAGTGCATTCATGTGTTATATAAGATTATAAGTTTAACTTGATGATGTGCCAAAATAAATTACCTTAAGGGAGCGTTTAGTTGAAAGAATGGAATGGAATGAAATTAAGAAACTAGTATAATTTTTAAGTAAAATTATGTTTGAATGGGTAATAAAATGTAAACCCAAGGGAATGTTCACCTCAAATTCCTTTAGTTGTGGGATTTCAAATTCCCTCTCTAGGTGGAAGGATTTTGAAATCTCACAACCAAGGGAATTTGAGGTGAAACATTCCTTTGAGTTTACATTTCATTACTCACTCAAACATAATTTTACTTAAAAATTATACTAGTTTTTCAATTCCATTTCATTCCATTTTATTCTTCCAACCAAACGCTCCCTAAGGGTATTTTATTGGTACATTCAATTTATTTATTATTCTCTATCTCTTTCTATACATACATATAGATACACAGAGATAGACAGAGACAATAGAGTGTTTTAATACCATATATAAGTGTTTGTATAATACAACCTTATCATATTTTAATCTGATATCCATTTTAACCTCCTAAACTAGACATTTTTATTGGGAATATGTCATTTTATTATTCTCCTGACAAATCAAATAATTTGGGGTGTTCAATGCCTCATGTTAGTGGGTTGCCTAACTGAACGTGAGTACGAACTTATGTTGGACACATGAACTTGAACATAACATAAGTTTTTGTGGGTTGACATATACACATCTTGTTTTGCTAGAAATAGTTATAACAAAAAATTCAAATGTATGTAAAGTAATTACGTTTAAACTATAAAACCAGATTTTCGTATGTCGTTTATCTTTCAAATTTCACCGTAAAATAGGTCAAACTGCATACCTATCAGGCCAACTTGAAAAGAGCCATTTAGCTAAACTTGTATGCGGGTTCAAAGAAGCTAACCCAAACTCATTTAGACTAAATCCGAACCCATATATTTCCTGTTTTGTTCATCTCATCTTTTCATGTTGTGTGATTCACACCTCTGCAGATAATATCTTAAATTATTGGATCTATTTAGTGTGTGATAAACTAAATTAAACCATAAAACCACTTATTGTTGTAGGTGCATTACTGCATTCATTTACAATTCCCTTAGTTTCAAGCACCAGAAGATGAAGAAATCAGCACATACAACTACAATATTCATCACTATAATCTTAATTTCACTCCTAGCATCCAAATCAAATGGGGATGCCAGATCCCAAATCATCCAGATGCGTTGTGACAATGAGTTAGAAGCCGATCCATCGATATTCGTACAAAACTTTATCCGTGTGATGGAAATAACTGGCACCCACATCCGAAGTTCACATAACTCAACATCATCTACTGGCATAGAACCGAATAAAAACATCGGTCTTGCCCAATGTTATGGTGATCTCTCTTCACAAGACTGCATCTTATGCTATGCTCAAATACGTACCGTTTTTCCCACTTGTTTTCCACGAAGCGGGGGCCGCATTTACCTCGACGGATGCTTTATGAGAATCCAAAACTATAGCTTTTATGATGAGTACACGGGCCCGAATGACACTACTATTTGTGGGAATATGACAAGGAAGAGTGACTTGTTTCAACAGTCAACAAGGCAGGCAGTGGCTGAAACTGTAACGGGTGCATTACGAAACAATGACTATTTTGCTAGGGAAGAAAAGGTGGTTTCACGTGGTAATAATTCGGTTTATGTGCTCGCGGAATGTTGGAAGACTTTGAGTCCCAGTTCGTGCAGGGCGTGTTTGGAGAATGCATCAGCATCGATATCAAAATGTTTGCCGTGGTCCGAGGGTCGCGTGTTGAACACGGGGTGTTTCATGAGGTACTCAGATACCAACTTTCTTAATCCTCTGCCAGCTTCAAGCAGTTCTAGTAATAAAGGTAATCATAATGTTTCAAGCTTGTTAACTTTGTTTATTGTTAGATTGGATTTATTAACTAAATTAACTGAATCACCTTTCACTACAACCAAAATAACTAAAATGTTGGTATCTGAAAGTGATTGCTTATGTCAAGTGTTAGGTTACTATATGTTGTGATCACATAATTCAGCAAAGTAGAAGCTTTCAACTGATATATGATCTTTTATTAATGGTTTCTTTGCAGGGAGGAGGATAATAGCTATTGTAGTTTCTGTTGTTAGTACCGTGGTGGTTCTAACAGTTGCTTTGATGATTATTTTATGTATCAAGAAAAACAGATATATAAAGCAAAAGAGGAAAGGTATAACTGTATGGATCGTGTTTTATACGTATGGGGTGTTCGGGATTGCTTAATATAACTGTTTATCTGCTTAATGCTGTTCTAAAACTGTTCGTGATTGCTTACTTAAACTGTATAAATGATCATTTTGTGAGTAAAATAAACTGTTTTAAATCAGTGGTTAGAAGTTGCCTACTTCAAACCACTTAATTTGGAAGACCATAAGCAACTAGCAGTTTTAATAAGCAAATCCCAAACACCCACACAGCATGTTAATGGACTTAAAATAACTTCAATGACAGAAGCAAAAAAAAACTGTGTAATTAGTGAAGGAAACTGATAACTGCTAAAAATTTTAGGTTCTTATGATGCTGAGAAAATGGCAAAGATTCTTATTGACAGTAACTTGAACTTCAAATACTCCACTGTTGAAAAAGCTACAGAATATTGGAATGAATCCAATAAGCTAGGACAAGGAGGATTTGGGACGGTCTACAAGGTAGTACCTATATAATACAAAATTGGTGGATGGATCGGGATGGGTAACAGGTCAAAACAAGAAATTTTGGGTACGGGTCGAATCAAGTTGGGCGAGACATGGGGTGTTTTTGTCTAGAAATGTTGAAACTTGCATAACTAATTAAAGGATCAAAGTGATATAGCAAGATTATATTAATATAGTAATTATCTTTTTTGAGTAAATACTTTAGGACGTTTTACGCATTGATTAAACTTTATCTAACTAATGTTAATGGTGGAAATCTATCAGGGGGTTCTTCCAGATGGAAGAGAGATTGCTGTTAAGAGACTATATTTAAACAACAAATTCAGAGCAGCAGATTTTTATAATGAAGTTAACATGATTAGCAGGGTTGAACACAAAAACCTGGTTAGGCTGTTAGGATGCAGTTGTTCAGGACCTGAAAGCATTCTTGTGTATGAATATCTACCCAACATGAGCCTTGATCTCTTCATTTTCGGTAAGTTAGCTTTCAAGTTTCAACCCATCAATGATTCTGTAAATCACGTAAATCACGAAGCTGATGATTTGAAATGTATTTTTGAACTTGTGAACTTCTGCAGATAAATTAAAAGGAAGGGAAATGGGCTGGGAGAAGAGGTTTGAGATTATAATTGGTATAGCGGAAGGCTTGGTTTACCTTCATGAAAATCCCAACAACCGGATTATTCACAGGGATATTAAAGCTTCTAATATCTTATTAGACCTCAGGCTTCGTCCCAAAATAGCTGATTTTGGGTTGGCCAGATCTTTTCAAGATGATAAAAGCCACATCAGCACAGCCATCGCTGGAACACTGTAAGTACCTTCTGTTAATTTGTGTAAACTTGATGGAAAGTCGACGGGAATAAACTTTTAATGCATTGATCCTGTTATTGGTATATAAACGGTTTAGTCATATCAATAGGTTGCAAAACCTTTGACAGGTTAAAATTTTGATTTTAGAAATTTGTAGTTCTAATTTTGGCAGGTTGGTCAATTCAACCCGTCCCTAGACCCTTAAGCGCCAAAGCTAACCCATTTTTTTTGTGTGATGTCTCAAATTACCGCCCCTACTAAAAACTTTGCTCAGCCTGCCCATTTTGACACCTATGATACAAATCAACAGATGACCTCTTAGTTGGCCTTTAATTTTAAATTAAAAAGACGCACTTGTATAGTATTATGGTCTACTAATTTTATATTATTTTTATTTCACTAGTGGGTATATGGCTCCAGAGTACCTAGCCCATGGTCAGTTAACAGAAAAGGCAGATGTTTACAGCTTTGGTGTTCTAATTCTTGAGGTGGTCACTGGCATGGAAAACAACAAAAGCAAAACTACCGAATACACCGACAGCTTACCGTCTATGGTAAGTTCTTAAGCTACAGTCACATAGTTATTTACCAAGTATCAGTTGGGTTATTATTTCTTAGAAAAGTGGTCTAAACATCACACATCTAGTCAATGCAATTAAGCTGGAAAAATGTTGTTTTCAACTGGTTTACTTATAGAAAAATTTGAACGGTTTAACAAGTCGAACGGGAAAACTAAAATATTAACTAAAGAGGAGACTGGTAAAGCAAAAAAAACTCTAAAAACAAGATCAGTCAAATAGGTCGAAGTGTATGTTTATCACTTTATTGCATAAAACATCCTAAATCCTTTTAATTAGATCATTGCTGAAATTTGTAATCATATTTAACACACTAATTATTTACAAAATACATTAAAAAAGTGTTACGGGCCAACCCAACTGCCCATCCTATTTCGACCTATCTATAGAAATTACCAGTTTGGATATGATACTTAACACTCACAAATATTTTGCCACCTATAACTGCAATTCTTGTGAGGCCAAGGCCCATTCTATTTCTTTGATACATCTATTTATTCGGTGAATCTGAAATAATTGTTTTACTGTTATAGAATACATTTCTCCACTAGAATCCAATGGAATTTGGAAATGAAGATATTTTGGTTTGAAAATTATTTCAATTCAAATACAAAATGCGTTGCAGAACGATCTATAAAACAATTGATACCGTTTCATTCCTCAACTAAATTAGGAGTGCTTCTAAAGTCCACTTCTTCCCCATACTACGAGTGAAAGGGAAAATGTAAAGACTACCATTAAAGCAGCCCAAGCGAGACTTACTATATCCATGTGAATTATGTCCCTTATCTCTATGATAGAATTATTCCATTATTGCTCACTAATAATAGTAGAATGAATGGTCCAGAGTCAAAAAGGGATTCTGGCCGAACACTATTGATGAACCAATCAAATAAATCCATTTCAAAAATTCCTATATGATTTCTAATCGGGAAAGACTAAACACAAGTAAAATAAACAATCACACTACAAAGGAATGTTACTAATGGAACATCTAGTAATAAAAAAAGAGGGTCCATTGCTTTTTTCTTGCCCTTCAAAGTAAAAAAAATCAAACAAATGCAGGCTTCTTATAAACTAGAAGTGTTCTCACTGTGTTATTTGTGCATAAACAGGCATGGAAGCATTTCAAGCAAGGTACAGTGGAGGAAATATTTGACCCAAACTTAATGATGCATGTTCATCCCAACATTGATGTTCAGAAAGATGCCATAAAGGTGGTACACATAGGACTTCTTTGTACCCAAGAAGCTTCATCTATAAGACCATCCATGTCAGCAGCGCTAAAAATGCTAGCAAAAGATGATGAACCATTACCCGAACCCTCTAATCCCCCTTTTGTAGATGAAAAAACCATGGAACTCAACAATGACACACAAAAGTTACTAAATAACTCTGATGGTGATGATTGTAGTTCGGTTGCTACAGTTTCTCACAGCCATTTCTACCCTAGGTAACACTAGTTAGTTATTATAAGATCTCATTTTTAGAAAAAATTTACGTTTTTGTTCACATAAAATGTGTGTGCGAGCTTTCAATATGTGAATAGGGGTGTTGAATGCTGATTGAGTTTTTGAGGACTTGTAACACGTAGGTATTATTTGTACATAATATGATATGGTGTTAAATGTATATCGATGTTCCTGGATTAAGAATGCTAACATGGTATCATAGTAGAGGTTGGGTAAAGGGTCAAAACAGGATCCCGGTTCCAGCTTTAATTATTGTACATTCCTGAATAATTAAAGAGGTAGAACAAAATGATTCAAGCCTTTTTATTCAACAAGCTTATCAAACACAATTTGTTCATGAATGAAGTAACATGCATATACTAAATAAAGTTTAGAAGCAAATCATTTCTAACCTTTTGTGATGAAAACCATTATTGGTCAACAAATAGCATTCCTCATACAAAGTAAAATGTTGAGCTTTATTATCGTGTAGAAACCAGGTTCGCCATCAGTACTATGTCGACTGCAAAATGTTTAGCATTTGAAAGTCCTGCATCCAATGCAAGATGCTCCAACTCCTCACCTGTCACAATTGGTCCAGGTCAAAACAAGCCATTATTAGATACAATCAAAAAATGTCAGGTCTTGGGGTTGGATCAACGGATCAAAAATATGATCATTCATTTGTTTCTGTAAGATGGTAAAATGCTTGATTGATTATTATTGATAAGTTAGGTTACATTATATAGAGTTTATAGTGAAACTCTAAAAACCTAAACGGGCCCGTGGGTTTAACCCTCATAATAATCATTACCAAACCCTAATAATAATATAGTCTAATAGTTTCTAATAAATTTACTTGCAAAATTGGTGAATTTACACAGGAAGATCCACGGGAAATGGAAAGTTTTCAAAATTAAGGGGATTTTCATAAAATGCTGATTATCATGGTACAGAAAGAGTTCAAAACAAGTAGAATCATAGCATTTGAATATTGTCATAGAATGCAAAAATTATGAGGACATAAATAAAACTGGTAATTGCATTTCTTATCCCTTAGCCCATGGTAGTTGCATCAAAATAACAATCAGAAAATCACAACCTCAGGTGCATCGGCTTCCACCCACCTACAAGACATGACATAATCACCATGAAACAAACAATTAACTAAATTACCAACACATTTTGCTTGAATAAGAGCTAGATATAACAATGCAGCAATGCTCACATAAGGTTACAGTAGCAAGCTTTTGAGCTTAAATGTTGCCGACATGAAGTGATATTTGGTTGTTCTTTTAAGAAATGAAAGGAAATGCCTAAAAACTGTGTGAATGAACTGATGATATTAAGTGCATTAGTAGCAATTTACTATATGTCATGCTAACATCTAAAATAACCTCTAATTATCAGATAGTATAGCTGCACTATCTGAAATTTCTTGCTAAAACTGCTTATGGGTTTATTGCTTTTCAGAATTAGCAATTTGTAATAAGCAGCAACTCATACACTCACCATTCACAAATCTATAAACAGTTTAAATAAGCAATGTGGAGTAAGCAACAACCCATAAACTCACCTACCAGTAAGCAGTATGAATAAGCAATTGCATACACTTCAAATCTGCTAATCTACTGTATCAAAACATAATAAGCAGGTAATCAGTTCTAATAATCAATCCCAAACACCCCTAAGTTATAAAGAGCATAACATAAGATTGTTACTCTAATCATTAATTAAGTCCAACGATTTGAGGCAAACGAAATGCAAAATCACCACTTCCTAAACACAAATCCAACACATTCCTCCCTTTCGTGCCCTAAAATTCCAAAACCACAGATCATAAGTCGTGACATGCATTCAGATTCTATGATACATAATCAACATGGATCAATCCTCCATTCCATAATCAAACTGAATCCACTTCTCAAATGCATGAAGATTAAATGCAATACATGAAAACCTGGAGGCATTTGAGTCACTTTACACTCGATATTCACATTGTCAGCTAATTAGATTCTAATTCTGTAACAGAATGTTTGCACATTTTTTTGGGGGAGGGGGGTCAACAATCGAAAGAGAAATTGAGGTTTTGATTGTAGTTACTCGATCAATTCAGGTGTCATTCTCGCACGATGGAATCTCTGTTATTGTCCGTAATCAATGTTTTCAGAAGCGGATCGGATGTCGAACCGGACGTTTTACTGGTTTGGTCGTCGGACCGGTCGGATCGTTTGGACCAGATTTAACTATATTTTAATTATATTATATATGTAAATATGTAATTAAATATTTGTTGGAAATAAAAGTGTGAAAAGAGGTCTCTCTAACACCCTTGTCCCACATTGATGTGACAAATGAAACATTATGTGTATATATGTGATAACAAGATGAATGGTATTAAATGTCTTTATGATACTTTTTACACCATGACCTTCTCACGCGCAGGGGGGGCCCATAAACAGATTTTTGGCTGGAAAATTTGGGTCGCCCACGCACGACATGCGGACACGAATGTCGTTTGAAATAAACCGGGTCCGCGTAAAGCCGTTTTTACCCATTAAAACATAAAAAAAAAACCGACCGGTTTTCCTGGTCCGACCAGCGGTTCGGAAAGAACCGGCCGGTTCAACCTCTCAAAAATAACTTGCCCCAGACCGGACCAGACACTGAATCCCGGCCGGCCCGATCCGATCTTAACAACATTGGCCATAACATGATTCTGTATTCGTAGTTTCAAGGATAACTTCTCTTTATCTGTTTGTCTTTTTAGTTTTTACACACGGTCACACGGTGCTAATATATCAATTTTTAAATCAATTTTAACCAAATTAATAAGTTAATAAATATGTTTTCCTAACAATTAAAGAATAAGTTAATTACTTTTTTTAACGGCCAACGATTAATTTTTAACCCGGTCATCCAGGTAACCCATTGGAGATAGCACTGGTGACCCGGCTCGCCCACCATTCCAAGGGAAACCCACCACTCAAAGGCTCACTGTGGTAAAACATTTGGCTCACTTGAAGCATATTGCACCTAGTGAGACTCCAACCCATGACCTTCACTTTGAAAAGTCATAGGGCGTGTTGTTAAACCATTTCATTTAAGACTTATTGGCAATAAGTTAATTAGTTGATTTTCAAATATTGAAATGTAAATTTTAAAAATCAAATAGATTTACATTTAAAAAAATAAGCAATCCCAAACATTCTCATAATAAAAACACATACTCATGACCTATCTAACTTACTTTTGGATTCTATATCATGAACTTGAATAGACTATGGAGTGTGATATTAGAATCGTAATAGATTTGTTGTTTTAAAAATGTTATTGGATACTCATAAACGATTTGTTATCTGTGTTTTCCTAAATAATATATCAACGTCACAGTGGGTTTTTTTTATATTCTTCGTTTTACATGAAATTGTTCTAGTATTTCTTAGTTTTTCTTAGTTTTTCTGTTTGACCTAGAATAAAAAGAAGTGTATGGCTTGAGGATTTTTTGCCGAATTAGGGCTTTAGTTTTTTCACCGGAGTGGAGAGTTAGAGGGCGAATGGAATTCTCTAGCTATCCCATACATACACATTCTGGTTTCCTCAGACCAGATGTTAAAAACTAGTTCAAAGCATTAGATAATATAAAAAAGAAAACTAAAAGTTTTAAAAAGAGTTCAAATTAAGCTCGATCTTACGTATGTTATCAAAACTAAAAATTGACACATGACGAATTTATAAGGTCTCAACCTATTTTTCATAGTGCACCTAAATTAGTTAGTATTAATATTGAATGGAGTTTGATTATAAACGAGATTCGTGGTATGGATAATGAGAGATTTTTAAAAGGGTGTTGGTGAAAATATATATATGTACTAGGTTAAAACCTCGTGTATTATACGGATTGAATAAATAAAATATTAAAATTTTATAATAAAAATTAATGAATTATAAAACGATCTTTTGATGTAAGATGTAATTGACATTACGTACGTGTGATAAAAAACAATATCATTTTTTAAACTTTTGTTAATTTTTTTTAGTTTTCTAAAAAAGGTTTTGAAACAAATTGTAAATAAACCGTTTTTAAAAAAGTATCCTTTTTAATAATTTTGTATTATAACTTTGAAATTTAATTATTATTTTTCATAAGAATTTTTTTAAAGCCACAGGTTTTAAAATATATTATGTTTCTTGAAAGTTTTATATATTTTTTATTTTTTTTATATTTTAATATGTAAAGAATTAAATAATATTATTTGTAATTAATATGATATTTATTAGAAGTATCATTTTAATAATTTTGTAAATAAACCGTTTTTAAAAAAGTATCATTTGTAATAATTTTGTATTATAACTTTGAAATTTAATTATTTTTTTCATAAGAATTTTTTTAAAGCCACAGGTTTTAAAATATATCATGTTTCTTGAAAGTTTTATATATTTTTTTATTTTTTTATATATTAATATGTAAAGAATTAAATATATTATTTGTAATTAATATGATATTTATTAGAAGGGAGAAGTGGAAAAATAAAATTTTGGGACTCTAGAATTGTGACAAATGGCATACAAAAACCTTCTTTTATTAGTACTGATAGATATATTAAAATTGGTGATTTGTAAAATATTTTTTAAATATGTATTTTTTATTTATGAATTCAATATTTTTAGGAGAAAAAGTCAGAATAATTTCAAATTCCATAGAATAGTCATGTTTGATTTATCAAATTTTAAAAGTTACCAAATAGAATAATTGAAAAAAACAAAGCTGGTATAGAACTCAACAATTTCTGATATTTTATTCATCACCAAACTGGTCTTTAAATAGGGAATACAATGCAATGGAAACAAACGAAAACAAACAACAACTTCCTAAATAATATGAAACGGAAAAACAAACTATGACTACGAAACAAAACGTGCGCATGACTTATTCAAATCTTCAAACGGTACTCCACCATGTGCACCATATGTTTACTCCTTCCACGTGAGTGATGCTTCTGCCACGTGTTCATCCCATGCAGAGTATTTTATTCCATCAAACCCTCCCTCAAACTTGACCGAGGATCTTCATCAAGTTTGTCACGAACACTGCAGACTCCAAGCTTTTCCCTCAATTTTATGAATACATCCCTACTCAGAGGCTTTGTAAAAATATCTGCAACTTGATCATGAGTTCCACAGTGCTCTAGGATAATGATTCCTTCTTTGATAATATCACGCAGGAAATGAAAGCGAACTCCAATATGCTTACATCTTCCATGAAACACGGGATTTTTCGATAGCTTGATGGCTGAGGTGTTATCACATTTAATCACCATTCCCCTTGACAACTTCAAACCAAATTCTTGAAGGATTCCTTTCATCCATACAACTTGACAGGCACATGTTGTTGCTGCTACATATTCGGCTTCGGTGGATGATAGTGCAACTATACTTTGCTTTCTTGATGACCATGCAACTGCACCCTTGTTCCAAAAAACACATACCCCGAAGTACTTTTCCTGCTATCCACATCCCCAGTAAAATCACTGTCGGTGTACACCTCAAGTGACCCTTCTTTGCTTCTCTCATACCATAAACCAAAGTCAATTGTACCTTTCAAGTATCGCAACACTCGTTTAGCTGCTGCATAATGTTCCTCAGTAAGATCAACACTAAATCGACTGATCAAGTTCACTGCATACTGTATATCAGGTCGACTTAGTGTGATGTACATCAAACTGCCCACAAGCTGCTTGAACTTGGTTACATCTGTTCTTGGACCACCATCAGCAACCAACTTACATCCTGGAACAATTGGGTTAAGCACCGAATTGCAGCTTTCCATATCAAATTTCTATAAAATTTCCATAGCATACTTCTGCTGAGAAATGTGAACTCCATTGGTTGTCTGCATCACTTCTATCCCCAAAAAAATCGCATCTTTCCAAGATTTGACATCTCAAACTCTCTTTTCATAGATTGTTTGAACTCTAACAGCATACTTTGACAATCTCCTGTGTAAATAAGATCATCAACATAAATGTTAACTAACAACAAATTACCTTGTGAGTTTTTCTTGGTAAAGAGAGTGTGTTCGTTGTTGCTCTTTTCAAAACCTTCTCTCAAAAAATATGACTCAATCCTGCTGAACCAGGCTCTAGGCGCTTGTTTCAGCCCATACAACGCTTTGTGTAACTTGTATACTTTATGTTCACTGCCTTTAACCACATAGCCTTTTGGTTGCTGTACGTATACATCTTATTGTAACGTTCCATACAAGAATGTTGACTTCACATCTAACTGAAGTAAAGTCCACCCACGTTGAGCAGCTACAGCAATCATCATCCTGATGGTGTCCATTCTAGCCACCGGGGCATATACCTCCGTATAGTCAATACCTTCTTCTTGACAATATCCCTTGGCCACCAACCGAGCCTTGAATTTTTCAATATCACCTTTTTCATTCAGCTTAGTTTTGTATAGCCATTTGACACCAATACATTTAGTGTCTTGTGGCAGCTCAACTAGTTCCCACGTTTGATTTTTCTTGATAGCTTCTATTTCAACATCCATGGCTTTCCTCCACTTATTACTTTTGACTGCCTCTTTATATGTGATTGGATCTGACGCACCTTCATCAACAACATTTGTTTCATCCTCCAAAATATTTCCCATAACATAACCTTGAAGATAAGTGGGAGCATGAAGTTGTCGTCCCTCCCTTACTTCTGCACCACTTGGTTCTGCACTTGCATTAGGATTATCAGAAGTGTTTGATTCTGGTTCTTCCGGAGCATCTTCATCTTCGACACCATCATCTTCAACATCATTGCTATCAGTGAACACATCTTCTCCCCATCTTAACTTCATAGCACCCTGGGTGTTTGATTCAGCCTCCCAATTCCACTTCTTGTTTTCTTCAAAGATCACATCTTTACTTGTAATTACCTTTGAGGTCTTTGGGTTGAGAAGTCGATAAGCTTTGGACTCCTCACTAAGGCCAAGTAAAATACAAGTAATACTTTTATCTTCTAGCTTTGTTCTTTTTTCTTTTGGTACATGCACATGCCCTAGACAACCCCATACTCTAAAGTGGTCCACACTAGGCTTTATGCCTGACCATGCTTTTTGAGGAGTTACATCATCTAAAGCTTTAATAGGACATCTATTTAATACATAGTATGTCCATACAATAGCCTCGACCCAGAAGCTTCGTGGCATTTCTTTAGCTGCTAACATGGTGACTACCATGTTAGTAAATGTTTTATTTCTGCGCTTGGCAACCCCATTCTGCTAGGACGTGTAACTCGTGGTTAGTTGCCGTCTAATACCACTTTCCCTGCAAAAATTATTAAATGAATCGGAGATAAACTCTCCCCCTCGGTCAGTTCTAAGAGCTTTAATCGACAACCCAGTTTCATTTTCCACCTTTCTTTTAAAGTCCTTGAAATATTCAAATGCCTCTGACTTTTCAGTTAGTAGGTATACCCACCCTTTCCTACTAAAGTCATCAATTAAGCTTAAAAAGTACCTTTTTCCACCTTTGGACGTAGGAGATATGGGCCACATATATCTGCATGAATTAGTTCCAGCTTCTCCTTTGCCCTCCAAGTGCTGACTTGGGAATGACATTTCTATGTTGCTTCCCAATGTAGCAGTCTGTGCACACATCTTCATCAGCCTTAAAGGTGGGTAGACCTTGTACCATTTCCTTTTGTTGAAGCATCTCCATACTGTTTTGCTCAAATGATCGTACCTCTCATGCCAAGTCTCGGGACACTTTCAATATTAGAGTACATGCAGTCTTCCTCTCCTTTCTCTTCTACTCCTCTTCCTTGTTCAATCAATGGGAACATCCGATTGCTGCTCATGAAGCTCTAAATGAGTAGCCCTCGATTTTGATGGAAGACCTTGCATACATTCGTTTGAATGAGGAATGCAAGACCCTTCTCTTGTAGTTGCCCAATGCTTAATAAATTGTTTTTAAGCTCCGAAACATAGTATACATCCTGTATTATGAACACAACATCATTAATAGTACTTTAACACGACCCTTTCCACTTACCTTAAGTCTAGTGTTGTTTTCAAGTTTGACCGAGTGGGAAAAGTTTTCATTCAAATGGGTGAACTTCTCTTTGACTCCACACATATGATTTGAGCATCCTGAATCAAGAAACCAAACTGTGCTTCGTTGCGAGTTCTCTACTTGCATCATTACTATTTCCTTCTCGTCCACAGTGGCCATCAACATCATTTCTTCAGTTTCATCAAATTCAACATAGTTGGTTTCCTTCCATGAAGGGCATTCATATTGGAAGTGACCAAGCTTGTGGCATTTGTAGCATTCCACCGTTTCCTTGTTCAATAATTGTCTCCCTCTTCCTCGTCCTCTACCTCGGGAGCTCGATCTTCCTCGGCCTCGTCTTCGATAGCTTGTGAACTCCTCATCTTGTACTTTCAGGGCATGCTCTTCTTCCTTTTCGGGTTTCTTAAACTTCTGCTCATGAACAAGGAGTGTGCTTTGTAGCTTATCAATAGTCATCTTCTCTACATCCTTGGATTCTTCTATGTACACCACCACAAACAAGTACTTTTCGTTGAGAGTGCGCAAAATTTTCTCAATGATCTTTACATCAGGTATGAGTTCTCCATTGCTTCTCATTTGATTAGCAATGGTGAGAACCCGTGCAAAGTACTCGGTGATGGTTTCACCATTCTTCATTTCAAGGACTTCAAAGTCCCTCCGGAGCTTTTGCAGCATTGACTTCTTTACTCTATCATTACCTTCAAATTGTTGCTTCATACAATTCCACACACTCTTTGCTGTCTTCCTGTCAAGGATCTGTTCAAATGTAACTCTATCAATTGATTGATAAAGGTAGTGTTTGACTTGTAGATCCTTTAAGCGCAATTCTTCCAACTTCTTTTTTTGGGCATCACTCACGGCAATCCCGGCTGCCGGTTCTTCTATTCCCGGATCTATCAGATTCCACAACTTCTTGGCTCGCAGAAGGATCTCCATCATCTCACTCTAGTGTTCATAGTGTCCATCGAACTGGGGCACTTTCAACTTCTCTTCACTTATGATTCTAGGTCTGATCGGGAACGGAGCTCTGATACCAGATTGAAAGAAACAAAGCTGGTATAGAACTCAACAATTTCTGATACTTTATTCATCACCAAACTGGTCCTTAAATAGGGAATACAATGCAACGGAAACAAGCAACAACTTCCTAAATAATATGAAACGGAAAAACAAACTATGACTACGAAACAAAACGTGCGCATGACTTATTCAAATCTTCAAACGATACTCCACCACGTGCACCATGTGTTTACTCCTTCCACGTGAGTGATGCTTCTGCCACGTGTTCATCCCGTGGAGAGTATTTTATTCCATCAATAATACAATACGTATTAATTGATCAATTATTGTGAATCTCAGAAGAAAACACATTTAATTCGGTTGCATGGATTCATGATAAGATTAGACAACTCTTTAAAAGAAATGAATTATCAAGACATCGATAGAAACTTGAATTATATAAATAAATATAAAAATTATACAATAAAAGAAGAAGAAGAATAAGTCATTGGAGGACACAACTCGAGTCAAGAACCGATAGAACTAAGTGAATCGACGTTTCTTTCCACTGGACCACAAGTAGGTGCAAATATATTTATGTTATTGGAATGCAATAATCTCATGTTTCTAGAATAACAAAATAGATGATTATGTATGTATGTTTTCAGCTAATTTAAACCCTTTATTTGAATATATCAATTTTAAGTTTGAAAGAAAAATAAGAAAACAATTCAAGAGAAACTCCTAGTGGAAGTTATTAGAGAAAAAGGAACATCCTTCTTGTGAACTTGAAACTCTCTACTATTGCGGTTTTTAATAGGTGATGTTTCTCTAGCTTTGTTACACCCAAAGTTAGATGCTTTCTATAAATCAATAATCTTTAAATTTGAATTGTCAACCATAATTGATGGTGAAATCATATGGAGAGTCAAGCAACAATCATCTAACGAATGAATGGAATAAACAATCATCAAATGAATAGCGGGATCGTAAAATCTGAATCTGATTGATGCAAATTAGTAGGTTGAATTAGTTGAAAAAAGAATAGATTAATAAGAAAAAAAATTAATAAAAACATCCATTATAATAAATATTTTTCTTATCATCCATTAATTTTGGTAAATATATTCTTACTTGCATCTTTCTAGAAAAAAAAACTCTTGATTGTTGATGTCTTTGGCTTTGTTTGGTATCAAAAAAATTAAGTGTGCACACATGTTTGGTATGTAACACAAGTGGTCATCATGTGTATCGCTCTGACTCTCTTTAATCATCATATTCAACCTAAATCATTTGGGTCGGTTTAATTTAAGATCATAAAAAGCATTATGACTTAAAAGACAAATAACAGTTGAAGTAAAGTTAGAATTGAACAATAATGTTTAAGACAAGTTTCATGATGATGGTCCTTTTGTGGGGCCTAAGAAAGAAACTTTTCAAGTGTCAAGTTCCATTTGTAATATTGTAAAGATGCTAGCTACGGTGTCCATCAAATTGATGCGGGTTTTAAGTCCTACGAAAAGAACATATGTGCATTTTAACAGTAAAATTTAGAAGGATGTGTGTTTAGCGTTCAAAATATATTACCACCACACCTATCAGAGAAAAAAAGAGTTAATGCCATTATGTTAGAGCACACAACTTCATGCGTCGAGATGAGGATTACACGCGAAATTAATTGAATCATAATTTTATTATTGTTTACAACTCCACAACAGCTCGTTACTGTAAACCGTACAAACACAACTCATTTACTGTAAACTGTACATGTGATAATGAAAAAACGTCTTCACCTTAGATTCCACAAAAACCTTGGCCTAATAAATAAGGAGCTAGGGTCTTGATGAATTATAATATAACAAAATCAGGATTTAAAAATCATAATATAAAAATATTAACCATTTAATTTATGTTAAAAATCAGATTGTCTATTGTTGTTTGCATTTTGAATGTTGATTAAAAATGAAGTGGTTGAAGAGATGATTGTCAAAGATGCAAAAGGATAAAGACAAATTAAATGATGAAAACAACTAGCAACAGGTCACTTACATATAATCACATGGTGGTATGTATTTAAGAACCGATATTAACTTTATGTATGTTGGGACCAAATGTATAATCAGAAGTCAAAATTACATGTTGGGGACAAGAGACGTACAGTATCAAAACTCGAAAGTAACGTTGTGGACCGAATGCATAATCAACACTCAAAAGTCAAAAGTACACGTTGGGGCCTTAAGGGCCGGTTCTGGGAGTTCGAATAATTTTAGACCCTAGGTGGGTAGAAAAAATAAACCTCTATAATATAATGTCAATAATCCGTACGTTAAAAATCTATAATACGACAACTGTTTTACCAATAAACAAAGTATTGTA
The DNA here is from genome assembly GCA_025506515.1 of Flaveria trinervia. Classification (NCBI taxonomy): domain Eukaryota; kingdom Viridiplantae; phylum Streptophyta; class Magnoliopsida; order Asterales; family Asteraceae; genus Flaveria; species Flaveria trinervia. The sequence goes on along the minus strand of CM046441.1, from coordinate 83,286,473 downwards.
ACAAAATAATTTAATTTATTTTACTTAAGCGAATTGTAAAACTCTCCTAACTTTTTTAATTAAGTTTAGATTGAATAAATAGTAGTAGATCAACTAAACTAATTAAAACGTTAATGGGCTCTAAGTTTCAATAGGTTAAGATAACCAAATTACTATTTGGTTTGTTAATTAGTTTGTTAATAATCTATAATTTTTTCAAAGATTATATATACATACATAATATATATTTTTTTAAAATTTTAGGCCTCTGAGAAGATTGGGTCATCGGTGAGATCGCCCACTCTTAAGGCCACCCATTAAAACCGGACGTAGTGAGGTTTGAAACATAATGACATAAAGATAACTGAGGCTCCAAATACTATAACATAATAGTTAAAAATACACATCAAACCTATAGGGCTTCATTCCCTTTATAAGCACCAAACACATATTTTCAACAATTGTTAACCACTGATTTAAAATAATTGTTTAGTTTAATATTTTTTATCTACCTAACATTTAAATAGTATTTTAAATAAAGAATCACTACATATACATAGTTTGATGGATAGTCAAAACTAAAAAATGCTTTTGGATGTAACACAGAAAAAAAAAAGTGTGTCCAGACAACAATATCAAAACTCTAAAAGTCAAAATGTGTGTCCGGACATTGCACATAATTAAAACTAAGAAAATCCAAAATATAGAAACCCATTATACATCCGGTGCAAGTCAACTAGCATGTCAAGAGTGTCTATACTTTCCTCAAACAATGCATCCATCCTACAATAAATTTTTATTTTTTTCACTTAATTTTCGAGATGAAATAATAACCGTGCTTCAATATTGTCTCATTTTATATATGATAATATTGAGTTTAATTTTAATACTGTATATTTTAATACTGTATAAACAAACATAAAAAAATAGCATTTACAAATATAACATGATGAACAATAATAATAAAATATATATTTAAATTCTATAAACTTTTAGATCTTGTAAGTTTTACAAATTATTCAATATATCAATATCTAATTGTGATCTTATACCTACACTACCCTGAGGCATTCGTCCCCACCAACAGGTGAACATTAACATTCCACATAAATGGTTACATAACAGGTGGGTGTGCGTTTGTGACAAATGGCCCATAAGTCCCCGTAAGATGTTTTCAGTAATTTAATGTTTATTTTTCATATTCACTCTAATATGACATTTTCAAAAAGTATAATTGTATTGCATTGAATGTCATGTAAAACAATATACTAATTTTTAAGAAGATAGTCGTATAAAATAACAAAATTTTTTAAACATTGAAACTATGAGGAAGGTTTCTGAAAAAACTAATAGTTATACGAAAACAAAAACAAAAAAAAACCATAGGAATCAATAACATAATTCATAACTTTTTTGTTCTTTCAATTGTTAAAAGGTCGCTTAAGTGTTTGTTACATATATGTTAAATATAAATACGAGAATGAAGAGTTTTACGTATATGTAACATTATTTCGAATGAAAAATGGTTACGTATATGTAACCTATGTGTTACTGTAGAGATTAATGAAGAGGCTGATGCAACCTAAACATCTTTAGTCTTTCCTGCATGCGGCACAAGTGCATTGAAGTAGAATGCTTCGGAAGTTTCACATGTGCAACAGAAATACTCTAAGTGTGAAATCTTCCGAATCCAAGACCAACATCTTCCGAAGCCAAAGATGAAGTCTTCCGAAGCCTCAGAGACAAAGTCTTCCGAAGCTTCAAGTTCATGAAGACAGATTTCTTCCGAAATCTTTTAGTAACATGCTTTATCTGATGTACTGTTCCATAAAGCTGGACACATTTCCGCTACAACTCTGCAAGTCACCAACTAATATGGTTTGGTGAAAAGGTCCATGCTTTTGGCAACTGTACATTGAGGTCTTGAGTCTATAACTTTCTACTTTATGTACTTTATCCTTTTTGTAATAGATAAGAATGTGAGCTATGGCATGTCATAGTCACAAGTCAAAAGGCAATCTGCCTTTTGACTCTACAATTGATTTTGTGTATGTCTAGTTAATTGTATCCAGCTGGCTTTTAAAGTATAGCCGGCTGTAGGATGTTGTATAAGTATATCATGTTCTTGTATCTTTCGAATATGCTTTGTAACACTTGTAATAGAACATAGAGAAGGCAATATACTACATTCTTGAAAACCAAATACTTGTGTTCTTTGTGTTCGGGCTCTTATATTACTTGTGTTCTTAGTGTCACTACTTGGTTAATCCAGTTTACTGTTTGATCTAAGTTTAGTTTATCTCCTCTTTGTGTTGTTATGTTGTAACTTATACCCTTCAACGATCTTGCATTTGGTATCAGAGCTATCCAGGCTCTTGATATAAGATCTCGCCATCTTAAGATCCCTCACACATACAAATACTAAACTTTTTAAATGGCAACCAATTCCAAAACTGATATGGAAACCGGAACCATGAACAAGTCCCCACTGATCACTCTTGATGAGTTTGACACCTGGTGTTTAAGAATGGAAGGTTTCATTAGGTGTCTTGATTCAAGAATGTGGGTCTATTGAGAATGGACCTTTCATACCCAGCACACCTTCTGCTACTGGTGCTGGTATGATCCTTAAAGATGTGGCTAACTAATCTGATGAAGATAGGAAGAGAGTAGAGATAGACAAAAAAAGCCATGACAGCTCTTCAAACTGCTCTTCCAAACTCTGTGTACAGAGGTTTCAAGAAGTGCAAAACAGCGAAGCAGCTGTGGGATGCACTGAAACTGATGTATGAGGGTTCTTCTGAAGCCAAGGAGAACAAGAAGGATCTCCTAAAGCAGCAGTTTGAAAACTTCACCTTCAAAACAGGTGAGACCATGACTCGGCAGTACTTCAGGTATGTTGAGATTGTGGATACCCTAGTGGATGGAGGAGTTTCTCTTGAAAACAGAGATATTGTAAGGAAGTTCATGTCCTCACTTCCTAGGCAATGGACACACTACTGTGTGGTGATCAAGAGAACTGAAAATCTCAAAACTCTTACTCTGACAGAGTTATATAGGATTCTTAGTGGCTACCAGATGGAGATGGACATGCAAGGTTCATCTGAAAACTCCAACAATCAAATGGGTTCAGCCCTACATGTGGTTGAAAGGGATAGCATAGAACCCAAACATCATCTCTTATGCTACCCTGAAAACTCACCAAAGGGTCCTTTCATCACCTTCCCAGAGACACCAAAGGAGAACTACACTCAAGAAAGCCCATTCCAAGAGACAAGCTCTTCTCAAGCTTTTGTGTCTTCTGATGAAAGCTGTGGCAACTCTCTTTTCACTCTTGAAGACCTGGATTGTATCCATCCAGATGATCTGGAATATATGGAAATAGTCCAGCAGATGGCTCTTCTCACTCATAGAGCCAAGAGTTCTACAAGAGGACTGGAAGAAAGTTTCCAAGCAATGCAACCAGTGAAAAGTTTGGACTGGACAAAGGCAAAGTCAAGTTTACAATTGTAACTTGATGGGCCACTTTGCCAGAGAGTGTAAGGCACCTAGAACAAATGGTGGCCAAACACAATCCAGACCAAACTACACTGACAAAGCTCTCCATAATGAGAAGTCAAAGCAGCAAGCTGTTGTTGCTGTTGAGAAGAAGGCTTTGACTGGAGCTTTCAGGTGGAAGATGCTTCTCCAAACCAAACACTGATGGCAGATCATGATAAAGCCAAGGTATTGGAACATCTCTGTACTCCTGAATGCATTGCTAAAGTTAACATGTACAAGTCCTATAACTTGGAACTGAGATCTGATGTTGAGTCCTTAAACATTTTAAAATCTGATTTTAGAAAGTCTGAAAATGATTATAAGCTGAAAATAGAGGACTTAGAGAAAAACATTTCATTTCTAAAACATGAACACACAGATTTTAAGACTCAAATTAAAGATCTCATAACCAAGTTAACTGAGTGCGAGGCGGAGCTTGGGATCAGCAAAGCCAGGGCTGAAAAGAGTGTTCTTGAAGAGGAGACCTTCAAGAACATGATATCCTCATCCCTTCACAACAAAGTGTGCTATCAAAACAGGCAGGGACTGGGATCAAATGAGATAGCTTCTCCACACACAATCTTGTTAGTAAGATCTCCTAGGTGTGGAACTTGTGAAGATGAGCTTCCTCTCATAGATCCTATGAGTGAGGAGGATGAAGAGAGATAGTGAAGAATCCCTCTACAAAGAGTGAAGAGGAGGATTCCAAGAAGGGCCACTATCCTTCTGAGGAGAAAGTGAAGATTGTGATGACCAAGTCCATGAGAAAGAACTTGATCAGAAAGAGCAAAAGAAAGGCAAGGAAGGCTCAAGAGATCAAGGCTACTTTTGACTCTAAGCAGAAACAAGTTTTTATTTCTGCAGGGTTTAAAGTGGTTGGGACTGAAGACATCAACCAAAACTCCTCTGCTAAGAGTTCTGGTTCTTGTTCAACTCATCTCAGCAGCAAGAAGAAGACTGATCTGCTGTGTACCACTGCTGCACAGCCTGGACCATCAAACTCCAAGCACAGTCCTCAGCCCAGAGGACTGTCTCAGCATCTGCAAAGATGAAGGTGGAGAAGGGAAGTGACCAAAGACAGTCTTACTCTCAAGACAAGGCTCTTGTGAAAGAAAGAAATTATGTATGTGTGACAGCACCACTCATATTGCCAAGGATTGTCCCTTCAATCCTAAAGGTACTATCCATATGGCCAAACAAAGGCTTCAAAGATTTCTAAGAAGACTCAAGCTTGGAAGAAAACCTGTTTCCTTCGGAAGTTCCAAATCTAACAAGAAGGGAAGTGGAAAATTCTCTCGGAGAATATTTGGTCTCGAAGAAAGGAGTTCTTCCGAAGCACTGAAGTCTGCTGCAGTGTTGCAGAATCTTCCGAAGGTTCGGTCATCAAACTTCTAAAGCTCCAAAAGCTTCTAAAGTTTTGAAGGTCAAGTCCAAGACTCCAAAGGTGGTGGGACGTCTAAGAAAGACCAAGTGACTGAGATTTCTCCATCAACAACAACTCAAGATCCTCTTAGTACACCACAGGATCTATTACTGTTGAATTACCTTCTGCAAATGAGCCCAAGACAAGCAAGGCTTGGGTTTCCGATGTAACTAATCATTCTCTTTGTGCAGGGACAGCTGAAAACAGACAGAAATGTCTGGATCATAGACAGTGGCTGTTCCAGGCACATGACTGGCAATAGGTCACTACTCCAAAACTTTGAAAGGATTGATGGAGGACCAGTTTCTTTTGGAGGAGATGAAGGCGGTTACATTTCTGGAAGGGGCAAGGTCACAAATGGTAAGCTCAGCATATAGGAAAGGTAAGCTTTGTTTAAGGAGCTTGGATACAATCTTCTGAGTGTATCTTAATTTTGTGATCAAAGTCATAATATGCTCTTTACTGAGCATGAGTGCATTGTTCTTAAGCCTTGTGTGGTCATTCCTCATGAGCATATCCTGCTTAGAGCCCCCAAGAAAGGAAATATTGTATAAGATGGATTTGCAAGAAACCTTCCCTCTGGAGAAGTTTCATGCTTTCTGTCTAAAGTCAATAGTGATGAGTCTTTCCTATGGCATAAAAGAATGTGGCATGTAAACTTTAAAAACATGAATAAGTTAATTAAGCATGACTTGGTAACTGGAATGCCAAAGAAAGAGTTTACAAGTGATGACCACTGTGTTGCATGCCTGAAAGGGAAGCAACATAATGTATCTCACAAGCCTAAGGAAAAGAACTCCATCACTACACCCCTACACTTGTTACATATGGATCTCTTTGGCCCAGAAGGACCTAATGATAGACCTATACTATCTAGTGATCACAGATGATTTACAAGATTCACTTGGTTTTTTTTCCTTAGAACTAAGGATGAGACTCCTGAGATTCTGAAGAATTTCATCTTGAAGATTGAGAATCAATCTGATCACAAGGTCAAGATCATAAGATGTGATCAAGGAACCGAATTTAAGAACCATATCCTTGATACATTTTGTGATGAAAAGGGTATTACAAGACAATTTAGTGCTCCCAGGACTCTCAGCAAAATGGTGTTGCTGAGAGGAGAAACAGGACACTGATTGAAGCTGCAAGAAGACTATCATGTTGTCTGACTCTAAACTGCCCATCCCTTCTGGGCAGAGGCAGTCAAATTGCCCGCTATATGCAGAATAGAGTTTTAGTAGTTAAGACTCATGGCAAACTCCTTATGAACTTTGGCACAAGAGGAAACCTTTCATTGGTTTTCTCAGGTCATTGGATGTCCTTGCACCATCTTGAATACCAAGATCAAATTGCCAAGTTGCTGAAAATCAGATGATGGACACTTTATTGGATACTCTTCCCAAGCTAAGGCTTATAGAGTGTACAATCTCAGAACTAGAATTGTTGAGGAGTCAGCCAATGTGACTTTCAATGAACACATACCTTGTGTTACTGTTTCTAGTCCGATTGGTTGTTTGATCTTGATTTGGTTACCAACTGTTTTAACAAATCTTGTGAGAATGTTTCAGGATCTGCAGAATTTAAATACAGATGATCCTGATCCAAGATTTGAGCTAGGAAGATTCTCAAGAGACATATCTTCAGCTCCAGTTGGAACCACTTCTGCAAATGAAGTTTCTGTCAGCCCAACAATGACATTCAGCTGATACATCTGGTATGCCTTCAATTCCAGCTCGGAGGCTCTACAACCGATAAAAACACCCTCAACGTAGAAGACAACAATGGGATGGTGACAGTGACCAAGAATTTCTTGATTCCATAACCACACCATAGATGAGAACTCAATGATGTCACACACTGCTTGGATCAATTTTCACTTGAAAAGTATGCTGATGTGGTGGGAGAAACATCTATGCCAGATCTAAATTTTCAAATTTAGATCTCTCTCAACAACTTGCTATGATCCCTCAGCTTAGGATCCACAAGTCTCACCCTACACAAACATCATTGGAGATGTTTTCTCAGGGGTAAAGACAAGAGGACAAACCCATGAAGCAAATGTTTGTCTTCACTCTTGTTTTCTGTCCTAGATAGAGCCAAAGAAAGTTGATGAAGTCTAAGGATGGAGTTGGGTTGAAGCTATGCAACAAGAGCTGCTTCAATTCAAAAGGCAGAAAGTTGGGAACCTTTGTCCTCTTTCTTCTGGGAAGACTACCATTGGAACCAAAGGGTGTTTTAGGAACAAGAAAGATGATAGAGGCATCATCATCAAGAACAAGCTAGACTGGTTGTTCAAGGATAACACAAGAAGAAAGGATTGACTACACTGATGTCTTTGCTCCAGTGGCAAGATTAGAAGCTGTTAGGATATTCCTGGCATTTTGCATCCAAGAACTTCAAGGTCTTTTAACTTGATGTGAAGTGTGCCTTTTTGTATGGAGTGATAGATGAAGAGGTTTATGTCAAACAGCCACCTGGTTTTGTAGATCCTGATCATCCTGATTATGTCTGCAAGCTTGACAAAGCTCTCTATGGGCCTCATCAGGCCCCATAAGTGGTATGAGACACTGTCTGAGTATCTCTGTAAACATGGATCAGGAGAGGGTACTATAGATGGAACTTCTTCATCAAGGACAAGGAAAGACATATTGCTAGTTCAATTATATGTGGATGACATCATCTTGGTTCAACTAATCCAAAGCTCTGCAAAGACTTTGAGAAGCTGATGAAAGACAGATTTGAAATGAGTGCCATGGGGGAACTCAATTTCTTCTGGGAATTCAAGTGAAGCAAGTTGAAGATGACATCTTCATAAGTCAGTCAAGTATGTTCAGGACATACTCAAGAGGTTATATATGACTGACTGTAAGATTTCTAAGACACCCATAGCCAGAAACCATTCTCTTGGTCCTGATCTTGAGGGGGAGTGTGTGATGAGGCATTTATACATGGCTATGATTGGGTCTCTTATGTATCTTACTGCTAGCAGGCCTGATATCATGTTTGCTACATGTATTTGTGCAAGATATTAAGCCAACCCTAAGATGTCTCACCTTATCACTGTCAAGAGGATTCTAAGATACCTCAAGGTGCATCAACACTTGGACTATGGTATCCCAAGAATTTTCTGACTTCAATCTGTATGCCTATACAGATAGTGATTATGGTGGTTGCAACATGACTGTAAGTCTACATGTGGGGATGTCAATTTTTTGGTGGAAGGGTTGTCTCATGGCAATGCAAGAAACAATCCTGTGTCTCTGCATCAACTGCTGAAGCTGAATACATTGCTGCTGCACAGCTGCTGTGCTCAAGTACTTTGGATTCAAAATCAGATGTTGGACTATGGTTAAACTTCAAGGAGACTCCCATTCACATAGACAACAACAGTGCTATCTCAATCACAGAGAACCCTGTGCAACACTCAAAGACAAAGCACATCAATATCAGGTATCATTTAATAAGAGATAACTATGAAAAAGGATTAATTAAACTAGTCAAGGTTCACACAGATGAACAATATGCTGATCTGTTTACAAAGGCTTTTGATGAACAGAGATTTAAATATCTTATATAAGCTATTGGGATGATCAACCTTGAGTAGATCTTTGTTAAAACTAATTCTTATTATTTCTTTAAAATTTATGTGTGTCCTAAGTTGTCTAGTTCATCACTTTCATAAGCTCATGTTTTCTTTGGATGAAAATTTTCTTTTTGAAGACTTTCTTAGATTTTTAAAAATTTCTGATACTTCGGAAGTTTTTATGTTTTTAACTTCGGAAGTAAATCATGCCTTCAAAATAAATAACTGTCTAAGAAATTTACCTTCGGAAGAGTTTTCAAATTTATCTTCCGAAGCTTAAATACTTGTCTCAGACACTTACTCAGTTTCAAGGACCATTTACTTCCGAAGACAATTTAACTCTCGGAAGCTTTGTTAGTTATACACAAAGCACTCAAGTTTTGATTTTTCTTCCGAAGCAAAATTTTCAAACCTCTCAGGAAATTCTTCCGAAGTCATTTTAGCTTCGGAATCTTTTTAATTAAAACTTCCGAAGATAATTAACTTTCGAAAGCTTTTTGTTTTCCAGAAAACTACTTTTTGAACAAAAAGTAAACTACTTTTTCAGAGGTGGGACCGACATCTGGATTTCAAAGTTTATCCTTTTTTATTTATCTTTATCTGAATCCTCCCCTACATATAAACCAACGGTTTCCCCCTCTTTCTATCATCTGTTCTTCCTCAAACCTAAAACCCAAATTTCTCTCTGAAATTTCTTTCTTTCTTCTTTCTTCATCCCAGCTACTTCAAAATGCCAACCTTGCTCACAGAAATGATCCTAACTTTACATGCAGCTACACAACAACACAATCAAGTTGCTCTGTTACGCTCTGAGAAGATCCTCATTCTCAGGGTTTTGCGTTTCTATCTCTGTCCAACTACTTCACCTCCCTAACTTGATCCTCCACTCTATGAGGATCAGTTGCTTGAATTCTGGAAGACCTGCCAAGAGGTCATTATGGATGGGGAGAAGACACTGTCTGCCACAGTTCAGGGGAGAACAATCTTCTCACTCCGGCCATCTCAACGACATCTTCAGCTGGATGATGAAGAATGTGAAGGTGTTCTTCCCAAAGGAAGCTGTCAATCATTCCTTTGAGCAGATGGGGTATGAGGAGAGATTTCTCTGTAAAGACCTTCAGGAAAGGGAAGGTCTCATCCCAATGGAGATTCTTACTCCATGTGGTCATCCATAGCTTATCAAACAAGCATGGTGGATGGGACCAGATTTCAGAAGATCTCTCCTTCATAGTTCATGGAATGGTTCAAGGGGTCAAGTTCAGGTACTCTCAGTTTATTTATACAAATTTACTTAAATTTAGACTCCTTAGAATATTACATGTTTCTAGATATGTCCAGTACATTCTTAACTGTGAACTGGGCTCACAGTTAAGGGAAACAGGTAACATTCTTAAATGAGACAGATGAAGCCAGCATCTTTAAAATACTGAGAAAGTCTACTGTTGGATTCTCTGGGGTAGAAACAGCCCTAGTCCCAAAAATGTTAGAGCTCATTGCTCAAGGTGAACCTAGCAGCACAAGCTAGTGTTGAACCCACACCTGCTACTTCCCAACCACCCACACAGCCTCAAATCTCCATCACCTACCAAAGAAAATCCAAACGAACCCTGCTCAGACTATTCAGTCTGTGGAGGCCCCCATATACTCACCCATACAGGAAGAAGTGGACACTGGAGCTCCCACTTCTCCTGAGGAGCAGACACTCCCATCTCTTCAAGAATCAGTGCTGAGGTTCCTCATGCTCAGCCTGATGAGCTCATTAGCCCTACTGCCTTAAGCCATCAATCTGAGTCTCAACACTCAAGTGATCAACCTTCAGGGGACAGTTACCATCCCCAGCCTGTAGATCTCAACCAACCCATTCCCAACCTTGAGTTCTATACTGATGAAGATATAGGTTTCAGTAAGTATAATGAATCTCTCTTCTTTCCCTCTACTCAAAGAGAGATGAGTACTCCTGAGTCTCCTACATCTATCCCACATCAGTCACCTACAACTGAGGTGGACACTTCTGAACCTGTTCAGGATGTCCATATGGAAGAGGCTCTCACTTCTGAAAGTGATTACATCATTAAGACCTCAACCATGGCAACTCAGCCCGCTGACATCTCAACTGAGACTGCCAGTGAGTAGAGGAAATCCAGTAGCCAAGAACTTAGAACTGGTCATGAGAGAAAGGACTCTGGTCCAATCTTCTCCACCCCCAGTGATTCTTCTGATGAAGATGAGGGGGATCTGAGACTAAAAGTGCAAAAACTGTCTAAAACATGCACTTACCTAGTCTCAAAGGTCAGTCACCTTGAATCTCAGGTGACTACCTTACAAAACAGGATCAATGATCAGTAACTTGAGATTTCATATCTTAAGAAAAAACTAGCTGGAGACCCTTAAGGAGAGCTCAACCAGGAACACAAGAACCTGTGGATGTGATTGACCTATCCTCCAGCTCACTTATGCAAGTGGGTGATGCTACCAAAAAGGAGGAGAAAGTCATTACACCCACAGAACCTGGGAGTTCCTCTGAGAGAATGGACATTAAGGACTCACCATCCTCACTTGCAATTGTGCATTCTCAGCAACCTCCTCTAGTTCACATTGATGTGGACTACACAGACTCCTTCATATAGAGTCTGTTTGAGGATGGGATACCAAGGGTTATGTCACCTTCACCATCCTTCAATCACATCATTGGGTGGAGATACGACAACAACAGGAAGGCCCTCATCATCATAAGAGTTAAGGACAGCAAGAAGTCTTTAATTTTCAGAACTTGGACTACTATGAAGGTCTGGATCTAGTCAACATGCCACTTGTCAACCCAAGCCAATCAAGACAAGCTGACAGACTGGCTAAAAGACTGGCAATCAGGCAATGTCATCGGTCAACTGGATGTTGAGGCAGACCCTAAGATTAGCTTCATAGGGGAAACCTTGACTGAAGGCCTAGTGACAGAACCTGAGAGCTCTGTCTCATCATCTCCAACTGCTGCAGAGATCCATATTTCTTCTGAGACACCTGCTGGTGAAGGTGCTTCTCAACCTCTTTCTGGCCTGAGCTCAGATGCTGCAACGAGCAATGAAGGCCAAAGCTCTCTCCACCCCGAGGCACAAAGGTCTGAGAGTGAGAAAGGGAAAAGAAAGATGACATCTGAGGAGATTTAGAAGAGGAGAGAGAGAGAGGAAAAGGAGGCTAAGGGGAGAAAGTTCCTCTACTGAGTCTCCAAGACTCATGGAGTCTGCAATCAGGGCTGCCCCCAGACCAGATACTCAGAATGATGAGTTAAGGGCAGTCAGGATCAACTATCTGCAGACTAGGAACTATGACATAGATAGTGTCATTTCTCTCCCCTTGGATGAATTGAATGAGCTGGTTGATCTGGAAAGGTCAAGAGAGAAGAAGGAGGCAGAAGATGCAGAACTCCTAGTACAAGTCAAAGAAGAGAGAAGAAGAAAAAGATTGTACAAAGGTATGCCTACCCTCTCACTAGTGCAAGAAAGTCCTGAACAAGAGGATGTGGTTCAACAAGAACCTCAGGTAGATAAGGAAGAAGACAGAATCAAGATGATTAAATACCTAAGTGCCACAGGCCTCTATCAGGCAGATGCACTCTTTCCCTTACCTTATGACTATATTGAGTTTAAGTACTTAAAACAACTTGAGCTTGAGTTAGTCAAGGAAAAAAAACAACAAAGAAGAAGCTGAGGGAAGAAGCTGCAAAATCAAGAGCCATCATCCAAAAAAGCATGAAGAAGTCTGCTGATAAACAGAGGATGATGAGCTTCTTGAAGTTGTATGGATTCTCCGGAAGGAGACTTGGACCCATGTCTCTATCCACTATGGATGAGCATATCAGGGTAATCAAGCAGAAGATTAAGAGTGGAGAGCTCACTGACTTACACTCCACTCCAAGTTAGGCCCCACCTGAAGTGGAGGTTAAGGTTGAACAAACAGACACAACACAACCCGGACCTCCTGCTAATGCTCAGCAAGCTTCATCTTCTGATCCACAGCAGGGTCAACCTCCCTCTCCATCTGAACCTAAGAGAGAAGAAGTCCCAACTGAGAAAGATAGTGAAGATCAATCTGGTGCTGCAGGCCAGTCTTCTCAGTTAAAATTTGGAAAGAGAAAGAAGAGGATGGCTTCCAAACCAAAGTCTAAGAAGAAGAAGAAGCCTGCATCCCCTTCTGAACCTCAGGATGAATCAGAACAGCCTGAGGATGTGCAGCCAGAGGATGCTCAATCAACTCCAACTTCAGTAGCTCCTCTAGCATCAGGAAGACCCATCTTGTCTTGGACATACACCACAAATCCAGAAAGGTGGCATGTTATTAGAGATCAAGGCATTAAAGATATTTATACATGGCAAGATATGTTTCAGTTGCCTCTGCATGACCTCTTTGACATGAGAAGACACTTTGATAGCCTGAAGGATCCTGATCATCTTATGAAGAAAGGAATGGTGATCATCCTAATGAGGACTGTTAATATCTGAAGTTTTCTAAGTGTTTTGGTAGCATCAGCCTAGGGGGAGTTTATAGAGATTAATGAAGAGGCTGATGCAACCTAAACATCTTTAGTCTTTCCTACATGCTGCACAAGTGCATTGAAGTAGAATGCTTCGGAAGTTTCACATGTGCAACAGAAATACTCTAAGTGTGAAATCTTCCGAATCCAAGACCAACATCTTCCGAAGCCAAAGATGAAGTCTTCCGAAGCCTCAGAGACAAAGTCTTCCGAAGCTTCAAGTTCATGAAGACAGATTTCTTCCGAAATCTTTTAGTAACATGCTTTATCTGATGTACTGTTCCATAAAGCTGGACACATTTCCGCTGCAACTCTACAAGTCACCAACTAATATGGTTTGGTGAAAAGGTCCATGCTTTTGGCAACTGTACATTGAGGTCTTGAGTCTATAACTTTCTACTGTATGTACTTTATCCTTTTTGTAATAGATAAGAATGTGAGCTATGGCATGTCATAGTCACAAGTCAAAAGGCAATCTGCCTTTTGACTCTACAATTGATTTTGTGTATGTCTAGTTAATTGTATCCAGCTGGCTTTCAAAGTATAGCCGGCTGTAGGATGTTGTATAAGTATCTCATGTTCTTGTATCTTTCGAATATGCTTTGTAACACTTGTAATAGAATATAGAGAAGGCAATATACTGCATTCTTGAAAACCAAATACTTGTGTTCTTTGTGTTCTGTCTCTTATATTACTTGTGTTCTTAGTGTCACTACTTGGTTAATCCAGTTTACTGTTTGATCTAAGTTTAGTTTATCTCCTCTTTGTGTTGTTGTGTTGTAACTTATACCCTTCAACGATCTTGTAGTTACGTATATATAAAACTATGTTACGGTTTTCATTGACTCATACCCCTATCTATACAGACACACACAAACATATTATAAAAGGTAGTGATAAAAAATATAAAAATTATATGATCGGTTTCACTGGTTTTCTATAGTTCTTACATAACAATGTAGTTTCTTAGGATTACTCCTCTTGAAACTATAAGGGATCGTTTGGTTGGAATAATGGAATGGAATGAAATTGAGAAACTAGTATAATTTTCAAGTAAAATTATGTTTTAGTGGATAATGAAATGTAAAACCCAAGGGAATGTTTAACCTTAATTCCCTTGGTTATAGGATTTCAAAATACTTCCACCTAAAGAGGGAATTTGAAATCCCACAACCAAGGGAATTGAAGTGAAACATTCTTTTGGGTTTTACATTTTATTAACCACTCAAATATAATTTTACTTGAAAATTATACTAGTTTCTCAATTCTATTACATTCTATTCTTTCAACCAAACGCTCCCTAAGGGTATCTCAAACGGAGGGGCTCACGAAACAACTACTTGAGATGCTTTCCCCCCGATCAATTCATTGAGCAAAATAAAAAAAGAAAACTAGATATTCAATTAGTACAATGTTTGATAAGATTCAAATGAAAACTATCGTTTGAGAATACTCAAAATTCCTTTTTAAATCACCCATCCACTATTAACCAACACATTATTAAAAACCATTACTTGTTTGAAACGTTTATATCGTTAAAGCAAGAAATATGTGTCGGATCTTTATGAATAGTTAGGCATGGGAGGGGATCATAAGAGAACTAGTTTTAGTTCAAGAACTAATCATTTTCTCTTTAAACGTTTATAATTTTTTCATATAATATTATTATTCAAAAAAGTTGCACCGTAATATTAAGAACTAGGTTAGAGCTCGTGTGATACACGGGTGATTTAAACAACTAGACTTTCATTAAATATTGATTACATAATAAATATTAAGAAAAATTTGAAGTACGAAAGTAGAATTAAAAATAACATTCATACTTTCAAAATTTCCTCAAAGATGTTTAAACACCTGTTTACATACAATGTCTTATGTCTCATTGGTAATGTTACCACTTTCATCTAAAATGAGTAATTTTATATCGTCTGTAATCTTCACCTTTGACAAAGCCACAAATAATTGTCCATGAGTGAAAACTGGTTTTTTTAAATGCATACCAACTTTTGACAATGGTTATCCCTGACCCTTGTTAATCGTCATTGCAAAATAAACAGTTAGTGAAAATTGTCTTCTTTTGAATTTGAAAGGGATTTTTTATCGGATGGAACGAGTTTAATTCTTGAAATAAATTGTTGGCATCCAATATTAATTCCAGATATTATCTTAGCTTCAATAACCCGTTTCCCAAATAGACAATTTGTAGGTGGGTACCATTGCAAAGACCATTTTGTTGGTCGATGCTACGTATAAGCATAATGAGAACTCCAACTTTCAATACTAACCTGTGATTTGCCGATATGAATATTTTAAGGCCGTTTAGAAAATCAGGAGAGTGCAATTTTTCCTGTAACAGGATATTAAAATGTCCTCTTTGACGTATGTTATCCGAACTAAGATAATTTATCTCATCACCACGGAAAAGTGAAAGCAGACGATCGTTAATTTCATGAACAATCTCATTTTTTGGTGCAAGAATTGCTCTCTCACGAAAGTACTATTTGTCTTTGTAGTTCTCTAACATAGATGGGCAAACAAATTTAATCAAACTTGCTAAAGGATCGATCAATTCGTTGACAAAGAGTTCATCACATACAGAAATAGTTGCCTCCCATCACATTACCCTCTCCTATATCAAGAAGTCATGTAACAAATTGTTTAATTTCTTTAGTGTTAACACCTTGTCCCTTGGCTTTTAGTCCCACATATTTTGTTAAAGTAACTTGTATTTACTCAAAATGTATGATGAGCTTAATGATGCATTAACAATTTCTTGACGACTACCATTTGAAACCAATGGTAAAATTTATCTAAAATCGCCAAAAAAAACAATATTTTACCACCAAATGACATATCTGAAGGTAGGGAAGTATTTATAGCTATTACATCATTCATCGTCCTATCCAGTGCTTTAAATGCATGCTTATGAGTCATGGGTGTCTCATCCCAAATAATCAATTTTGTTTGCTTTAATAGATGAGCAATTTCACTATTCGGTTTTATGTGACAAACTAAATCTTCGTTTACATTTAATGGAATACGGAACGTAAGTGTGGAGTACGACCTCTAGTAAGCAACAAAGATACTATTCCACTTAATGCTACATTTAATACAATCTCAACTTTAAACCTTATTGTTATGACCAATGTCTTCCATAAAAAGGTTTTACTAGTTTCGTCATATCCATAAATGAAAAAAACTCCTCCTTTATTAACTTAACAATAGTCATGATGTCATTAAAAACTAATTGTTGTTCATCCATTAAAGAATTTTTTTTGAAGATTTGCAAATTCAGACATCTCGTTTGCTACATCATACAATTACTCCTTGTTAATTAAATGCTTATTTGAAGAAGACGAACAATCATTGTTCGGGTAACGCATACTTGTAAATGACTTAAGTGTCGAAATATTCTATAATAAATACTTTTCAATCTCATACAATGTTACATTTTTTATTTGATTGTTTGTTAGAGACAAAGCTAGAATTAACAAATAGAAATTATGAGTAATTAGTTTCTCATTCAATAAGTTTAAGAAATGGTAAAACGTGTTATGAAATCAATTTAATTATTATAATTAAATATAAACAAAAATCCAAGATAAAACATTATAGAGGCAATGAACGGTTTTCTTAGTACATTGTTTATATCATCATCAATACCATGAATGATTTGTTGTTGGTTTGCCAAATGAAAAGACATCCTGATAACCGATGGATAACGGTAATGTACATCAAAACCGAAAATTCTCCATGAAGCCTCACAAACTGAAATACATCTACAATCGTAGTATCCTTTTATTTCATCTTTACCATTTTGTTGGCCAGGATCATTGTTTGGATCTATAACAGTAATAGTAGCCTCCAATATTGAACCCCACGAATAAGATGAAATGAAAAGAAAAGAAATTAATTTTCATATCAAATGATGAATTATTTTTAATTTGAAAATTTAAAAGTAGAAAGAATGAGATTGTGGGAATACATTTTCATTGAATATTATCATTTTATAAAAGTAAACTTTTTTGGATCATTAAATAGTTATCTAGTTTAAAACCTGATAATTTTAAACTTTTATGGTATACTCTTCCTGTAAAACACTTAGGTTGTTGAACAATTTGATTATCCTAGATGCCATAATACTGCAAAATTTTGACCAAAGTAATAAATAATTATAAAGTTAACAATTATGAAATGAATATAGTTTCGTATTTGATAAAACTTAAAAACATCATACCTTGTTTGATAGTTGGAAGGTAAGTCGAATGATGAAATGAATATAGTTTCGTATTTGATAAAACTTAAAAACATCATACCTTGTTTGATAGTTGGGAAGGTAAGTCGAATGTAAATTTTGCAAAGAATATAGTATTAATTTATAGTATTTGTGAAATACACAATTATGAAATATGCATCCCATATGATATGTAATTGTACACTTATTGACAAATACAAAAGGAAACAATTTGAATTGATTGAATCTGATAGTTGATAAATATATTCTAGTTGGATCAATTAATAACGTATTCGAGTAATATTACATACTATATAGTCCTTAAATCAATATATGAGTATGGTAATATATTTAAATTAAAAAACTAGTATGGTTAGCATTTAATATATTAATTAACTAAAAATAAAGATGATGTAAGAGTGTGTCACGTGTCAAATTGATGGTTTAAAAGAATGACATGTGATTTCAAAAACTTTGTTTTATTAGAATCTATAGATTGATTCATATTTAATCTAGGTATGGTATTCATGTATTACATACGTGCTGCACATATGTAGTATATAAAACTACATATGTGCATACATCATATTATAGTTATGTTGTATCGTGGTATTAAAGTATAATTTTATTTTTTTATATAACAATATTATACTCAGATTAAAGATTAAAAAATTATGATATGATGGTGTAATTTTTTAAATATATGTTAATGTATTAAAGTTATAGATGTTTAGATATAAAGTTCTAAGATTAACGTTGATTCTCAAATGAACCTAGCCTAGTTGAGTATTTACTCAAATAGTACAAATGTTGGTTTGACCATTTAAAATTTCGTTTTGGAGAATAGTTTTTTCAGAGGTTTATCACTTAGACATGCTTTAATAAGATTTACTATATTGTATAGAGTGAATTGTCGTTTTTTTTCCTATGGTTTAATTACATTTGTCACTTTCATCTAAAACTATTATTTCTTGCATTTGGCTCCTCAAAGTTTAGAAAACATTGTCATTTTCATATAAAAAAAGCTCTGTTGTTTTAAAATGTTAAATTTTCTCGTTAAAAGGATACTTAGGTAAATTTTTATATAAAAACTAAATCCTAATTTATGTCTACATGTTGCTAATAAAAACTTTTACCATAAAATTCATGTTTTTAGATGAAAATGACAACTATTTGAAATACTGGAGAGACAAATGTAAAAAAAATGGATGAAAATAACAGATATGACCAAACTAAAGAAAAAAAAACATCAATTCACTCTATTATATATAAATTAAGAGCTATATACAATATCACTCTAGGAAATCATTCTTAAGCTTATACAAATAAGATTTAAGATATAATTATATAAATTAAGAGCTTATACAAATAGTATATTAATAATATGCAATTAATCATGGACACGTTAATTAAGTCGTTACCAGACGTGACAAGTTTATACAAAATTATTCTTTATATAAAATTATGATAATATAAAATTTTAATTTTTTGACTATTCACATCCTTTGTTAGTCAAGTCCAACTTTTTAACTATAAAAAGCAAAATTTTTAAAAGTTGTTCTTAGTGGAATTACACCTCATAGCTGCACACACATGAACCTTTACTAACCTGTAAAATATATGTATTAATTAATTTGCTTTTTTTTTTCTTTTTACATAATCATATTTTCGTTTAGCTAATAACATTCTCATTGTTAATACAGTTATATTTTAACATAGAAAAAAGTATGTTTGTGTTTTAAAGCTATGATAAACGAGATATGAAAAGGTAATCTTTCAATTATTAACTGCTCAACAATTTTTCAGTAGTTTGTAATTTGTATTACAAGTTTATATTGTTTTATCAAAATATTATGAACCTTATCCGTTGAAGGATGAACGTGGAGGGTGTCATGAACGTCCAAGGATATTATTTTATCGTCGGTTGTTGTCTTTGGATGTTATTAATTAGGTTTCACTAACATGGATGGTCGTCACAGATGAAAGGTCAACAGGTTTAAAGTCTCGCTCGTATTCTTATTATAAATTATAACTATACTTATAATATAATAACAAATGACTATAAAATCTGTTATTGATATTTGAAATTTCACTTACGTAGGATTATATTTCATCCATAGATTTAGTAGTAGATGCTTGATAATATAACATTTTTCCATACATGTGATACTCAACATTTAAATTCATCACACATGTATTTATACAAATTAATATGGTACTTGTGTTGGGAGCGTTTAATATATTGTCCGGAAGAAAAGAAAATGAGAGAAACTAATAATTATTTCATAAAGGAGTAAAAGATAAGTATGCTAGTGTTAAACCCTAATATATTTTGATGGTAGATTGATGTTATATACTTGGTCATTTAAGTTTATATCTGAGATTTGTGATATCGGATGTAAACCAGTATATTTTATTAGATCAAAAAGACAGTCGACTCAAACCATATATACGTCAAAACTTGAAATTTCTAGGTATGTTCATGTAGGCAATATTGAACTTTCTACTAAAAAGCAAATCTCAGATATAAACCAGTATATTTCTTTTATATCAGAAGAAAATCGACTCAAACAATTACAGACTTTCAAAAATAAGATTTTTAGGTATGTTCTTGTAGGAAATGTTGAATTTTCTACTAAAAAAACTTATAGTGGACCAAATAAAGGAGTTATATCTTTATTCAAAAGAATCGAACTACTCCCTCAAATATCTTGCTTTTCAACAAACTTTCATTTTTAAACGTCAAAATACTTTAAAGTCTTTTAGGGGTAATTATATTTGTAAAATAGTAATCAATTTAGGAGGATTGTTATGATTGGGTCACTTATAATCACTTTTGTAACACTCTTAAAATTTTAATGGTTTGATTGGAACAAATAAAAATATCAATGATATGATTGGCACAAATAAAAGTATGAATGATTTAATTGAAACATTTTTAAAACTTGTTTAATGTTTGGTGAAGTTTTTTTAATGGATTGAATTATACACTTGAACTAATTTTAAGCAATTTGTTCACTTTAATATATAAAATGTTTAAAATTACCAGTTAAAAGATCTATTAACTTGACAAAACAAACAATAATATAAAAATCTGAGAAAAAGGTGAAATGATGGAAACTTCTCTATGAACACCCCTTAACCACCACCAACTTGTAAAATGGTTGGAAATCAACTTCTCTATTTTACACAAGTCTCGTGAATTATTGGCATAGGAATATAAAGTGATACCAGGGACAATAAAAAAAGTGATTATTATATAATTTGAAGTATTTATAAGCAAGGAAAAAAAGGTAAATGATAAAAATGTTCAAACCACCAACCATTGACTAAACTACTAAACACATAGTTAAACCTAATTATAGAGGAAACTCACATGAATGGCCAGGCATGTTGGATTTCTTTTTTAAACAAAACAAACAAATTTAACTTTTTTGTGTAATGCCATTTGAACTAATTCTCAATTGTAAAACTACTTGTAACGTTACGACCCGCCCTTACCACAAATAATCATATTTAGCATGTCACATCAGTTTTCTATCCACTTCCATCTATTTTTTCCACAAACACATTCTAACCCCAAAACCAGTGTTGTAAAAATCGCTAAACGCTAGTCGGGCGGCGAGGTTGGGACTAGGGATTAATCGGTTTGGAATTTTTATATATAATTTTCATTTTTTTATATATAAATACACATTTTTATATGTAATTTTTATAAATATGTTTAGTTTTATATATATATATAAACAAATCTTGCCGAAATTTTAAAATTTTAGTCGGAATTTTTGAACTTCGCCGGAATCTGCAAAAATGCAGAATAAAGGCCGATTAAGAGGCGACTAGGGCCGATTAGTTCCGATTTTTTCCCGATTTGGACCAATTTCACCGACTAGCGATTATCCCCTCCGATTAAGGGAAATCCAATCGGTGGGTCACCGATTGCCGACTAGTCGCCGATTAATCGGCCGACTAGTCCGACTTTTACAACACTGCCCAAAACTATACTATATTCATCCTTTTCACAAACACTCATTAAAACCCATATAAACACAAACCAACACACATATTAACCAAGTAGACCCCACTTGAGCCATCCTTGGGGCACCATGGGGAAGGACGCTTATCCTTGGGGCATCCTTGGGGAAGGACGGTTGACGCGCAGCGACAAACGTTGAGTGTTTTTGCTTGCGTTGTGCATGGTCTAAAGTGGTTTGATAGGGCATGAGTTACGAGCTCATATATCTAATGGTTAAATGGTATGTTTATAACTTAAAGTATGTAAGGTTTAATTTATGTAAAGAGCAGGTTATGATGTACATGTTCTAAATAAATTGCTCTTAAAATAATTTCTATAAAGAGCAGGTTTAATTTCTTTTCTTTTAACGATGAGTTTACACATCGCTAACATACTCTTATATTTACAAATCGCTAACTTACTCTTATATTTACATCATTTTCTAAGAGTGAGACTTGAACTTTCATCTTGGAAAGTACATCATTTTTTAATACCTAAATACCATTAGGCTAAGTGTTTTTGGTACTTGTGATCTTATAGTACAGTGATATTGATAATAGTTTGTCTAAGATGTGATTAGAGTTGAAATCCTTACAAGTACATGATTAGTGATATTTAATAGTAAAAAAGTTGTTCTTAAAAAGAGTTCTTTATTGCTTACTTTACTATTAGTAGTGGTCTTTGCGGATATTAGGATAGTAAATGATGTATCTTCAATTAAATGATTATGAGTTTTAATCCAGAGATATAGATCGTAGTGATTGTATCATTAATAATTTTAGATGTTAAAGAACTAGTCATACATCGTTTCTTTTTTCTTTGTTTAAAAGTTATTTTTTCAAATTCAAACTTTTTTATATGCATCTTTTCTTAAAAACTCAACAACTTCTTTTATATGAAACGGTGTTTGCCTCGACAAAGTGTCTATACTCTTGATGGAAGAAAATCAACGGTTAGGATGAGGCGTTAATTTTTTTATTGTTACACAAGATTTAGTTTTGGCTAGAAGAGATATCAAAAAGAAAACCATCATTGTTAATCATTTTAGAGCATTTATAATGGGTTTTCTTAACCTTTACAGTTATAATAAAACTTATTATTATTTTTTTATGTTTTTTAATTAAAAATATTATTTTATACATTTATCGTTGTTTTTCTCTCTCATTCATTTACAACCATTTTTAAAATTATTAAAAAATTAATAAGTGTGAATAGTGTTTTACTAAATATACAGATGAATAATAATAATATTTTCTTCTTACGCTCACAACCATTCATATAATACATGGAACGCATTTACAAATATACTAGGAACCAACTGTGAATACTCTTACCTGCTTCCATTGTTTTTTTAATTGAGTATAACTTTTACGTATCTCATTATTTATTTATTTAAATAAATTATACCATAAATCGACACTTTGATCTCTTTAATATGGGTAAAGTATTACAATATAATTTTTAAAAATATGTTTTCCTTTTTTGAAAAACACCAATATACTATTTGCAGGGGGAGTTAAATGTGTCGAATACATACAAAGCCTAAGAAACCATTAGGACTAGACGTGCTTTTCTAGGGAGGGGTACTTTCATCAATTTTGCGTTTATCATTACACGTAATAATAATTACTCAACTTATAAAAAATATTCATTTAAGTTATGCGATAACTACAAACGTTATGTTTATAATTATGAGTAATAATAATTTATAAGAATAATTACTCAACTTAGTAAATTATATTTATAATAATGCAAATTTATCTAACTACGAAGAACATTAATCTTGCATACGCACAAGTAACATATATGCCTCTTGTAAAAAAATTATTGCAAGACTTTATTCATATAAAAAAGATAATAATACTTGGCTTTATTGTGTAGTTTTTTTAAATTAAACAAATATGCATTTAAGAAAATGAAAAAAAATGAAAAAGGATAATAATTATAGATATTTTCAGTTTTGTCTCTCTTGAGTGAGAATTATATTAAAATGCGTGATAATTACATCTTTATATTTGAACTTTTGATTTTTAAAATCAATGTTTCGTAACATTCATATGTTTTGTATGATTTTAAACATTTTTTATTCGAAACATTTTCTATATAACAAATTATTATAAGCTATCTATTATAATAAAAAATGTTTTAAAATGTTACTTGGTATAATTCTAGACCATCTAATTTTAATTTTCATGTTTCTCTCTCCTATTAAACAATTACCTTAAATACTTATAATATTATTTAATTTCTTTTGAGATTAAAAATTGTTTTTCAATAAATTAAGAAAGAGATGTTTTTATAAATAATTTTTTTAAATGTTTTTTTTATAAAAGAAAAAAAACTAAAATTAGGAGTTATAATAAGAAATTTTTTAATATTAATATTTTTTTAAAACGATTTGTTTTGCA
The DNA here is from genome assembly GCA_025506515.1 of Flaveria trinervia. Taxonomy (NCBI): domain Eukaryota; kingdom Viridiplantae; phylum Streptophyta; class Magnoliopsida; order Asterales; family Asteraceae; genus Flaveria; species Flaveria trinervia. The sequence goes on along the minus strand of CM046441.1, from coordinate 83,262,763 downwards.
ATAACTGATGGTGCCGAGTGGAAGGGCTGTCGCTCAACGGATAAAAGTTACTCTAGGGATAACATGAACTTTATTAAAATTGCAATTAGGGTTTAAAAAAAGTTTAAAATAATGATATCATTGTTTTATTATTTATATTATTACTCATATGTAATTTCAATCATATCGTTTTATAATTATTACATTTTCATTACTAATTACTTAATATTTTATTTATTCAATACGTATAATACATGGAGTTTTAACATAGTATATGCATATAACAATGTTAGGTAGAGTTTATTTAAAATCAAAAAAAAATTAAGAAATTTTTAAAACTAAATCTAAGCCAGTGATACGATTAAGATCCAAAAATTTATGGTTCTTGATAACGCTGTAAGGGTCCCACCCAAGTACATATGTGTATATTTTTTTTCAAAAAATCTAAAATCATAAATCTCAAGCAAATTTAGATTTAAAAGTTCTCTGATAACATTTGAATCAGATTTTTTATAACTTACTATTTAAAGGTTTACACTTTTTGTTTCGTGAGTAAATATCTGAATAGTTCAGACATTTTTCTCTGAATGGTTAAACATTAGTGCTTAACTAATGCTGAATAGTTAAGATCTTTTATCTGATTGGTTAGATATCTAACTTTGAATAGTTAAACGATATACTAACTCTTAATGATTCAAACCTTTTAATAGTCCAACACTTAATGGTTTAAAATTCTTATCGGTTCAAATATCTTATTGGTTTAACACTTAGTTATACAGAAATTGGCAAACAACCCATTAGTTTAAAAAAAATCAATTTTTTTTGGCTTGCAAGTGAATCCTCCCTGATTATGCATTTATGCTTACATAAATGTGGAAAAAGTGACTAGTATAAACTTTTAAGTATTTATAAAAGAAGGGAACAAGAGAAGTTAAGAACCAAATGTTCAAATAATCAAACGATCTACCATTAATGCATCGACTAAATTACAAAACACAACACCAAACTTAATTATAAATTGGTCACTATCATGCTGTACAACGAAAGAAACTACTGTATATTATTTTGAATTAATAAATAATTAGTCGATAGATACACCTTTTATATATCATAAACAATTATAATGACAGACGTTTTTGTGTTCGTATCTAGAAGTTATGGTCAACTGTTGTGCCTTTTAATAAATACTAGTTTATCGTCCCGCGTCTTGCGACGGTTTAACGCAATTTTTATACAATTACATGACTCTTGTGGCTGCATTACATGGACAAGTATATACATTACATGCCTACAGGTATTAGTCGTATTATTTTATCATTTCTTGCTAATATTCATAGAATATGAGACTAAAGAAAAACTGAAAAAGTATGAAGAGAAAACAATAATTTTTTATTTTATTATTTTTATTGAAGTATTATACATAGATGCCTAAATGGTTTTCTTGATTTTTAACATATTTATATCATTTGATTATAAAATGAAACCCACATTGAAGTTTGTATATATAGTTATAACCGTAAAACATGTAAGCAATTCTCACCCTAATTCGTTCGATTTCATGTAAATGCAACATCTTGTTTGTGAAATTTTATGTAATAACACTTGTTATTAACAGAACTATAACCTTGTAGCTACATACAATCTCTCTCAAATTTATAATTCTTAAAAATAAGACAAACAATATATAAAGTGCTATTCTGGCTATTCGTTTGATATCATGTCTAGCTATAAAATATTTTTTAAATAATTATTGTTAATATAAAGACAATCATATAACCATACATATAACTTTAAAGACAAAAAATATATATAATAGGTTAAATTTGAACATGACAATTTAATGTAGAGACCATAAGTGCTAATATCATTTCATGTAATTATCATAGTGGATTTTCAAACGATAGGTTTCATCTGAAATGACATGAGGATCTGATCACCGTCACTGCCTTTTCACCAACAGATTTATCCAAATAAACAAACTTATAGTATTCGTTGATGTTGAAAAATATATATAAGTTAATTATTATGATAAAATATATTATTATGTCTTGTTCAATACTTCAATCCAATTTGTTTTACTTTTCAGAAATGAGATTTCACCTAACAACGTGTGGGTGGGTCCGACGCAAGGTCAAAATATCGTCAGCGACCAAAATCGTTGAGTGGACTGTGGACCCTTCAACCCTCACACCTGCAGGCGTTCTTACAGTCTAAATTAATCTGCTATCTCAATATTAATATTAATATTAATATTAATATTCATTCATTATCCCTCTTTCATCTCTCAAATCATCAATCCAACACCTAACAATTTGCTTCAAATTCTTCAACAAATGGTAAAAGTTCTGATCCACCACCTCAATTATTCGATTCCTGTAGATAATTGTTCGTTAGAATCGATGTGGCTGATGAATTCATTCTTGTTTGATCGAATTCTTCCACTAATACGTTTGATTTGAATGTTAATTCGTAATCAAAGCTTGTTAAACACGATTGCGCTAGCTAGTTGGGAAATTGAGATCATATTCACGTTTTTTGCATGATTTTAGTTCAATTTGAGCTTGCTAATGCTGTTCGGACTGTAAATTGATGTTTCGGATTGAATATTATAACCAGATTATCATATTATTTCTGTTTCAATTTTCATACGTGGTAGAGATGGATTGGGATGACGATGTAGATTTCTGATGTATTTATGTACGGTGCTTGAAGAGAAGATGATGATCCACTTCATTAGTTTAAATGTTTATAATGCTATTTAATAACGAACACCTGTTGGAGTTGTTATTAAGATCATTTAATCATGTATCGGCTCTTTGTGAATTGCAGTTTGAATTACTGAATTTGTTAGTGTTGCAATAAATGCGTGTAAAAGCGAGGCGTGTTGCAATATAATTTTTTATTTTAGTTTGCTTTTACTCAAATAATTTACCTAATTTGCAATTGCACGTTGAACAGCCTCAAAAGCCAATATAGCAACACCTAATTCAATCTGCAAATGAAGAGGAAGGTGATCCCGACGAGATATTCTTATAATCAAGCTACTTCGTTGAGGATGAAGAGATTAGTAGAAACAGCATCTGTTCTTATGAATATTATCATAGTTCTACTAATGGTAGGCAGATCAGAGGGAGTTCCTAGAAACCAGATCATCCAACGGTCGTGCAATAATCAGACAGAGCACGATCAAGTAGCATTCACCACGAACTTTATCCAAACAACGGAAATTATTGGCAACCAAATTCGATCTTCACTTTTTGCAACAGCAAGTACAGGCTCAGCACCTGATGCTAATTTTGGACTTTTTCAATGCTATGGTGATCTTTCAACAACCGACTGCATCTTATGCTATGACTCGGCACATTATGTTATTTCCCGTTGCTTTCCTTATACTGGTGGTATTGTTTATCAAGATGGTTGTTTTATGAGATTTCAAAACTACAGCTTCTATGAGGAATTCGAGGGACCTAGTGACACTTCTATTTGTGGGAATATCACAAGAAAAGATAGTGTGTTTCAAGATTCAGCGAGGCAGGCTGTGTCAAATGCTGTTAGGGATGCATTAACAGATGATGGTTATTTTGCAAGGGAAGAAGTGATAACCCCTGGGTCAGTAAATGAGTCGGCATATGTGTTGGCGAATTGCTGGAGGTCATTGACTGCAAATTCTTGTAGGACTTGTTTAGAGGCTGCATCTACATCTATATTGCAATGCTTGCCTTGGTCTGAAGGTCGTGCTTTGCGGACTGGATGTTTTATGAGGTATTCTGATACCAATTTTCTCAATCCTGTGCCAGTCAGATCCAAAAACCGAGGTAACGATGAGTTATTTTTCAATTTGATTAGAGGAACTTGATATCATTGTTAAACATGTTAATGGATATTACAGACTGTTAGGGCTCCACCTTGTGATAATATTTCTTCATTGTTTTTCAGGGAAGATGATAGCTGTTATTGCAGCTGTTGTTAGTGCCGTTGTGATTCTTGTAGTTGCATTGTTGATTAGTTTGTATATACGAAAACGGAGATTGTTACAACAGAAGAGAACAGGTGCATACAAGATCGAAACAATCTTGATTAGGTGGCAAAATGGGTTAATTTGTTGGGTAACATTTGGGTCAAACTAGTAAATTTTTCGTAAGAGTCTAACTGGGTCGGGTCAGATTGACCAATAAACTTCTGTCCAAACACTTTACCTTTTTAATAAATTAATGATGTTTCAAATATAATTACAGAATTCATACTATTTAAACAATATAATTTAGGTGACTTTTTACCTGTGATCCATTCAACCCGTTCTCTTTAAAGCTGTTTATTTGACCTGTTACAGACAAAACATAACCTTATTTGACTGTTTATATGCAAATGAGTAAAGTTTGCCACCTTTACTATGTAATTGTAGAGCCCATAATAGAATCTTGATTGAAGGATCACATCACTAATATGCTAAAATCGTCTGTTGCATTAATGATGATATTCAGGTTCATATGATGATGCTAAGAAACTTGCGAAGATTCTAAATGATAGTAGCTTGAACTTCAAATACTCAACTATTGAGAAAGCCACAAGGTCTTGGAATGATTCCAATAAGCTCGGGGAAGGAGGGTTTGGGGCTGTATACAAGGTAGTACCTTATAACACATACATATTACATATAACATAATCTCTTTAACAGTTCTTATGTTATGTTCAGCTGTCAAGTACTAAGAATTAAACAAACATTCTATTTGGACATATTTCAGGGAGTTCTTCCTGATGGAAGAGAGATTGCTGTCAAGAGGCTCTTTTTTAACAACAAATTCAGAGCAGCAGATTTTTATAACGAAGTTAACATAATCAGCAGTGTTGAACATAAAAACCTGGTCAGGCTGTTAGGATGCAGCTGTTTAGGGCCTGAAAGTTTTCTTGTATATGAGTATCTACCGAACATGAGCCTTGATCGCTTCATCTTTGGTAAACACAACAATTGTAATATAATCTTCAAAACTGGACTTAAGTTTACATTGTTTATCAGCCCAATTACTTAGGAATGTGTTGATTTAGGTAAAGTTTAACGGTCAAATGGGTTAAAAAAAGCATAAAAGGAAACACGTGAAATGAGTTGGAACAGAAAGTGTATTTTTAATGCATAAAACCTCCTAATATGTACAGTTTTTGTAATCATATCAGACACACTAATCATTTATAAAAAATGCAATGGTTTAAGACAAAAAGTGTTTCTTGTCAAGCAACCTGAAACCAGCATCTTTTGATCTGTTACCTTCCCCGGCTGTTCACTAACTCTTTGTCTATTACTTTATTTATACTTTAAATCGTATCTTTACATTAAAAGTTCTGTGTTTTTGAAGATAATAAAATTGAAATAATATTATCTTGCAGATGCAATAAAAGGTAAGGAATTAAATTGGGAAAAGAGACTTGAGATCATCATTGGCACAACAGAAGGCCTTGTCTACCTTCATGAGAACACCAAGACTCGAATTATTCACAGAGATATTAAAGCTGCTAATATCTTGCTGGACTCAAGGTTTCGTGCTAAAATAGCTGATTTTGGTTGGCTAGAACTTTTCAAGGAGAGATGAGCCACATCAGCACTGCAATCGCAGGAACACTGTAAGTATCCTTTTTGGTTGCTTTATTTTACCTTGTGATCCTATTCTCTACTCTAGAAAGGATCAAGAGACGGTTGACTTGATTATCTTCTGTTATTAATGGAAGTATCCAAAAAAGACTAATTATACCAAATTGTAAAGAAAACAGATTACCAATGCATTTCTCTTTTTTCCATGTGGCATGTTTAATAGAGGTGGCAATTTAGGCATGTTTAAATACACAGGTCAATGTGGATTATACTTTGTCTCTTAACAGGTCAAATGGGTATACTTTAGAAAGATAGCTAAATTGAAAATGGGTGAAAAGTCAACCAAAGTGTAATCACAATGCATAAAAGCTCCTAAATAGTTGTATTTCAAAAGCTCCTAAAAGAGTTTGCCAGTTGCGTGAATACACGCGATCAAACGGGATCACGTCTGAGAGCGGTTCTTGGCCTACCCAAAAAGGCCTGGTCAAAATCCCAGTGATTCCTGAATATAGAACTGGTCATAAGTATAATCCTAACCCGGTCATAGCTAATCCTAATGCCCGAAAAAAATCCTGAATGCCTGGCCTTAGACTTATTTAGGCCTGATAATTTAAGATGTACTAAATGTTGTCTGTTTTGACCAGTTAACCACTTACCCACTTGACCATTTTACCACCTTGATTGCTAAGCAACAAGAAAGCGATGTCATTAAGTGCCTGAATAAATAATCTGATACAGTTTATTCTTATAATTTTACCAGTGGATATATGGCTCCGGAGTACTTGTCCCTTGGTCAATTAACGGAAAAGGCAGATGTGTACAGCTACGGCGTACTGTTGCTGGAGGTAGTTACTGGAATAAAAAACAACGGAAGTAAAAACTCAGAATACTCAGAGAGCTTAGTAGCCATTGTAAGTGCTAAACTTCATTTGACTAATTATGATATTCTTTTAGGAGTTTTACTGGTTTCCTTTTTGTTGCCTTAGGCCATACCATTTGTTTAATTGTTAAAAGGGGTAAACACTCAACATGTTACAGGAGCCATTTATTTATAACTAATCATTCCAACTTACTGATTGTAAAATTCTTTCGACAAAGAAGAAAACAATAACATAAGGTTAACTTACAAATATATTTTTGGTTTCTGTTAAATTCGATTAGAAACCACAAATCACAAACTAAACTTATCTAACTCATTTTAGCTTTAAAGGTTTAATAATGTTTAAAAAATCTGACATATTACTTAATGATTTGTTGTTGAAACAGGCATGGAGGCATTTCCAACAAGGTAAAGTGGAAGAAATCCTTGATCCAAACTTAATGTTTCATGCATATCCCACCCTTAATTTCAAAAAAGAGGCCATCAAAGTGGTACATGTAGGACTCTTGTGCACTCAAGAAGCCCCACTTTTGAGACCATCAATATCAATGGCACTAAAAATGCTGGTAAAAGATGACGAACCCTTACCACCACCCTCGACTCCCCCATTTATCGGTGATGATGATATCATCAAGTTAGAGAAAAAAGTACAGCGCGATCATGATAACAATGATGATTTAGATTCAGTTGCTACTGTTTCCCATAGTCAGTTCTCTCCGAGGTAACACACTTATGTTAGGGTTTTTTTATGCATAAAGTACCAAACGGACTTTCAGCTTTGTACTCATTCTAGTCATTGTAGTATTTTTATACATACGAGTCGTTAAAAGGTGATTTTTTATCCCGTTGGGTCATCAGTGACTAGAATGAGACAAAAGGGTGAAAGTAAATTGTTATTTTATGTAAAAAAGGACCTGAAGTTTAGACTTTAGAGGTTCCATCAACTAGGAAGATAGTGAGTTTTTATACAAATATTTCTCCTTGTAAATTTATAGACTTCTCCATACATATATACAACAGTTTTGTCTATACAGTGTTACCAAAATAAGTAATTTATACTTGGTGTTTACAACTGCTTGTATTACTTTTCGAAAGTAAGTAGTTTGAAATAAACATATGTGTATTGTTTATTATATAACATTTTATTTTACTTGCCAATAAGCAATCATATATAAATGTAGAATACGTGGACGTGCACACTTGATTCGCTAACTAAATCACACACTTTAAACTCGCATATGTTGTACGGATAGAGAGGTTAAAGGACACAGTGAAATACACATGTACTCATTACATTAAAGCGGTGGGTACAGTGGGTATTTACTTCAATTACAGTTATTTTTAACGGTCAGATGATAGTTAGTTATTTTTAACTGTCGGATGACAATTATTTAGTAGGAATAGTAACTAACTGTTTGACACACCTAATCACCCTAATTAAGTACATTATTATATAACATAGTCCCTTGTGTTTATCATAGGACCACAACGAGGTGGTTAGTCGCGGACCACCTTCATCATAAAGGTCCATTCTTTTCACCTAACAGCGGTGGAGATGAACTTTGTTGTTTCATGACATACTTGACAAACCACTTGACCGTATCTGAAAACTTTTCCCTGATGGATTTTTCTGATGTGGTTCTGAAATTATTACCTTTATAAGATCTAAAAACACTACTATTCTGTACTTGTAATACTTGTTGGGTAAACTATAATCTCCTTTCCTTTGTTGCTTAATTTCTTTGAAGTCTCATGTATGGTTTCCACATGCAAAGCCTCAAACTGTGCCTTCAACCTGTCTGCTTCACTGTCTTTTATATATGTTGTTCAATGTTTCTTTTCTTGTCACATTTTCTTCATTATTTAAAGACTTTTGTGATCCACCAGATTGCCCCTTCAAACGTAATTTTGAAGCCTTGAAGCACCAACTGTTCTAGGCTTAAAACATTTTTCTCAAACTTCGATACGTATTAGACAAATTCAATTTAGAACATTTACAATAGAGTTGGTAAATTGCCCACTTATCATCATATTTAAGGAAAAATAAAGAGAAAAACATTCTAATCACCAGTACAACCCATTCCTTATATCACTTCATATCTTTAAAATTTAACATCAAAATATATGGTTTGAATGGTGGTTTCTTATAGTTACTTTTAAACTATTCACCCCTTATAATTTTTTGTGTGTGAAAGACGAAGAAAGAACAGAAAAACAAATGATTAAAATTTATTCTTTAATTGAACATAAATGAAGATGATGAATTAGATTTTGTAAGTTATATTTTTAGTCATAAATTATAGTAATTTAATAGTATATTTTAGCATATATTTTGTATTACTTGCATTCATTTTTCAATTATTTTTATAAAATAGTAGTTTTGTGGGATGAAATCTACTTTGGTGTGTTTTGGTTGTTTTATAGGTGCATTCAATTAGGAAAAAAGAAAAAGACTTAAAAATATTATTAAAAAAAGAAAAATCATGAATTTTAAAGCGTGCAGGAAAATTTCTAAAGTTTAGGAATTTTTATTGAATATGATTATCCCTAGATTTTTTTAAAGACAGGGAACAATAAAGCCTAAAAATATGAATCGGCAAGTTAAAAGATGAAGATAAATAGAATAGGACTAGAAAAATTAAAGAGGATCTTGAATACATTATTTTGGAGAATCAAATTTAAGAAGCAACAATGATCAATAGCAATTTAGGTTTTTTTTGTTGGTTTTCAATTCGTAATTTGATTTTATTTTAGTTTTGATTGATTTAGTCGTCATGTCCAGCTAGAACAACATTAATTTCAACATTAAGGTTTAATTTCTTTGATTTTGATTTGAACTTATGTGAAGCGTTTGTGAGATGTTTTTTATTTTAATGGTTTGTTTGTTTGATTCTTGATCTTAAACCCGGATCTAATCCACTATATATTAGATTGTTAATAAACCTAATCAACGTATTAATTTTTATAATAAAGTGTTTCAAGATTTAAAACCCTAATCAAGTTTTGACTTTTGAAATAAGAAACAATTAACGGTTTAAGTTTGTCTATGAATTCATTTGTAACATCTGCCCATTTTGAAAAATGGAAACCCAAACCCGAATTCGTTTGGGTTAATTTTGGAAAAACAAATACACTAGTTATAAATTTAATTTATTTTAATGCTTCAAAAAAATAATACTATTTATTCAACTTCCATTTATTAAATCAATTCATGGTAATTTCATAATTTATAGAATGTAATTTTATAAATTCATGAAGTTTATTTGTCACTTATGAGTTTTAATTATAAAACTAAAATAAAGGATTAATATACAAAGATCATTATTTTTACAAATATGTAAGGTCTATAAAAGGTTATTAATATTTATAATATTTTAAATATTTAATTAAAATAAATAATCAAATTGCAAATTTTTATTAGATTTATAAAGTCTACAAAGATTTAATAAAAAGAAGTTGTTAAATTAAAATTAAAGTTTTAATAAATTTAAAGTTTAAATTGTAATTATTCTTTTATTTATTTAAATTATTTAATTTTATATTTATTTCAATCATAACCCCCTTTTAAAAGACTTATAAATCACCATTAACACTATTATAACCTCCTCCTAACCTCAAGTATAAAAGCAAAGCTTAGACCTCACTTTTTATTTGCTCGTTCTCTAAAAATCTCATTCTCATATCTTTCTTTCATCTATTGGTTATGATCATTTTGAAGAATTTTATTTTTCAAGAAATTTAAATAATTCTTAATACTAAGGTAATCTTTTATTATTTTTTATATTATACATTTCAATCATTCTAACATCCAATTGTTCTCATGACTTTATGTTCTTACTATTATTCATTCTTCTACCAAATCTCTTTTTATGTTAATCATTATCATTTGATCATTAAAATTTTAATAATCACTAACCTTATAACAATCACTAACACTCCTAAATCAAGCTAACAACACACTAACATAAACAAAAAATCCCGTTTGCATATGGACGGCTATGCCGCCGCATTCGGTTATTCCATAAGATTATTTTTCTAAATGATGGCTATGCCAAAGTCTTAGAATATTTTTATAACTCAAACGAAGACTAATATACCATATATTGACATAATAAATTGATCTAACCCGTTTCATGCTTTAACGATTTTAAAAGTGCACATAAGTGCCTTACTACAATTCTGGCAGAATATAATCTTACTTCAACCGATCATAACTTGATCATAAAAAACTAAATTTGAGTAAACTCAAACTCTAATATTAAGTTCATTAAATTACCTTTTCAACGATAGTTTATACATCTTCAAACTCAATCAGACGACTCAACAACAGCCTTCACAAGATAAGTGTGCATTTCAAAACCTTCTGTCTTGTGCTGCTTGTTTGACCTATTTACGGATCTTTTCATAAAAATGTTTCTGAATGAAAGTTGTCCCGGAGACTTTGAACTAACCAAGTATAAATTTTTATAATTCTATGAAATCGTTTACTATTTTAAAAACTTGTTTAAACTCGTACCAAACATTCTGTCCAAAATCTAAAATTGGTACAATAATCGTTTATCAATCTATCTTTCGCTTATTGGCATTCCTAAGCATCCTAACTTCTTGTAATAAATTCCAAACTCAAGTTATTGTTTCTTTTTTGTCATTTAGGACATCATCTTTGACTCTTAAACATCCAAGCTTTCTTATGTACTCTACAACCATCACTATACTTATGAGTTTTCCATGTGAGTATTTCTATACCTCTTTTTTTATATTTTAATACTTTGGGGTGAAACATGTTACTTTATAACCATTGCACTTGTAAACGTTAGATTCTTGTAAACTTATGGCAATCTACTTGTGTGTTGTGATTAGTTGAACTTTGTAGCTACCATGTAATGTCGAATATATGTACAATCACTAACTATTGCTAGTCTGGCGACGTTATAGATTTATGGGCCTGACAAGCCTGCTTGGTTGATCCAAGTACACTTAGCTAATCATATATACTTGTAAACGTTTGAGACTTGTAAAACTTTGTCAAGGTTTGATTGTGCATTCTGTCTTACATCCCTAATTACTTTGTTCTCTAACTTACAACATGAATTGCCATCTTTTATATACTTATGTATTGAAAACTATGGAAATCTCACCAGCTTTATAGTTGACCCTTTATTTTAAACATGTTTCAGGTTTACTACTTGAAAATCTTTTTGTGTTCATATAGGACTCAGACCTAGATTAATTGAAAGTCTTATGTTTCTGTTTGTATCTTGATTGTTTTGCAATTACTTATTTGTCTTGTAATGTTTAATGAATAATGACATTTAATATTATTTCAACTTAATTAGTTCCATGTGCTATGATCAATCGTTTTCCATTCGTCCGCCCCGATGATTCCGCCATCGGTCGGGGTGTGACATCATTCTCGTTATAAAATCACATAATCTAATTATGCATATCGAACGCATGTGTGTTTGATTATAAATGATACTTCTATTGTTGCAACCCACAAGCTAAGATCAGAAAGACATGAGTTTAGATAGCGGGTTTGATCTAATCAACGAACTGCGATTGGTTGGACATTAGATAGAGTGGATATCCGAACGACGTGATGCCTAGTATCGATACAAATCATTAATTGAAAATAATAATTGTACCGTAATCGTTAATAATCGTAAGCCAAATCAAATCAAGAAATTACTTGGTGTTGGAATTAGTCTTCATATTTGAATTTATTTTATAATTTAATTAACGTCTTCAGTAATCCCTTTTTCATAACTAAATAAAAACACAAAAAATGTGAATTCACGTTTATTTTTCTACTTTTTTGCAATTTACTTTTGATTTTAGTTTTTAATTTAAACCCACATATTCCTTAGTCCATAATCAATCAAACTAACTAATCAAACTAACTGTGCGAAAACATTTTTTGTATAAAATGATTGACATGTATTCCTGAAGACACGAATCTTACTTTCACTCATACTATTTTTTGTGTGTGTACGATAGGTTCATATTTTTATTATTTATTTACTAGATTCGACACCCAACAGATTTAAAGACTTTTTTTAAAAATGATATATAAATGCGAGGTAGATTTTTTTGGTATGATTATAAAGACATGGATGAATAATTTGTCATGCTCTTATACAATTAACACCACTGCGACTAACACCAATTTGTTCAACCCCTTTCATATACACAGGTACACAACTTCAGTCTTATAAGCCTTTGTTTCTATTCCATGAGAATTCTCAAACATCTTGAAAAGATCATTGTTTCCACAAACATGATGTATTCTTAATTAACTCACTAACCATAGTGAACCCCAATCCTTATTATAGCCTTATAATAATAATTTAACTTAGGGATAATCTTCTCATGTAAATGTGTTTTATCTACATGGCTAGGAATCAAGGTTATGCTGTACCTATCACTGAAATTCATAAAAATCATTGTATCGCTATTCAAAAATGCTATTGATTTCAGGAAACTGAAAAGGAAAAAAAACCCATGGTTTTAGCCAAATCGGTTCCAGCCTGATTCAAAACCCCCAGTTTGTAACTAGTTTGGTAATGTGACATCCAAAAGGTTTTAAAGCTGGTTCAAATTAAGAAACCATAAAAAAACCGGTTTCGAACCGGTTTGAGTATTCACTTTGAAAATCCGGTTTAATGACATAACAAAAGAACCTATTCGGTTTAAAAACTTAATCGCTTTGAAAAAAAAGCTGGTTTGTAAATCTCTACTTGGTACTTAATACTTATACAATCAACTTTCATCCACAATTATGTTATTTATTATTAATAACTATCAAGGGTTATTTTCTCAAATTTAGAAGCCCATTTGATGAACCAAAAGCCCATATGAAACAACAGGCCCATAAACCTTTATATCATGACCCATAGCCCACATAAAACAACAGGCCCATAACCCCTCTATCTCATAACCCATAACCACACAAAAAGCCCAGTTAAACCTCAACACCGTAGCCATATAAAACCACCTCATCCCCTTCACCAAACCCTAACCCTAGGATCCCCACCCCCAACTCGTCGAAGATGCAGATCTTCGTGAAAACCCTAACGGGCAAAACCATCACGTTGGAGGTTGAATCCTCCGACACGATCGACAACGTGAAGGCGAAGATCCAGGACAAAGAAGGCATCCCACCGGACCAACAGCGGCTCATATTCGCCGGAAAACAGCTCGAGGACGGCAGAACCCTAGCGGACTACAACATCCAGAAGGAGTCAACTCTCCACCTGGTGCTTCGCCTCCGCGGCGGCGCGAAGAAGCGGAAGAAGAAGACGTACACGAAGCCGAAGAAGATCAAGCACAAGCATAAGAAGGTGAAGCTTAGCGTGTTGCAGTTCTATAAGGTCGATGATTCGGGGAAAGTGCAGAGGTTGAGGAAGGAGTGCCCTAATGCGGAGTGTGGTGCAGGTACGTTCATGGCGAATCACTTCGATCGACACTATTGTGGTAAATGTGGCCTTACTTATGTTTATCAGAAGGCTTGAGGTTGATTTGAATTTGAATTTGTTTGCTTTGTTATGTGTTATCGATGAATTTTGATTCTGTATGAACGTGTTGGTTTTGAGTTTCTGAATTTGAATGCTTTTTTATGATCAGTTTCGTTTGGTTTATTAGCTGATTTTGTTATTGATTAGATGATGTTTTGTGTTCAGTTTTGTTTATTGTTGTGCAATGTGGATGTTACTGCAATTGCAATGTGGCTTTTGAGCGAGATTGTACGACCTAATAAGCTTTATGTACAACTAGAAGAACAAAATTAGCTTTATGTGTAATGAGAAGTTGCATCCTTCTAATTCTCTTGACATATGTTTTTTTTTATGCAAGTATAAACTTATAAAGTTATAATCATCACTTCCCTCCTCGCTCTCCCCAATTTAGTTATGCATTTTTAACCATTTTTCTAAGGATGCAGGATCGAAGCGATAAAAAGCTTGAAATAAGCGGAGTAGGCAAGTATATATAAGTTAAGCACGACGTATACAAATGAAAATAATTAATGTTACACAAGTCGAGTTTGAGTTTAACCGAATGTAACCGAGTGTGCTCAAGCTCTCAAGTCAAAATAAGCCTTACCTTGGCTTGGTTGTATCTATTATGTAGCCATCAGCGTAGCAGGTGCTCTTGTGGCTAGCTATTATTAACATCTTCAACAACAATCATTACTTGATTGTTAAGTAGTTTGGGTGGAACGAATCCTCACTACCTGATTCATTACGTGATTCTCACTATGGATAGGTGGGTCCGACTAAAATAACACCAATCCTTCGAAACAGTGTCGTATATTTGTCATTAAAAAAACTTAATTTTCACTTACCTTTATTCTAACTCAGAGAGAGAGAAGGACGCTCAAGCATAATTCTAATGTGACTTTTGCTAAATAAGAGTTAAGCTTCACATGTGTGTTTATGTTTATCTTTTGTATTGTTTTGTTGAATGCGTATCGTATGATGATTTACATTAATGAATAGTTATATTTTCTATGTAAAATTATTAACTCTAGTTAGTTATATCAAGTGTTTGTGATTTTTGAACTCAAAATGGAAAAAAAAATGAACATGTCATATGACATTATACTACGTGTATAGCTTTCGGCTATGCCTGTCATATAGTGTTATACTTTATGTATATGTAACATGGGCAATCGAAATCTCTCAAGTTAGAAATAATGTATATCATACGTGGCATGTAGAGCTATACATTTTGTATAGCCAAGTGTTGTTATTTGGACTTGAGAGACTTTTGGTTCAAAAGAAATGTTATGCCTTTAATACCTACCACCAATGCGTTTTGAGTGTATTGGTTGTGAATGAGAGGAGAAATTCACTGTTAAGTGTGCTCAGGTGGCAAAACAAATCCGTGAGCTCCTCATGAGGTAACGAACAATATTGGTAGTGTGTGAGACTGGATGTTACTTGTATCGTGTTGTGCATATCGTATAGCTCAGCAGCCATTGGCGGAGGATTGAAAAGCCCCCCCCCCCCTCTTTTATTTCGCTGGTAGTGTTAATCTTTAGTCCAGTAATGCAAATTTTGTGTCCAGTAATGTAAATTTTTATATAAAACTCGAGTTTGCTCCCTTCAAAAAAATTTATTTTGCTTCCGCCCCTATGAAAATGTTTAAGCTTCGCCATTACTGACAGTGAACTACACAAATTGACATGGAATTTAAGGCGTGCCACGAGGGTGTTCCACTTAAAAATCTTAGTGTCAAATTATTATAACTGTTTAATCTATGTCAAAATATTTATATATTACTAATATCAAGTTCTGTGTGCTTTAAAGTTTGTATTTTAAGTTTGGTGGGTAAATAATGGGTTTTACCTACTTTTGGGTTTTTTAACATTTAATTTTTTATACTTTTAACACCAATACATTTTACTTTTTTTACAATTTAACTTTTATGAATTTTTACTTTTTACTTTACCCTTATACTTTTTACATTTTTACAAGTTTTTCATCTTACGTTTCGGCCAAAATTTTACGAGTTAACACACTACAATGTGCACATGTGATTTTAGGTTTACGTTTATTTCCCCTTTAATGGCCTGTCACAACGTGCGAATACTAGATCGACTTAGTTATTTTTTAATGTTTTACGTTTAACATGCGTGGTTAACGTTTTTATGACTACTTTCCGTTCGGTTTTATATTTTTTGTTTTTATTTCTTTTTTAATACAAGATTTTGTGTGTTGGTGGTTGCTAATGGTAGTATGACAATTTTGATACTTGACATGATTTTACGTTCACCCGCAACATGAAAGTCTTAATACTAGTTATATACCATATTAGGGGTTTTTTGACAATGATTATTGTTAAATTAAATGCCTTACTCAAATAATAATAGTTGAATTGCATGTAACAAACACGTCACCTTGCAACAAACTAGTCGTATACCATATTAGGGGTTTTTTGATTACTGCTGAATCAGCGAGATTTGACTGAGTTAGAAACTGACGTAGTTAAAAGTTCTGACTGATTCTGTATCTGATTGAAACTTGGTTGTTTGATTTAGTAATTGTCTCACTATGCTGCATGATAAAAGTAATCATATTACCCCGTAGTTTTGATGAGTTTGAATTTAACTGGTATTGTGTAATAAATAAAAATCAGATTGTGTTAAAACCCAATTAGAAAATTCAATTGTGATTCTTAAATATCCAAATTAGTAAATTGGGCCCAATTAGAAAATTCATTAATTTTATCCGAAAATGGATTGTAATGTGTTTTAATCATCATTTAAGATGATTCTAACCTAGTACATGACATATTATCCATTGAATTCCATTTTGAACCCTAATTCACCATAAAAACTTAAAAGACGAAGACTTTAAGTGAATAAAACTTACCAAATGGATCAGTACGCACTTAGAAATGATTGAGACACCAATCGAACTTGATTAATGGAGTTATTCACTGGGCTTCGTTCGTACACACACTCTAAATTTGATTTTGACGTTTTGACTTTTGAGGGTCAAAGATGAAGAATCGACTTCAAGTTTCCGACCACCGCTTCCGCCGCTGCTCACGGTGGCGGAATTCAACTTCTCCTTCAAATTTGTAAGTTTGACTCAAACAATTGAAATCAAAATTTTAAGCATTTTTCAGATAAAGAGAATAATATTAGTGTTACACGTCTATAGAATCTAGGCAATAGTTAAATGCATGGAGAATGTGATTGAGAAATAGTAGTAAAATATGATAACCTCCGACCGAAGCCATCGATTTTGATAAATTTAAACCATAAGTATAAGTTCATCATAATCTCACCAAAATCAACCAGTGTTTCTTCTAAAAGATAACAACATATTCTCTGAACTCGAACAAAGTACACGACCAACTTGCAAAACACAAAAAGAGTAAACAAACTATACACCAAGTAGACCAGTTGAGATGCACTTGCGAAAAAGAGACACATCACCCTTAAGCACGAAGGGAAGCCGAAGGTCTCGGATAATCAACCATGCGGGTCCCAGCTTCTTGCCTGCAGGACCGGGCTTTATCAGTTTTGGGCTCCACATGTGGGTTCAGGTTCCTACGTTCACCTTTTTCGTCGTCTTGAAGTTCTTCTAATGTGGACACCACCTGATCCATACTTGGTCTCATTTTGGGTTCCATACATAGACATTGAAGTGCAAGGTTGGCTACTTTGAGGGCCCGTCCAAGTGAATATTGGCCCTCGAGCCGTGGGTCAAGGACCCGAAAGATTCTTCTTTTGTTGCTTAGACATGGCAGGGCCCATTCGACTAGGTTTTGTTCACCAGGTGGACGGTTTTTGTCTATTGCCTTTTTGCCTGATAAGATTTCAAGAAGAACCACTCCGAAGCTGTATATGTCACTCTTTGTAGTCAAGTGACCTTTATGAAAAAAAAAATTAAACTTGTCAAACACAACTTAAGAGATTAAAAAAACAAAATTAAATATACTTTTGAGGGAGAAAATACGATCCAGAAAATCATGGGTGGCAAGACGGGCATGACGAGTAACAATCAAAACGAATTCGACTTGAATGTTGACCCACAACACTTTCCTCCTTTTGTTAAAATATATTATTAATTTGTTAATTATGAATGAAAAAGAAAACAAAACTTAGTGCAATGACAGCATAATTTTCTGATAAAACAATTTAGGAGGCTGTTTTATGCATTGTATATAGATATGGGAAACTCGACTGACCTGTTTCTGACAAAATCAACCCGATTTATTATATATTTTACCGGGGTCCTGTCCCCTTTGCCAAAAAAAAAAGCTCAGTTTTAATATTCATAAGTAAATTGGTTGAAATTGGACCTATCACTCAAAAAACATGTCAAATGTACTAGTACTAATGTTACTTCATTCTTTTTTTTTTCAAGACCAACATTTCTGAAACACCAAAATAACAAGAGAAACAGACAGAAGTCAACGACCAATCTATCATAAATACCCTAAAAAATTCACAAACAAAGATCAAGGACAATGGAATCCTAATTTTATAAAAATACCCGTGGATAGATATTCAGGAGCAGCATATCCATAGGTTCCCATAACCCTAGTGGAAACATGGCTTTTATCACCGGTGGGGCCATCCCTTGCCATCCCAAAATCAGATAATTTAGCATTGAAATTCTGTTCATTGTAGTCAAAGTCAGACATGACCATTTTAACAACACAATACACATATATACATGGATTAAACTAGTAAAATTCAAGGATTCATTAATATACATCTTACCGAATCAAGTAGTATATTTGAAGTCTTGAAGTCCCGTATATAACTGCTGTTTCAGCATTGTGAAGAAAGGCAAGACCCCTTGCAGCACCAAGAGCAACTTTCATGCGTAGACGCCATGAAAATGGTTGGAAGTAAGAACCTCCTGTTTTGCATATAAAAAGTTTATTTAAATTCAGTAGCTTAGTATTAGATATTTGAGGAGGCTAACATGGGTTGATCGTGGATGGGTAAGTACGGTTCAAGTTGAAACGAATCATTTTCAAGCAAGGTGCCAGCAGAACTGGGTTGGCTCACTAACACTTTTGAAAGTTCAATTATTTTATGATTTTATAAATAATGAGTGTGTTAATCATGAGTATGAAAACAACATATCAAACTAATAATCTAAATCTTTAAATAAAATGATTAGGAGGTTGTATGCATTTAATTTGACTTTGAGAGACTTTCAATCTGTTTGACTCATTCAACCCATTTAAATTCTCCTTTAGCTATTTTTATTGGGCAAACTGCACAAAATACAAATTAGTTTCACACACTTTCCTTGTAGAAACAAACTTTAATCTAGGCACAAAATTGAAGTCAACATTTTATTACTGACTTTAGCAACCAAGTGACGCTTTAGTACCAGTTGTAGCACCTATGGACATATTTAACCCTTGGCAAGTCATTATTAAGCTGATTCTACAAAACTGACATGAAATCTTATAATCTTGTTTGTCATAATAGTGTGTATGTATATGCCATGATCCATCTTACGCGACATTTAATTGTTAACTTTAAATATAATATAATAAAATATACAACAACCATACCCAATAAATCCCACCCAAAGCAAAAAAAAAAACATTTTCCTTCAATTTGTTTATTAATTTTGTGCTCATGGCATGGAGTCAACAAGTGTCACATCAACACATCAACAATTTATTTGTTAAACGCTGGTTAAATAAGGTTGGCTGCTAAAATCAGTAATAAAATGTAAATAAGTTTCTATCTTGAGCCTACTTTAAAGCCGCTCACTTAAATTATGAAATATGTAAGGATCCTTCATACTTAATGCAGTTTGTCCCTTTTTTAATTTAATTTTTTTAAGATGAACACAACCGATATCGACCTGTTCATAATCATAACTAAATGGGTCGAAATGCCACCTTCACATGTGGAGAACTAAAAATCAAGTATAAAAACTTTGTTAACTTACTCCTGAATAAATGATTCTCCATGCTACCTTTTGGCATAAACTCATATGCCAAAAGTCTATGATCATCTTCTAAGCAATAACCAATTAATTTCACAAGATTAGGATGGCTCAATTGTCCAAGATAATTTATTTCTGCCTGCACAAGTGGAATATTCATTTGGTGAGAAGCTAATCATGCTGACAAAAGAATGACATTTTCACAATTATTGAGTAATTATTGGATAAGGACAGAACTCAGAAGTTTGTTTTTGTGGGTTGTTCTAAAGGCATACTAATAACTAAAAACAATATCTCCTTATTCACACACAGGGGGATGTGTCCGGATGTGGGATTTAAAGAAAATTACTGATACTTATGTGAATCAGAATCAAATAATAAGCTAATTGATGCTAGGGATAGTTAGGTAATTTACAATTTATTCAAATAGTTTACTTAGAACTACTCACGTGTAGAGAAGCTAAATTTTGTTGACAGAAAAATGACATATTTTCGAAGTTATTTGATGATCGGATAAGATACAACTATACAAGTGTGCTTTCTGTGTACAGGTCTAAAGGAAAACTAATAACTAAAAACAATAATTACATAATTCACAGAATCACAGACTAAGGGATGTGCCTGGATGTTGGGTTTCATGAAAATTACTGAGAGGACTGGCTAGGTATTTTACTAAAATCAATGATTAATTTTTTTCGAATTACTCAAGTTTCTACAATATGGTTAAATCCCAACCTACAATAAAAGCACCAATACCAAAGATAGTTGATTCTTTTTTTCCCTTTCAAATGTTTGCATATGCAAAAATAAATGCATGGTTAACTATAGTGTTACACCAAAAAAGTACAACGGTGTCTTTGATTGGAGATGGTTTTACACCAAACTTTACACAACTGTGGTGTTTTGATGTATACATTAAAATGGTCTAAGCAGATTGCATTGAACATAAATCTTAAAAATTCAAATTGATGATGAAGAAAGTGAAAAGAACTAACCAACCACTCCCTGTGGCCCTGAAATCCTTCTTGATTTAGCCTTTTCACAGCAATCACAATGCCAACTCCAGGCTTTGAAGCAGCAAGTGAATGCTCATCGACCCATCCTTTAAACACCGAACCAAACCCGCCTTCCCCAAGAACACTATCCGGTCGGAAGTTTCTAGTGGCATTTTTAAGCTCACTGTAAGTAAATCTTTTTAAATTGGATGACTCCAAAATTTCACCTTCACTTCGAGGCGTTTGCGCTTGAGAACCGGTTGAAACCTTGCTACTTGAACTACTATTTCCATTCTTTTCTCCAGTTTTTGACTCATAACCTACATAAACACAGTCAATTTGTTTTAAATAAACAATAATACTCACTTAGAAACTAACTCAAATGAGCATTTACCTCCTGGCTAATGCTTTAATCAATTTAATCAGCTAATAGCCTAATTTTAGCAATAAAAAATAGCTATAATCAGCTTCAGAAAGCATATCCAAACATCCCCAGTGTCATCATATATTCAATCAAATACTTCTGAGATCTTAAAAGCTCAGAAGTTTTCGTTTTTAAATAATGTTTAATGTACCAATTACTACTGTAATCATTAAGAAAAACAGCAACAGAATAACCACACATGGAAAATAAGTATCTAATCATCAAATTTTCTAATGAAACATCAAATTAGTCTAAATTAACAAGTAAGAAACAAGAAATCACCAGTCGAAATCCCGCTTTCAGCTTTAATCTGAATACTCCAGCAAATCCCCATTACAAATCTTCAATCCCAAAACCCTAGTTCAGATCACAAACGAAGCTTATTTATCAGCTTTCTCTCGCATTCAACACCTACAAATACATATCCTCACCAAAATCCGAATCAAATCCGATCTGTTCAGCTAACAGCAGCAATAATCCTCGGATCTGATGCCAATCCCCCTTTTCTCATAACTTTTAACACGAAAATCGATGGTATTTCAGCTTCCCAATTTCAACACCAATCAGCAACTACTACTTCTCTTCTACGTTGAATTGCTTGATTGAAGATGATAATGATCGTTTTTTGCAGTGGATTTGATGATTTCTTTGAGGAATTAGAATAGAAATCTTTTTGTGGAGACTTTGGTGAAATTTGGTTGACTTATGGACTCTTGCTTCAACTGACTGGAGTTGAAGTAGTGATGATAATAAGCTATTTACATGAATAATCCTCTAATTATAGTTATGTTTACAATATCAATGCTTGTGGTTTGATTTTGTAGTTTTGTGTTGTTTGGTTGTTTGAACTTGGTGTTGAGAATGTTATTGCTAGGGTTGAAAACTTTGTAGCATGTTGAAAGAGTTGTTTTTGCTAGTAAAAAGGAATGTTTATTATCATTGAAGTTTCTGACACTTTATTTCTTTCGTGTAAGTCGTAAGAGAGAGGTTGGTTGGGTTTTGAATGACATATGGTCACTCGTTAGTTTCATGTTACGGGTTTCGGGTTGCTTATGAGAATGTCATTGCTAGGGGTTTATTTCATTTAGTATGAACAACTTGGATCTCACAAATGATAAGAATGGCCGGTAAGGTTGAACAAAATAAATTGAATGAACTAACAAAGTTATACCATACTAAATAAGAACTTTTGGTACTAGTCATAACCAGTTTTAACTAAGCTTGTGATTATATTTTTATGTGATTTTTGTAACGTCGTATATTTCAAAATTTCTTTCTTATGAAGGTGACAGAAATGACAGTATGTAACAACCTAGGTAAATCTCACATTGCTTATACATAAAAAATGTTAGGTTCATAAAAAATAATCTATCTGAAATATCACAAACAAATTTTGAGCACATCAGTTGTAAATAAACAGAGAACTTCATAATTAAACATGCTTAAACAGATGATTTCAGGATAGGTAACATTTTGAAAAACAAATTTGTGAGTTAACATTGTAGTTTTATCTTTTAGGTCATAAGAAATAAACTTGAGTATAAAAATAAAACCATTTGTTCATGATATCACATAAACAATTAAAAAACAAAATAAAGTTGTAACCAACTAGCGTAATCAGATCAAAACATTTTGGTTTTGTTTTCTTCAATTTTTGGTAATGTTTAGGCTCCTATAATTTTTTCAAGAGAGATGTCTCAAAACGTCATTCATTCTAACTACTAAGGAGTAAGATCCCATAAAGCATACACATGTATTAGTAAAAAGATATCAATTCTATAACTACTTAAACAACTTTTAGTATGCCATAAATAATAAACATTTTACTTGCATATACATTCGCCATGACCTCTATCATTTCACGTGCATATTTAATTTCAAATTACCTTGGATATGAGTTAAAATTTGTTTTGTATGATTGATCACAACACAAGAACAAAAAAATAGACATAAGTTTGATGAGGGGTTGGTTATGTCAATTTTATAATTAAAAAAAAGGAGTGTTTGGTGAAGGAGTGAAGGAACAAATATTCATATTCTATAGCAGATTCGGGCTACTGTGGTAGGGTTGACTGCAAGTCAAAGTAGGGCTTGTATACTGCTTTCGTGGAAGCCAAGTGTGTCAAATAAAAATAAAAATAAAAATTAGAAAACAAAAAAGGGGTTATTGGACTATTGGGCCTTTGCACGTGTTTCTTTTGGGTAATAGTTTATTATTCTTGTGGAGTTGTAAAGGAAAATTCCATGTGATAAGATTAATAATACTTATATTTTCTTTTCTGAATTTTACATTATACCCACAATTTCTGTTTTTTGTTGAAGTAACACGTTTGATTAATATCATTAGTTGACTTTAATTATTGTTCATTAAATGTATACTCTTTTAACTAAACTCCAGGCAGTCCAACAACCTTTGTTTGTATGATAAATTCTTTACGTATTATTACTGATTTTTAAGTAATGTAATCCATCATGCTCTAAACCAGGGTCCGGGCAAGCTAGAAAAATGTGGCTCAAAACGAAAAAGAAATATAAAAAATCATTTCTAAAGCAAAATATTTTACAGCTAAAAACATAACAAAAGTATAGTTTTAGAATACATATCAAATGAGCTTAGTTTAAAATGGGAGATTGAACTCTGGACGATCGCCCCATCTTGGCTCCGGCCCTACTCTAAGCAAGTGCTTTTGCTAACGATTAAGGGATTGTAGTCACAAAGTCAAGCATTCACACTAGCATCCCAACATCATATTTATATTAAAACATTATTTTTTTACTCTTTATTTCAAAAAAATTTTTGAAAGACCAACAAACTTTAGTTTCACCATAGACTAACAAAACGTTAGCTAAACATGTTACATGCACTAATATAAATCAATTCATAATCTCATGTCCGATACATTAAAACTATACCAATGATCCTATTCTAAAGATTGTTTTTTTATCGGCTTGAGCCAAAGAAATCCAAGCACTTTAATTTCACGCACCACTTTTGAAACATTGATAGATTTTTTATCAAATAATTTCTCGTTCCTGTTTCTCCTTAAGCACCAAATAACGATTTGAATCACTGTGTATATTAACTTCTTCAAAGTTGGTGATCCTCAAACAAATTCATGGAATAGAAGTAGGTATTTCTCGTTGAACAAAAGAAAAAATGAAGTTTACATCAAGATGATATAAAATCCCATATCAATTGTGTAAACAGGCATGCCACAAATAAATGGCCCAATGATTCCTCATTTTTATGACATAGAACACAAAACGTGTTGGAAATATTGATATGTCTTTTCGACAATGAAACCAAAGTCGGAAGACCATTCCAACATAACCTCCAACATAGAAAATTAACCTTAATAGGTTACCCAATTATTCAATTGAAAATTTAATCCTATGTTCCAAAACATAGTCATTTGCATCGCCTCCTTTAAACTTTTGACAGAGAATATACCCATTGAATGCGTTCCTCACTCCCACACAAACGCATTTAAAAATATTAAAAAGTTTATGAGGTTTGTACCCTGTTTTTCTAAATATGAGAAATCATGTAACAATCCTCATAAAATTTTCTATTTCTTATACTCACAACCACTCATAATTTTTTTCAATAGTATAAGACACACACTCATATAAAAAATAAAAAAACGTATTGTGAATGCTCTTAGGGTTTAAACATTTTTATTTTGCTTTTTCTAATTTCTAGCCCAAAAAGGTAGAAAATTTATTTATTTAGTGATTATTAATCTTTTGAAGATCAATATTCTCTATACCTCAACTTTCTGCAGGAAACAAATTTCTTTTATTAACTTTTACATACATACAACAAAACATGTTTTACGTTTTAGTTACTTTACGCAAGGTTCTCGATTGTATCATGTTGTAGAGGAAAAACTAGATCAATTATTGTGGGAATTTGTGTGACATCATCGGTGAGATATAGTCGAGTTGAGGGATTGAGGTTAGGGGATTAATATTATAATGTCTTTTCTTTAACTTAAGAGTCAAACGATACATTTTTCAATGTGAAAACAAGTAAATCATCATAAACAAGAAAACAATAAACATATGTAATGTAATTTAAAAAAAAACAAAATTGAAATCTGCTCTTATCACAATCAACATCTATACAAAAATTCTAAACATTACTTCCAAACAAATTATTACACGTATTTACCAAATATTATAATAGTTTCTTTTGTTTGATATCATATATCCAATCGACTTTTATACATCAAATATGTCATTCCTTTAATTATTTTTAGGTTAATGATGATTTTACCCTTTCCTATTAATTATTAGTAACGACCATTTCTCAAATTCTCCAAAAAATAATTGGACTTTTCCGTTCATTGTTTTGGATCAGGTCCTTATTGCAATCAATTTCCCTCTCAGGTTTGTGGTTGCAATTGATTTGTTTTAATGGCTCGTAAATTGTGATTGTATTTCTTTATCGATTACATTGACCTCCTATAGCTGCTAAAATATTTGTTAACTAGCTATAGTAAACTCGTATATTACACGGGTTGAAGAAATAAAATATTCATATAATAAAATTTATTTATTATAAAATAATATTCTATGATATGATATTACTGAAATTACGAATGATAAATAACTATAACTAATAAAATAGTGATATCAACTTTTTTAATTTTTTTCCAAAAAATAAACATTTTGTTCTAAAACAAATCGTATAAAAATATCATTTTTAAAAATTTTATTATTATATCTCCAGAATTAATTATTCTTGCTTTTAAAAAATTGAATTTTTTATAATAGCACTTTTAAAATATTTCGTATTTTTAAAAAGTTTTATGCTTTAGAAAATTTTATAATTTTACATTAAAATTGTTTATTTACAAATAATATTAATAAATAGATCTCTTTTTTAATTTATTCAATGTAAAAGAATGTTAAATAATATTATTCGTAATCAAAGATAATCTATAACCAATGATCCTTAGCCTAACTGGTTAAGGTGAGGTACCCATGATATGTAAATAAAAGGAGATCATGGGTTCAAGTCTCACTCTGAGCAAAATACTCAGAGTTGAGCGAGAAGGTTTTCTCAGCAATGAGTTTTCTCCTGTGGGGGTTGGGGGTGCGGTCCCGGCTGAGAAACGGATAGGTGGGCCCGATTAAGATAACATCCATCCTCCGAAGCAGGGTCATACATTTGCCATTAAAAAAAGATAATCTATAACCTTTAATAAAATAATGTTTTTTTTGACACTTGTCATTTTCTTAAACCATGTTTTTAACACTTGTTAGTTTTCTAGATATTCACATATCAATTTTTCATCCAAAATGGTATTATAGTAATTTAAATACTTCTATAATTTTTTTCTCTTATTAAATGTAAATTTTATCAATTGTTATGTTTCTCTCTCTTATCTATTTTTTTTAAAAATCAAACTATCTATTCTTAAATAGATTTTATGAAAGAAATTAGAAATCACATATTTTAACTAAAATCTAAATAATAAAAAACTATAGTTTTATATTATATGAAATTTTCTAAAACACTAAACATTTTTAAACAACATATTATAAATCGTTTTCTTATAAACAAAAATTATAAACAGGTGAAATATTTTAAAACAGTCTTTTTAAAACAACCAGAATAATTACAAGCCGGGTTTTTTTAAAACAATATTTTTATCAAAAAATTTATAAAAAAATCTTAAAACGAATGTTTAAAATGAATCTATTTATATAAGAGAGTTAAAAAATGGTATAAATTTTTTTTATTTCTTAAACTATTACGCATATATAATATTAATTCTATTTTATATTAAAATATTATACTGTAAGTATTCATGTTTATTTTACATTAAAATTTAATCTGTTTATTTAATTAGTTTTTAGTCTATCTATTTATCTATCTATAAAAAACTAAACTAAGCGTGAAACAATCGTAAACCTCATTATACTTACTTTCACTTTTCTCTATATTACTAATAATTAAATTGAATACTAATGTTATTACTTATACTATTTTCAAATTTAAAAATATATAACTTAATAAATTAAAAACCTATTTTTATTAAAAACATACTTTTTGAAAACAAAAAAAATTATAATAAACCAAATACAAAGAAATTAAAAAAAACATTTCTCTTAAATAAATATTTAAAAATCACATTTTTTATAAAAACAAAAGTTTAAGAATAATATATTATTATTTATTTACTCAAAGTAGTTATTTATACGTAATTATAATTATATTTTATCTTCAAACATGATTTATAATGCATAAGTTTTTATTAATAATTATTTAATATTTTATTTATTCAATCTGTGTATTAAATGGGAACTAACCTAGTTATTTAAAATGAGAGAGAGATAATAAATTTTGGTGAGAATGATTGTGATGCTATCACGTGACACTTCAAGTTACTATTTTATTAAAGTAGGAAGATTATTTATTTTTCTTCGAAGTTCCTGCAACGCTAAGGCATACACTAGGTTGTGTTATTAGAGCATTCATACTAATTTTCTCATCCTTATTTTTATATTTACACTAAAAACACTATTTATTCTTTCTTTTTTTAACTAAATAATATTTTTTGAACATTTATCAATATTTTTTCTTTCTCTCATTCACTCACGACCACTTTAAAAAATAATTAAAAATTTATGGGGTTGTACCGTGTTACCCCAAATATATGAAAACACGATACAACCTCTATAAACTCTCCACTCTTTCACTCACAACCATATCACATCATATAAGATGTATATACTCATAAAAATAATAAAAATACTATGAGTGTTCTAAAATTCTCTCGCTCTTTCACTCACAGTCATATCACCTAATATAAGATGTATACTAGTATAAAAATAATAAAACTACTATGAATGTTGTTAAGGATGGTTCATATCAGATTTCATGTTTCGTGTTTCTTACATTAAGAAAGGGCGAAATGCCACGTCCATTTATCCTACTCATGATTGCAAATGGTTAGTAGACATTGTTTATGAAAATTTTACATGCACAATGTAGATGGTTAGAGATGTGACTTCCATGTCAAAATCATCATGTCATGTGGTATCAATTTCACACTATTTACAGCGATCATCAATACCGGAAAATTTTATTTTAAAAAGAAAATAAAAATGGAAACATAAAATCAAACGAAGAGTAAACGTAAAAACATTGAACACCCTGCACGTGAAATGTAAGACATTAAAAACAATAATTAAGTTGATCTAAAACTCATGTGTTGTAAAGAGGGCGTTAAAGAGGAAAAAACATTGTAACATAGGAAAGTGGTATGGAGAGTTTTTTTATTTGATTTTTGTTTGGTTTTTTCTTCGAAAGGGTTTCTGGTTGGAGTTGTGAGATTTCATCTCCCCCGGTCCCATTCCCCCTCTTTGGTTTAGAGAGACTTTGTTCATTTGCCTCTCTTAGTTGGCTTTCAGGCATGGGCCCCCTTCCTTCGTTTTTGATTGCGGAAGAAAGTCCTTGTTTCAACCGGCTTTTAATGGCAAAGTAACTACAAGTTATGCATGTTGTGGTGTGTTAACTCGTAAAATTGAAATAAAAACATAAATATAAAATTTGTAAAAAATAAAAAGTACAAGAAAGTGAAAAAATGAAAGGGTTAAGTTGTAAAAGTATAAAAAAAATAAAAATAGGTACAACCCACTAATGTTTATACACAAATCAAAATACACAAATAAGTTGATAATTAGTAATATATATAATAGGTAAGTCTAATATTTTAAAATAAAATACTGGTTGATAGATAAACATTTAGTCTTAAAATAATAAATTAATAAATAA
This sequence comes from Flaveria trinervia, assembly GCA_025506515.1. Taxonomy (NCBI): domain Eukaryota; kingdom Viridiplantae; phylum Streptophyta; class Magnoliopsida; order Asterales; family Asteraceae; genus Flaveria; species Flaveria trinervia. The sequence goes on along the minus strand of CM046441.1, from coordinate 83,233,682 downwards.
ATTTTTTTTAACAATGAGGGGTAAAATAATCATATCCTGAATTGTTTTTAATGAAACAGGTATATCTGATGTTTAAATTTAGTTTATAAAGCTATATTGATACTTTTAACTTCAGTTCGATAGATATATGATATTTCATAAGTTTCCATATATATATGTGAACTCGTTTATATATACCATGAACTATTAAATCTATAAAAGTAATATCTTACTAAATCATAGACCCTAAATATAAGTTTCGGATAAGTAGCAACAAGATAGCATAATAGCGAAAGTATTATCTAAGAAACACATAATAAAACACAATGCTTATAAAAGAAATTGCAATACAAACAATATCATATGAGTAGACACATTTGCTACCACAAAACCTGTTTAACAAACAAATCCCACGAACACAAAAACAACGTCATCACTTAAAAGCATCCAAGATCTGCATTCAGTCTCATCTTACGCCTGTTAACAAAAAAGAAGCAAAAATTAGACACTTGTGTGATGAGTCGAAAGATAAACAAGTCTATTTAAGTACCTTGTTCGCAATGTTATTGGAGAGCCAATCCAGACCCTCGTAAAGTCCCTCTCCTGAGGTTGCACAAGTGCTCTGGATGTACCTACGGTAAACAACAACAACCAATCAGGTTATTGTTTAAACATATAGTTATTGTTTTTACTATAACATAACAATTTATATCTTTGACTACATGGACCTTCAACCTCCAACCCGTTTGATCTATTTCCTTTTAGCTGAACTTTATTATTTGACCCATTTGAATCCAAACAAGACAAAAGTTTACCAGTGGCGTTGTCGGAGGGAATGGAGGCCAAGCTTATCAGTGATTTCAGCAGCATTCATTGCATTAGGAAGATCTTGTTTGTTAGCAAATACAAGCAAGACTGCATCTCGAAGCTCGTCCTGTAGGTACAATTGTAAATATATCATATGCTGGAGTAAGAAATATCAGAACATACTTGCAAGGTGATTTGCAAAATTCTGCTATAGCTTTTGGTAAAAGAGAAAAAGCCAAAAATCGTGACATGTTATTAAAAATTAATGTAAACTTAATGAATCCACAAATATAACAATAATAAACAAATACCTCGTTCAACATCCTATGTAACTCGTCTCTTGCCTCAACAACTCTATCCCTGTCATTGCTATCAACCACAAAGATAAGACCTTGTGTGTTCTGGAAGTAGTGCCTCCACAATGGACGAATCTGCGTATATATCATATTATATATTTCCCTTAAATTTATATGTACTTCAATGGCAACAGCCATGTGTAAAGGCAGCCAGAATTAGAACTCTCATGACATGATCATACTTCTAATTCAAAAGTTAGGGATTACAGTATAAATATGTATCATAAGATACCAACCAAAGTTATTCATACCTTGTCCTGACCCCCAACATCCCAGACAGTGAAGCTGATGTTTTTGTACTCAACGGTCTCCACATTAAACCCTGAAATAATCACAAATATTACTGATGAGAAACATACTTGAGAAACATCAAGTTACAAAGACAAATATTATGTTGTTTTATGATCTATTCTAGTTCAAAAGTGTACCAGAAGTTCATCCTTTAAATAAAATTTGCATTCAGGGTCAAGTAGTTCAAGATTTCAACATACTAAAACTGAGCCTCAAATATTTCTCTTATTGGATATGTGTGCATAAGTGCATTACTCTGAAAATCCTTATATTGGTCTTCAAAAACCTTATAGAGAAGCACCATTATGAGGAACAATATGATAACACCCGAAGATTTAATATGATTATATTAAATTATGTGCTGTATTATTTAGTAGACATGGTTTATTATTTGACAGATTACAGTTTTTATTTCAGATAAAAATTAGGAACTAGAGTTCTATTAGGATTCTTGTCTTTTAATTATAAATAGGTCTTTATGACTCGTGATTTCACTATGTCTGGTGATAAACAAAAGAGAGCCACTTATCTCTGGAAAGTAGGTAAACCAGAGGGAGTTGATTGGCTTCTCCAACATCAATCGGCCTATTTTTGTTTTTTAATTAAACAATATATGCGCTGATTTGTATCATATGGTATCAGAAGGATCAATATAATAATGCAAATGAAGCAAATATGTGAGAAATGAATAAAGAAAATGGATTTATCAACTTTCAAAAGGTCATTCAACTCGCCCACAATTCACTTTTGTAAGGTAAACCAACCCTCCAATGATATCAATATCACCAAATCACCAATCAACATAAGTATTTTGTACCCTGGACCTCTACTTTTGCAATGTAAACCAATACTAATAAGGATGCAGACACATAAACATCATATAATAAATTGGAAAAAAAGGATACTATTCTCTATAAAGGACGACACATAAGAGCAAAACAGTATAAACTAAGGTGCCAGAAAGAAAATGTCAAATGCATTTCAAAGTGGTCTATGAAAGAAATGGCATACCAATCGTAGGAATTGTTGTCACGATCTCACCAAGCTTGAGCTTGTACAAAATGGTTGTCTTACCAGCTGCATCAAGACCCACCATCAAGATTCGCATCTCTTTCTTGGCAAAGAGCCTGCTAAAGAGCTTGGTGAATGTTAGCCCCATTTTATTTCAAGCAAGGATCCCTGCAAAATGCAAACAAAATTCATATAAATCAGTGAAACTAATATCATGGAACAAGAAAACCAAATCATAAAGCAAAAACTAACAGACCGTATTCAAATATATTGGATCTGTAAATGTATGGAAATTAACACCGTTACACGAATCAACCATAGATCCATTATAGAGTTATTGTTAGCTATATTAAGATCCTACACAAATCAATTACCACATTAACAATCATACATAAAATTTCCGAACATGAACATAATCATCGTAACCATAAACACATAGCTTCATCCCAATAACCGCTCATGATAAACTCGATTGGTATGAAAACAATGTAACAATCCAATCACAACCGATCGGATCTGAATAAACCTAACTTCCGAAAGTAAAACCACCATTTCCCCCCCAAATTGATTAAACCTAATGGATCTAAAAGCTGCGGTCCAGTTTCAATCACAACCTCTACAATAGAACAAATTTCAACGAAATGATAGCTTACGCAGTAGATCCACCTGTTCAACCTACATGCATATCAATAACAAAGCAAACCGGCAACATATTCAACCTAATCTAAACAAAAACACCACCGATTCCGAAAGGAAAATCGAAACAAATTGTGAATTAAATGAAAATGAACAGATTCATGACAAACATCTTAATTGCACAACGATTGGCATAATAAGTGAATCACCAGAGATCTGAAGGTCGATCGACAGAAAATTGAGATTAAATTCATTTGATTTGATGATTATAATCGTAAAAAGCGAATATGAGATTGAGATGAAGATTTGATTTACCTGCAAAAAGACTTTTTGGAGAGGGATCGATCGAGGAGAAGGAGAGAAAGAGGAAAAGGGGCTTGTGGAATATGGGGAAGAGATGCGTCAACGTAGATGGGGTTAAACAAAGCGGGCAAATATTATATTGTATAATTATAAGTTTTTTAAATGAATGATATGAAAATTTTACTATTCAATTTATATTTGTAGAAAAAACTGTTTAAAATCATATAATGTTTTTAATAAATTTTAAAAAGTTGTGAGTGGATGAGAAAGAAAACGTAATGATAAAAATATAAAAATATTATTTAATTGAAAAAAAAAAAATAATTTTTAATATAATTATATAAAAAAATCAGAAAGATATGTTGTGAATGGTGACTACTGTTTACAAGGTCACATCATAGTATACAAATACTTAAAAGGATATTATATAACCTACTTAAGCATGAATTGTTGTGTAGAAATACTTAAAAGGATATTATATAACCTACTTAAGCATGAATTGTTAATGGTATAATATTACCATTTCAATTTAAATAAATTTATCGTTTATCATACTTTATTTTTCGGTTAGATGATGACAGTGTCACTCTCACACTTTGTGTACTTATAACTTTTAAATTTATCATTTTCCTTCATAAATTACGCTAAGAATTTATGTAATTTAGTCTTCTTACTTTCTATATCCTTGATGAAAGAAAAAATATTCACGGTATTAATAATTGACAAAGCAGTGAAGCACGTGGTGATAGTTGATATGCACTGTTTTATTGTTATATTATACAGTAGACACTAAATTAAATAATATAAATCACACTAATACAATGACCCACGAGAAATGAATACAAAAGCTCTCCATGCACTCGGTAGTAGATCTTGCGTCCAAAATTGCAGCCACGAGGTTAGATCTACCTTAAAGTCATTTACTCTTCTTTTGGGGGTTCAAAATGTCATTATGTCAAAGTGGTGGGTTCAAATACTAGATGCTTTTTGAATGGGAGAATGGAATTCAGGCATAAAAAAATAGCTTAAAGAATCATTATAGAATATTTTAATTATAATTTATTAAATAGATAAAAATTATTATAATTAAAGTTATGATTAAAATTAGTTTTATTTATAACTATAGATGTGGCAAGATTATGACATGCACTGTATGAGCTATGAAAGTGATGACTAGACAAATGTGGAAAAATTAAGTAAATATGATACACACGAATAATGTATTTCATGATAAGATGAGAGAAATTAAGAGAGAAACACGACTGACAAACATTGCAACAACAACGATATAAATGGATAAGAAGAGGGAAAAAAAAGACAAGAACCTATAAAATAAAAATTATGTCTGGGTTAAAATAAAAAGACAATGAAGCACGTCCGAGAATTAAGATACATATATTTTTTTCATTTCATGCGACATAACTTATCTTTTTTATGATGGCATGCAATTGTTTTAACGGTTACAAAACATAAAACCTATAATATCTTACACACAATGAAAACAAGCAAAATATATTATTCTTACACCCGATAGACAAAATGTACTGCATAAACGTTCATAGTAAATTACTTGGAAAGGTGGATTAAAGAACCCTGATGGATATATCACTAAGCATTTATATTATATAAAACATCAAATAAATTTGCATTAGCTCTTATTCCAGATACAAAGAAGAATACCAAAAAAGTGAAGAGTAAGTATTATTATTATTATTCGAGAAAATTCCATAAATAATCTAAGGTCGTCGAGGAAACTTAGAAAAGTTTGGAGGCCTACGTTCCATGTAAGCCGTCCTTCCCTCGTTACCTTCTTCAGTTCCATAGAAAATGAGGGTTGCATTTCCTCCTAATTCCTGAATCAAAATCACATGACAAAAAGAGAAAAAAATGAATTCGTCTGCTTTGGTTTTGTAAAATATAAGTTCTTTTTAGAAAACACAAGTCAGACTTTAAGTTGTAGTCCATAAAGAAGAGAATTTAATATGACCCAGAGCAGAAGAGAATACCTGGTGTCCAGCATGTCCATCGTCGACCGCATTTATGGATGCTTTCAGCACCCGAATGGCAGTTGGGCTGTTTCTTATGATCTCCCTGCACCATTTAACTGTTTCCTGTTCTAGCTTTTCTAGCTAACACAGGAGCAAAAATCTATCTTTAGTGCAATAGTTAAGTACCACTTGATACACGCATAGATGCTGATTATTCTAGTGAAAATGAACTTACAGGGACAACTGTGTTAATCAGTCCCATCTTTTCTGCTTCCTGAGCAGTGTAGAACCGTGCCAAGAACCACATCTCGCGAGCTTTTTTAGGTCCCACCTATTTAACCCGAAAGAGATTACAAACAGAAAGAGAAACCATTAATGTAAACAATTGAATTAGCTTAAATATTATCTTTAACTTTTTGATTAAAAGCTCACCAATCTTGACATAATGGAACTCCCATAACCAGCATCAAAGCTTCCCACCTTTTAGACATTGGATGATAGCTAGGTTCAGATCCTAAATGAAGGACACTTTGTGATCAAATATAAGTGTATTTATGTGTGTTGACCTGCTCACCTTTGGACCTGTTTGACCAAAAATAGCGTTATCTGCAGCGATTGTAAGATCGCAGACCATATGCAAAATATGCCCTCCACCAACAGCATAGCCTGCAACCTACTTGGAAATAAGAAAGAACTTTCAAGTGTAAGATGAAAGTGAACAAAACATCAAGATTGAGAAAGCAAAAGCAGCAGAAGGTACCATTGCTATAACTGGCTTTGGAAGGCGTCGAATTTGCACCTGAAACAAGATTAGAGCACAAACATTATATCGGCTTATAACATTATAAATATACATCAAGTTTGACAAGAGAGCAAACATTAGATCTAATGTACACCCTGTCTTATCTTTCATGAAACTGTATATACGTTTGACTACAACTATGTTTAGTAAACTTAGCTCAAACTGTAGCATTTAACTGGAGTTGTGAGTTGTAATTGTACTTGTATAAAGTGTTTGGCAAAGTAATTGAATCTAAACAGTGTAAACTACGTAAAAGGATGATGATTATTGTGGAAGGGCATTTGGGTATTTTGCTCACAGCAGCTCCAAGCTTATTGCTACTTAAAGTAACTTTTTAGGGATGCATTCAATACATAACCAACTTTAAGTAGAGAACCATGAGAATCATATAATGCAATTGCAATTGTATGCGGTGTTTTGTAGATATAATGGGAGTTGGAAAAAGAATGAGGTAAGCGGTTACATAGTTGCCATATGTATCACAACTAAAAGTAAAAGATACAAGAGCATGAGGTTCTCACAGTTCTCTACTTAAAATTAATTTTGTATTAACAACCATCTATTCCTCAAATATCAGAGCTAAAGCTTTGTCATACGAACAACATTTCTCTAGAGACTTAATCTCTCAAAAGCTCCCAAAAGCCACACACGAAACATGTTAAATACCCTCCAATAGAATGGGATTTTGTCAACAACTCAACACAAATCACTAATTCAATATCATAAATCTATATGTAGTGTAGAGCATTGGTTCGAAAATAATTACTTGTAAATCAAGAACATTTAGCCTCCCAAAATTTTCAAAATCAACATAACCATCTCCACTTCTAAGAGCCTGATCACCACCACTACAGAAAGCCTTGGTCCCCTGAAGCAATCACATGTTAAAAACTAAAAATGTCATGATGTTGCATACTTGCATTAGCCTCCAGATGATGAGTATAAACGTAATTACTAAACGTTAAAAGTATTTACATTGTTATTAGTCAAGGGAAAAAGAGTACCTTTCCTGTGAGAATGATGACTCCTATTGTACTATCATCCCTGGCATCATTGAAAGCGCGAATTAGTTCCTTAATCGTATGTGGCCGGAATGCATTTCTCCTCTCGGGCCTGTTTATTGTTATCTGCAAAATACAAATAGGAAAGTTAAAACTCCAAAAGTCTAATAGGCAGATTTATATATCATATGCACTCCTTAGGATCTAATGTAACCATCAATTTTTCCGTGAAAATGTTCAAAGAAATGATACATAGATGATTCAAAAGTTAAAACTCTCATATTTAAACTAACTAGATGAAGCAAGTGTGCTAGAAAAGAGTCCAGTCATAGATGGTATACTTTCACTACTTAGGGGGAGGAGTGTTGGGTTGAAGCCGGGGAAACTGGGGCTGCCCGGGAATACCACACCCCCGGGTCCTAGATATTCCTACACGGCGAAAATCCACTGGTACCATCACCCACCTGTCGAACTTTTTTTTTATTTTTATTTTCTTAAAATGAGGTAACAGGAAAAATTGAGACAACACCATGTAAAACGAGAAAAATAAAACTTAAAAGAAAACAAGAAAAAATGATCTGACGTTAATATGTAATGCAGAAAAAAACTAAAAAATATAAAAGTGACCATAAATAATGAAGGGAACATCTTAACAGTACGGGCCATGCCAAAAACCATCATAGGCGGCTAAACTCCAAATCCATCATTTGGAGCCCAATTCTGTTATTCTTTAATTGTAGCAATTTAAATTATTTTTTTTCAATAATAAAAGCTAGTGAACATTTGATTATTGGGTGGGATAAATAAAACGTATTAAAATTATTAATTTTATAAAAAATATTATCTTCTAGATTTATTAGTTATTGGTTAAACAAAAAATAATGAATATTTAAATTTTATAACAAATAATGAAATTAAAAGTTATTATTGTGTATTTAAAGATAAAATATGTCTGAAATCATATATATAGTATATATTAATAAACTAGATTAGTATCCTGTGTATTACAAGAGTTGAATAAATAAAATAATAAATAATTAGTATTAAAAATTTATGAATGATAAAACCATGTTTGAATATAAAATATGATTATAATTGCATATGATATTTATTTTAAGTAAATAATAATAGATAGGTTATAAATAGATAGATATAAAGATAGATATATAGTCTAGAAACTCATTTATTAAATGGATTATAGTTAGTAATAAACACGAAAAGATACAGTACGTTATTTTAATATAAAATATATATAAAATTATATATACGTATTTGATTAAAAGATAAAACAATTATACTATTTTTAACTCTCTTGTATAAATAATTACATTTTTAAATATTTGTTTTAAGATTTTCTTATAAAAAATTATTGTTTATAAAAATCGTGTTTATTAAAAACTCAAGTTTCTAGTTATTCCGGTTGTTTTAATAAAACTACTTTTAGAAATTTCCATATTTTTTATAATTATTTTAAAAAATTACTGATTTAAAATATTTTGTTTCAAAAGGTTTAATTTTTAGAAAATATATGAATTTTAATTTTCTTAATAAAATCTATTTTTAAAAACATAGTGTGATTTTAAAAATATATTGATGAGAGAGAAAAATGTATCAATTAACCAAATTGTTTGAGTGTTTAAATTACTTTAATATTTTTTTGGAGGGAAAATAAAGTAATGATGTTTAGAAAAATGACAATTGTTAAAAAGTTTGTTTAAGAATATAACAAGTGACAAAAAAAACTTGTTTTATTAGTATCTATAGATTATTAAAATAAAAATATTTATATTTTATATGTTTAATAATTAGTTTACTTACTTAAAATTATTATCATTCATTACGAGAGAGACAAAAAACACAAATATAAATATATTTTTAATATATTTTAATAAAAAAATAAAAGTCATATTGATTGTTTTTATAATTGTAATATTTATTATGAGAGAGATGCGAGAAAAAAACTTTTTTGATAGTTAAAATTGATATGCTAGAATGATAACATTTGTTTCACAAAAACTTTATTTTATTATATGTTATAGTAAATTCTGGTTTTCCAAAATTTAAACCACCTAACTGCATGTTAACATTCAAAAGTTCAAATTAATAATTTCTAAACTTAAAATAAGGGATTATACGTTGCAAATCTAACATCAATTTCTTTTGTCTGTAATAAGGCTACTGTAGTAGTGTAGTGTGAAAAAAATAACGAAAACCTTATCGTATCCGTAAAAAGTTTTTTTTTTTTAATCCAACCAATTGGAATTGGACAGAATTGGTTTTTTGGTTATGTTATTAGTTCCATAAAATCTTATTTATTCCGACAAGAAACAAAAATAAGTTTCAAAACAGAATAAAGCGAATGTAATGCTTGCCCCAATTATAAACGTACTTCATAATTCTTCACCAAAACTGCATTTCAGATCAAAACCACTAGGGCTTACAGTTTACACACAGGTCAAATACACGAACCTTAGCTATGGCTTCACCTTCAGCTTTCTCGTATATTATATCAGTAAACTCCTTCCCCGATTCGTCACACGCAGGTTTCCACACAGGTACATGACTTGAAACTTCACCGTGAATCCGATGATAGCTATCGTTCATAGAACCACTGCAGCTATACGAACTTATGATCGGAGAAATTGAATGTGGCTGAGGCGGATTGAGGTGGTTACCGACGGCCGCAACTCTCCTGGCGACGGTGATCACGTCTTTCTCATGGTTTCCGGTGGCCATGGTGGTGGTGGCGTCGGCGGTGGTGGTGGTGGCGTCGGCGGTGGTGGTGGTGGTGATGGTGATGGTGGTGGAAAATGGAGGGAGTTTTGTGTGTGTTTGGGAATGGTGGTTGATTATTGGTTTATCTTATCGGAATATGGGATAAGGTGTGGTATGGGCTAATTTTCACCCTTACGATTAGTTTAAGTTATTATGACTTTATGTCTAGAGAAAAAACCTAAATAGATGTTGGAGACAATTATTACTGTACATATTAAGAAAACCACACGCACGTTTGATGGGATGGAAACGAGTCAATACAGCTCGTAAACTGCTCGAGATTGGTTTGAGAATATCTCGAATCGAGCCAATCTCAAGTTCATATTATGACTCAGGTTTGAGCTCGAGCTCATATTATGACTCAGGTCTGAGCTCGAACTCATATTATGGCTCGCTCACTAAATAAACTCAAGCCGAGTTTTAGATATCGAGTTTGAACCGGCTTGCGAACCTAAACGAGATTTTGTTTATATAATAGTTTTTTCATATTAAATATATATTTATATACACAATTTTGTTATATACAATATTATGATAAAAAAACTAAATAATATATTATGTTATATGTAATAAGAATGATTGTGAATATATATAATTTTGATTATAAATATAATAAGACTATTAATTAATGATAAACGAACAGAGACCAAGCCGTGCTTGAGTTTTAGAAATAAAATTTCAAACGAGCCAAGCTTGAGCTCGAGCTTTCTAAAGTTAAAACAAGTCGAGCTCCGGCTTGATTAGTTTACACCCCAACTTCACAGTACCGGTCTCATGATATGTTTTTATCATAACTCTTTCTTTGGCTTGCCAAACATATTGCGTTAGTAGAACACATTTCGGTGTGATTATTCTTCTTCTTATTATTATCATTTTTATTTCTCTATGTGTTCGTTTGAGACAGAGGAGATGAACATCAAGGCGTTTTTTAATTACCTCTTTTGTCGCTCATAGGCCCAATCCCACTTTTCATGAGTTTTATTTTGTTTGTCATTCTAATTCATTGGTTTCTTTGGCGTTAGATCTTACCGGAATTCGAATGAACAACGATTTAATTGATTGGTAGTTTTTAAAACTGGATGTTAAGAGACACAAAAGAGCGATTAGGTTATTTTACTAATACCGTTTGATCAAGTTCATTTAATTTTCTGTTTTTCTCCTATGTTTATTTTTTAGGCTCTCCTTATTTGATTTGCTTGCAAGTGATTTGGATTTTTTTTACTACTTGTGATTTGAACAATGTTTTGGATATAGCGATAATTTAAGGTTTAAAAGTTTGTAGTGTTTTTCCTGAAGTTCAAGGTAGTGACGGGAAAAGAAGATTGGTTCTATTTGGTGATCAGCAAGGGGTTTGCTTTTCTTCGTTCATCTAAGGTATCGATACTACTATGTAACATCCATCTTTTGTGGAATTTTAAAATGTTTTTATACAAATATGTTTTTTCCTCAAGACGATTAGTTTATAATAAATGTTATAAATTGATATCATTGAACTTGATATAAAGAGTTTTTCTAAAGTCGGGGAACTAAAGTCTTTATGTTATTAAAAAGTATTGAACTTTCCACCACAACTATTAATTAGAACTCTAGAAGAGTTGAATGTGTACACCAAAACATATTAAACTTTACACCATATGAAGGCAATTAGGAAAACATTAAATATCATAAAACAACAAAAATATCAACTCCATTCCAAATTTCTTGTTACAAGTGTATATATATGTTACATATTTTCATTAAACTAGAAAAATATAACCCTTTGAACTACCACATATTCACGCGATAGCCTCATATGACATTCAAATACTATATAAAATAGCCTCTAGAGCACCTAAGACTCGAGGAAGTTGAGCTAAAGCTCAGTATGCATCAATTGGTCAGTATCATTGACTTCAAGTTCTTCAATAGTTGACTTATCAGAAGAAGTCAAACAGTCAGCAGAAGGTTGAACATACCCATAGTTTATGCCAGTAACTGAGTTGCAATAAGTTTGAGCTGTTTTACCATCAATCCTTTGTAGATTGATGTTGTTTAGTATTATGTTGTTGCATGGTACTGTGTCACTGCATGCAAATTTCATTGCTTCTGCACTCTTTGAAGTTCCAGTGACATTTTGATACATTATTTGACTTATTTCCACTGCTGATGACTATAAAAAGAAGAAAGAAAACATGTTGTATTTCAAGCTTTTTTTTTAATAAAAATAATTAATAAGATGTAAAATTGATATAGAGAAAGAAAGAGGGATTAAGCCTATTTTGGCGAAATAAAGATTTTTATACGAAACTAGAGTTTATTAGTTGAGGATCATCATAAGAATTTACTATACCGACTATAACAAAATGGTCCAAGTTATGTTTTTCTTAAAAAAACCATCTATATATAAAGAACCAAGAAATTCTTATGAAAGTGGACCAATGCATCCTCTTGACCCTCTGTTAGTTCTGCTCTTGTATATATATGTGTGCACTTTTCACATATGAGAAGAAAACCTGATCAAGCTTCAACCGTATAACATGTTAAACTTAAACAGGTCATACATGTCTATACATAGGTTATAACTAGATTGTTTTATATCTTATTTATAATCGCATGGAGAAATTCAAGATTAAGTCATTAAATTATTTAAACTATAGAAAATCAATGAAGATGGCATGACATGGATCTTTTTAATGTTTTAGTTAAGAAAACATGACGAAATTGTACCTGATTTTGACAACTTTTAGGAGAATCACAATAGAACTGATCGATTATAATCGGGTTAGCAACATCGTCCATTTGCACATTTTGGTAGCGTACGGCTTTTACATAACCAGATCCTCCCTGTGCGCGAAACAAGATGGATGTTAATAAGTGATGGACAATGTTATACTTAACAAGAGTATGCACTACTATTACAAGAAATAATCCACATATATACTATCATTACAAAACCTTTTCTATTTATTCTAGAGCCTATCAATAGTTTTGCTCTAACTAGGTTTACTGGGTACCATTTGTTTATTTTTATTCTAGAAATCTATTAACCAAATTAGGACGAGCACGAGCATGCCTCAAACATGCTCTGTGTCCATCCCTAAAACTGAACAGTCAACTGCTTTGATACGTACATGTAAAAACAAATTATTAATTATGGTTATGTCATACCTTCTTTTTTTAACATGACTCTTTGTACGTGTAAAAACAAATTATTAATTATGTAAAAACAAATTATTAATTATGGTTATGTCATACCTTCTTTTTTCAACATGACTCTTTGTACATTTATAACTTTAACTACTCAAGAAACTAACCACCTTCTTGCACAGACAAGTAACACAACTTTAACAATTTTGTTAGCTAAAACCCGTTAATGTGGTCAGGTTTTTCAAAAGGGTAAAAATCTAAAACGATAATACATTCATATGATTTTCTTTCTTCATCTTTCTCAAATCAAGAATCAAAGATTATTCATCCAATAAAGAAACTAAACATTAAATCAAACGTCTCCAAGGGTATATCATGATAGTAAAATGTACTACTTACCTAAAAGATTGTAAGTTCATATATTCAAAGTGTATGTGTGGTGATTTTATAAGTAAAATATGTGTAGAGTAAAGAGTGTACGTGCTCTCCACTAAAAAATATCAAATCAAACTACCTGAAAAGTAATTCTATACATCATCCAAAACCAAACAAAAAAGTAGTTATTAAAGTGTTTTGATACAGATCCATACTACTTATGATATGTCAATGACATAATTCTTTTATATATACACTTTTTCTAAAATCAATGTCAATTTCAAAGTTAAGTCGGTACGATTCGAACCCGAGACATTTAATTTTTGGTTCTAGAAATGAAAGTACCTGCCATGTCTTGATTCTGAGGCCATTAGTAGTGCCTTTAAGGAATGCTTTATCAAGGACTACACTTGAGACTATTCCTGTAGTGTTATCTTTACCCAAGCTTCCTATGCTGCAAAAATACCAAAATATTTAGGCTAATTACACCTTACTAGTTGTTTATTCATCGTTGAATATCCAAAAAAATTATAAATCTAACACGTTGACAGATCAAAATGCACCTGATTCCATGTCCGGGTCCACAATATATGTTCTTCATCTTGATATTCGAGCTAGCGTTCACGATCGAGATGCAATCATCACCTAAGTAACATTTGGGAGTATTGAAAAATGTTGGTATGTATTTGCTTGGATAGAACCTATGTAAATGGGGCTTCTAGTTGCAGACTAAAAGATAATCACCGTGTGTTGACTTTTGAGGTCAAACACTAAATATGTCATGTGTCAATTCAAAATTGTTGCGAGTTCTATTCAAGGTGTAAAACCTATTTAACCAGCAATTTTATGTTTGTAGTATGTTGTACAAAATGTTCTATAGGTAATAGATTTAGAGAACTCATAACACTTTTGAAGTCAAAAGAAGTACAAAAGAATTGTGTTGACTTTAGCAATTAGTTATTGATTCTTGGTAATGTTAAAACTTTAAAGCTGCTGACTTTAATCTAAAAAAACCAGAAAAATGAGTATTTTCAATTTCTAGAGAGAAAGGAACATATTGTTTTAGTAGTAGACTATTATCTATGTACTTTAGAGCTTTAAATACATGGAAAAAACATTATTAACCTGTTCCAATTTTGCTGTTTTGAATAACAACATTTGTTGATCCTGTAAGATGTATTCCATCAGTGTTTGGACTATCTTCGGGAGAAGACACCAGAACGCTATAGATGCGCACAGATTGGCACCGCGAGATAACAAAATTCATCTGTTGACTGTTTTGGAACGTAAGACCTTTGACTTTAATAGCTGAACAATGATCAATTGTGAATGCCTGCATAAGTTATTATACATTAAATTTGTGTTCAAACTAAAAATAATAATTAATTAAAGTGCATATAGTTCTTACAGATGGTGCTCCAACACAAGGCTGCAAAAGCAGAAAACAGAATATTGTGTCAATAAATTATGAAATTGGAAGAGAGATTTTTTATATATTTAACGCCTATGGAGGGATTTGTACACCGTTAAAGTTATCTATACACTACTAAAGTACGTCGTATGGTCTAAAACTAAGATAATAGACAAATTGAATTGTAATAATTTAAAGTACAAAAATTTATGACATAAATGTTTAGGACACACACCCGATTTACATTTTACTTCCACTTGATTTCACTTACAAAGAACATTTTGTCCATAATCATATTTGTGATTGAAATCGAGTGAAAATAAAGTGTAAATCTATGATGATACGTGAGCTAGATTGTTTTTAGCAAAGAAAATAAAAAGTAAGAGTGTCATTGATCAAATTATATAAAAAACCCATGATTAATATATAGTCTGGGTTATTAATATCTAACTGTTAATGAAAATGTGTTTCTTTTGATATTTTTTAAATGAGTTGTTATTATCTATAAAAATATGATTATACGTGATGTCTTACGCAGTTAATCTAAGCTGAATGGAAGAAAAAAAAAGATTTTACGTTTGTTTTGTTCTTTTTGCAAGATGCAGCCCACCATTTCTTGCCTGAACCATCGATAAATCCACGTCCTTGGATCGTCGCACCAGTGAGGTTCGAAATGATCAGCCAGTTTCGAGGACTTTTCGGGTCCCAATTCTTGGGTTCATCTGGTGCTACAATTGTTCCATCAATCTGCATAAATCATTTTCAAAATCATGTTAATCATATAGTACAAATCTTATGTTTACTTTGACATGCAAATTGCAGATTGTCATTAGGAATTTGGGATGCGGTCACTTAAAAAATGCCAACTTTTTTACTTAGGGAAGTTAGGCTAGGGACATAAATTAACTTATGTTTTATGCACGACTCAAGTCGCTCATCCGTTGTTCGATATTCGCTCGCTAATATGCAAACGAAGCTTGAGCCTAAAATATAAGCTCGTCTAATAAACAAGTCTAAGCTTAAAAAATAAATGTATCTATTAAACAAGCATGAACCCATATTTGTATACTGTGCTTAAGCTCTTAAGCCTAAATGAGCCTATTATTTTTGAGCCCATATTTATATATTGAGCTTGGTTAGGCTCTTAAGCCTAAATGAGCCTATTATTTATGAAACTGTATTTGTAATTTAACACCAAAAAACATATTACATAATAAAAATTATAACATATATAATTACTTTTAGTATAACTCATGCTACATATAAAACTTTAATTATAAAAGTATGTATAAAAATAGTAATCTTACTACTCTAATAAAAAGGTAAATGAAGGTGTCACGTGTCAGCATCACAATCATTCTCATCAATTTTTTCCCGCATCTCTCTCTTATTAAATAATTACCTTAATTACTAATCAAATTATTTTAATATATAATAAATTAAGATAGAAATTTATTTATTAAGGTTATTTCTAAATAAATTGATATATTTAATAAGTCAATTTTTAAAAAAAATAATCAAATTTGGGAGTTATAATAAGAAATTTTTAAAAAAATAACATTTTTATACGGTTTGTTTTAAAATTAAAATGTTTATTTTTTAAAAAAAATTAAAAAGTTGATATCATTGTTTTATTATTTAGTCATTTCTGATACGTAATTCCAGTCATATCATATTTTAAAATATCATTTTATAATTAATAAATTTATTATATCAATATTTTATTTATTCAACGCGTGTAATACACGGGTTTACTAAAACTAGTATCTTTATATATAATAATAATCGAGCCGAGCTCCATTAAAGGTTACCACCTCGCTTGGGCTTACATCAGTTTAAACTCGACTCGACTTCTTTAGACTTCTAGTTTTAAATTTTAATTAGTCTACTGAATATATGTAACAAATTAGAGTTTGATCACCTGAATAATCAACTTTCCAGAACATGGTCCTTTAAATCTTGTTGCATTAACTAGATACGTACGACCAGCGGGAACCAAAAGCACAGATTTCGCATTTGAACAGGCTTGCATCCATGCATTTTCAAATGCCTGATAAATTCAACATAATAAAACATAATTACGCAATTCAACACGCTTATTAGTATCATAATCACCAATATCAACATATTCACCTTCGTGTCATCAGAAACACCGTCTCCAGCTGCCCCGAAGCTATCCACATTCACGAGAATCTTGCCACCATGTTGACTAGACCATGATGGCGTGTCAAACAACTCTGTTTCATCATCTTCAACCTCAACATTTTCAAACTCATCGAAAACATCAAAGTTGTCAGATATACCATCTTCACCCGTACTTACCTGAAACAATAACATAACAAGAACAAAAATAAAGACGATCTTGCCCATGATTTATACGCTATTTTAGTTTTGGAAAACCGCTAGATTTGTATAATCAAGGGGATACATGGGATTTAAATTTATATGAGGAGATTAGTGCTAACATAGATCACATGTCTTGGCTTATAAGTACATAAATGTGCAAGATTTTCTACATGACCACCTCTTGAAGTATTTTTGTTGGGGAAACCTTTGCTTTACTCTTCAAATAGTGGTCTAGTGCATCACTATAATTCAACAAAAGCACAAAAGTGTATTTTGTGTTCTGGCTTGAGGCCCACTACATCTTAGATTAATATCCTTTGAAGATTCCTTTATAGGAAAGTTTATTGATTAGCTACCCGGATACAATCTAAACAAGATCATATGGTCCATATTCATGTGAATATCAATCAATGAACATATAACATACGCATTCAACACACATGTACTAAGGTGTAAATGAGCCGAGTCACTTATGAACTACTCGAGACCGGATCAATAAAAAGCTTAAAATGAGCCGGGTCTTATCAAGCCCGAGCCTAAAAAAAGCTCATTAAATTATTGTGCTCGAGCCCAAGCTTCACATATCGAGCCCGAGCCTCTCACGAGCCTCAACATATTTTTTTATTTATATATGTTTTATATAGTTTATTAAATATATATTTATAAAAAATAATTATTATTGTATATAAATATGAAAACCCATTATACATGTATAATGTTACATATTAATATATACTTTATTAATATATATAGATAAAATATAAAAGATAATAATTATACAACAAAAAAGTTGAGCTCGAGCTTGAAAATTTTCCAACGAGCTTGAAAATTTTCCAACGAGCTGAGATTGAGATTTAAAAATAAAGCTAGAAATGAGCATAGTTCGAGCTCTCTTAAATCAAAACAAGTAAAGCTCTATCATAAACAAGCTTGGGCTTGACTCGGCTCATTTTCACCTCTTGTCATATACTAAATCTAACCGATTGTCAAAATAAGAGTGAGCTAAATATTCGTTGTTATAGTACGTATTAGACTTTAAAACATGTCTTTTTACGTAACCAACTTTTAAATGTGCATTTTGATGCAAAGGTGTACAATTAGATTTGTTTAAAAGGTGAATTTTAAAAGTTAGCATCAGAAGGTATAGTTCAAATTTTTAGTACTTATAATTTTATAACAATTATGTAATATGTAATGCTTGATACTATTCACAGAGATGTTTGGAAAGTCCTTTGCAATATTATCCTTCAACATGACTCATTCACTCTTGGTAACAATTTTGGACTTTTGGTACACCTTTATGCCTTATATTGATGACATGGGCTATGACCCAACACATCTCTTATTTAGTCCAAAGTGAACATTAACTGGTCCAGCAGCTCAAACATATACACGGCCCATATATATTATTCCTTACCTCCAAAGTCCAAATAGAGATGCTCATTTCGGGTTTTGGGCCGGACCCGAAACCGGATACAAATCGGGTTGGGCCCAATCAGGTTTTTTATACCCGGGTTGGGTTCAGTTGTGGGAAAACCCTACCCGTCATACCCGGGTAGGGACTGGTCGGGTCCGGGTCGGGTCCGGAACCGGGTCCAATACCGGGTTTAGTTTATTTCTTCTAATTTTTTTTTCTTTTTTATGTCCAATACCGGGTTCAATATCGGGTTTAGACCGGGCCGGGTTCGCTAAAAGACTCAAAACCTAAACCCGGTTCCAACCCTACGAGTTTAAACGGGTTCGAACCGGGTATGCCTCCCATCGGGTTGTACCCGAACCCGGGTCTGGGTCGGGTTCACCGGGTTGAGTTCGTACCCGGTTATTTTATGCATCTCTACCTCCAAACATTAAACTCTACCTCCAAACATTAAACTCTACCTCCAAACATTAAAAGGTCTCTATTTTGTATTGACGACTGGATTTATTTAAGTATTTCTTTTTAATTAAATTCATTTTAGATGATGGACACATGGATGATCGCTTCTGGAGCTATGGTTGTGTATGTATATATATATATAAAGGAGGGTTTAAATGAAAACTATTTTTTGAGAATTTTAAGAACTAATCTCAGCAACTCATTTTTTTTACATGCAAATCACATGTTATTTTTTTTTAAACGTTCGTAACTTTTTTTCACGACATCATTTTTTCAAAAAAATTCACCATAAAATTCAGTATTTTTTTATCTTTTCAACGCCTACCATATTGATATACTTTTTAAAAAAAAAATCGTACATCCGTTGTTTACATACGTGTAAATCTAGTTATACACATGTGTAGTACTGGATTTACACATGTGTAAATCCGATATTACACATGAGTAAAACACATTTCGTTAAAAAAACAGGAATTTTTTTATTTTTTATAAATTTTTTTATGAAAGAGAGAAAGTTGGGGAATATTTTTGTGTTTTTATTTTTTTTTTATTTTTATGTTATTTTTTTATTTATAAATTTTTTAAATATGTTTTTGTTAATTAGAATTTTGGCATTGAGAACTAGTGGTTGAGATTGGTTCCTAGAATTCTCATAAAAAAAACTAGTTCTGATTTGATCCCTCCCCTTTATATATATATATATATATATATGGTATATGAACGCGACATGGTTTATTGTGAGGGTGCGATGGTTGTTGCTTTGCATCGGAACCGAACCTGGATATTGGTGTCAACACTCACTGACACCAATGATGTTGGTTGTAAGTGGATATACAAGATTAAATGCAAAACTGATGATATTTGTTAGTCGCTGTAAAGCTTGTTGCTAAGGACTTTCATAAGACAAATGTGTTGGTTACATTGATACGTTTAACCATGTGATAAAATCCACTATTATCCGGCTAGTAGTCTAGTACTATCAGTTGCATTTTATCATGGATGAGATAAATGATAGATTGATGTCAACAATGCTTATGATAAAGTGGTGTGTTTTTCAACCAAATGGTTGTTGGTTTAAATTTCGAAGATTGCGTGTAGAAAAACATAATATTTAAAATACTAATAATAACCAACTTTTGGTTAACATGTTTCCTTTATACCTATTATTTTGTTTATATGCATAATCCGAATTAACCATTGGCATGTAGTTAAATATTGTGAGAACACGTTGAATGAAATTAATTAATTTTTCAATATTTTAAAAGCTTTAAAGATAAAAGAAAATGATAGAACTACAATGTTATTTGTCTCTCTTGAAATTAAAAAACCAAAATATGAATAAATTCTGTTTATGTGTATAACCTACGTATATGCATTTGCATGTAGAAAGTAGTAATTAAAAAAACATGAATAATTGAATTTTTTTACCGATTCAGGTTTACTTTTTTATTCAATGATTTAGTGTTAGAAATTACTTCATTCCTATACATGTATGTACTGTTTTTATGGCAGGAATATTTGACATTCCGTCACAAAAGCTAATCACCATGCTTGGATCTTGGAAAGGAATAAGCGATCTTAAGTAAAAACAATGTTTTCAGAACCGGATTGAACGTCGAACCGGATGTTTTACTGGTTTGGTGGTTGGATCGAATTTAAGAACTGAATGACGTCATAATTATATAAAGTATATTGTATATATAGTACATATGTAATTAAATATAAGTAATATATATATATGAGTTATATATGTATTTAATAGTTATATTTGAAACTAAACTATATATATATCCAACACACTAATTTATGGTTCAACACTTCATTTTTACCCATTAAAACAAAAAAAACAAATCCAGTCCGACCACCGGTTCGGGACGAACCAGCCGGCTCGACCAGAAACAACCGAATCATAGCTGACCAGACCGGACACCTGACCTATCCCCGGTCGGACCGGCCGGTCCGATCCGGTTGTAACATCATTGGTAAAGAAATAAAAAACAAATTGAATTTAAACTTTCGCTAAATTGAAGATGTTACATCCACAACACTTTATAATTAATCATATAATCCAAAAGAACTAGACATGAAATAACCCCCACTATTAAATAACATCTACTGAGCCCAACTTAGGTCAAATCTATCATACAACAAACTACCTTCTGACTTTCTGTATTCAATAATACTGTGGCCCTTTACTAGAGTTGAATTTCGTCTCATGATCCTCATTACCACCAAACCTCATCTGATCATCTCTAAATTCACCAACACGAACGAATTAGGCCTCCCCAATCCCATAGATGGTTCCTGGAACGAGTTGGGCCGACCCATAGACGAATCTTTGGATGAAATAGGCCGGTCTATGCTTGGGCCCATGTTTGTTTCATGAAAAGAATAAGGCCGGTCCATGTTTGGTTCATAAAACGAATTAGAATGGCCCATGTTTGGGGCCATGCTTGGTTCATGAAACGATATAGTTCTGCCCATGTTTGGGCCCATGCTTGGTTCATGAAATGAATTAGGCCGGCCTATGTTTCGGCTCATGCTTGGTTGATGAAACGAATTAGGCCCTCCCATGTCCGGACCCATGCTTTGTTCTTGAAACGAATTAGGTCGGCCCATGTCCGGGCCCATGCTTGGTTCATGAAACAAATTAGGTCGGCCCATGTTCGGACCCATATTTGATTCATGAAACGAATTAGGATGACCCATGTGTGGTTCACCATCAGCAGCGACCTTAGCACTTGAAAACCTTTTATCAAACCCAGACTCGATATCCCCATCTTTAGTCTCGAACACACTACGGTCAGGTTTCATACCTCTCTCTTTAGCGTGCCGACCGTGCTTAGATGGTTTTGACTTGTTATAGCGGTTGTTACACAACCGTCCAAGAAAGCAAGCAACCAAAGACACTACCACAATCACCCCTAATACTATGAAAACCGCCTTAAACGAACCATCCGACTGGTGTTGTGTAGGTGGGCTTGTTTCAGAAGCTGGATAAACTAGCGACGTCTGATCTACCCGTTGAACCGACATGTTCTAAAAATAGTTTGAGATTGTTAGAAAGAAATTGTGCAAAAGGGTTTGGCTTAGAGGTGTTGTTTGAGTGTAGGTAAAGTTGGAATATGAGGGTTATGTTTTGAATGAAAAAGCTATGAGTATTATTGCTTTTATAAAGGAAAGAAAAATATTCTAAGTTTAGTGCATGCATGAGAAGTAAGTGAGTAGTGATGTCTTATCTATTCTTTATTTGCTTTGTTAGGAGAGAAAGCAAATTTTTGGCTACTTTCAACATTATCTAAAGGCCACATTCCACACTTTTTTCTTGATTACTCTATTATGAGATACCCTTTTATTGGACACCTACTGTTACTTGTTCCTATAAACATATGCATCTTTTTGTTGTTTTCATATTGACTAACATAACTCTATAGCACATGCACCATTCCTTTTATAACTAAAATATATATGATTCTCCAAGTAGTACATATATGATTCTCATGAACAAACGTAAACCGCTTATTTGGTTATGTTTTTAGCAAGTTTTATATGTTTTTCTGTTTGTATGCTATTTAAATGGTCACTTTATATTACAGATCTTATAAAGTTGACTTTTTAAAAATGATATTAGAAAGTTTTTCCCATATGCTTTTGGGGCTTAGGGGCACGAGTTATTAACACTAACAAGAGGGTTTTGAAGGAGTGAATGGTTAAAAAATAAAATTATGTGGTCAAAATAAAAGTTTATGAAACTACATTGTAGCTAACTTCCATCTATTATATAGATATATAATTTATCACATATATTTTCAAGCATTCAACTATTTTAAATGGTTTGTTTATTTTGAAATTATCGATCACATGTTTCTCAACGATTAACATTTTCCACGTTTATAATTAATTAATTACAAGAATATATCAATATAAGTTGAATTGGAGTCGCTTTATACATTTAGGAATATAGACCTATGTTTCACTCATGCACTCGGACATTCACTTTTATTTATTCTTTGCTTAAACGATACTATTTCTTTAAAATAATCTTAATTCATGCACACATGATCGTACACGTGTAGAAATTACGATGTATTAATGGCTTGATGTGTGTAATAGTTTATTAATATACTAGCTTTAATAAATTCGTGAATTACATGAGTTAAATTCAATAAATTTAATATAATGTAAAATGATTTTTTGTGATAAGATGTGATTGAAATCTTGCTTATTGTAAATAGAATAAATTTTATTTCAAAATAAAATTTTTATGTAAATTTTTTTTTTAAACTTTTCTTATAGTAACTTCCAATTTTTAGACACATACGGACACCAGAACACAACTAAAAGTTAATTTTTAAAGTTTCTTAATATACAAACAATATCTTTTCGTCCTTAAATTGTATGATATATATTTTTAAAAAATGCATATATTTATGAATTAGAATTTAAAATAAGTATCTTTACTATTAGAAATGTCATTCATCAATTAATTCATTAGATAACAAAATAAATAAAATTATAATTATTATATAGAAATTAAAATGTCATTCATTAAATAGCAAAATTGTGTTATATATATAAAAAAATAAATCTCATTATGTATCTTAAATTTATATAAAATGTTAACTTATCCATCATAAATGATTTATATAATAATATAGATGTGAATAACCAATTAATGAACAAAGTAATATTATATAAAGAAACCGGTTGAAAGTTACTTAAATATATTTATGCGTATAAACCCTCCAAACTATTTTTTATCTTAGACTACTAATTAACTACTAATTATGTTCTTCTTATTATCAAATAGATATAGAAAGTTAGAAACAATTGAGTCAACTCAAGTCAATGCATTCTTAACAGTACATGATTTCGTCATGATATTATAACGTCAAACAATTTTTTCTGACCAGTTTATTAACCTATAAAGAGTATTATAACCGTACAAGCCGAAACAAATCATTGTGGTTTAAATCAAGTTTTTTTAAATCTAACTCACCTACGCGTTTTGCGCGTACGGTAATCGGGTCAAAGCAAGGATAAGATAAACACATGTAATCCAATGATCATAAATTCATAATATCTCATAGTTTAATGCGTTATCATCATAGCCACTTTTAAGCGACGTTACGATAGATGGGCATAGACGTCGTTTTACTCATCATAGACGTCGGCTTTCAATAAAGATACAACTCAACCGTGGCTGCATTGAGAAATTCCAACTTAAAACCCAAATACAGCCACCAATCCCGACAAACATTTTTGGCAAAAATTTAAACACAAGAACAAAGAACAATAGACAAGCCAATACATAATAGATCCGACAACAACGCATTAAACAACCGAACAATGCTTAAAACCAAAAATATAAAATACACCATTAGTCACCAATTCAAGATGACAATGTCAACTAAAAAATCAAGGTTTTTAACCAAGAAACTCAATAACACCACATTTGAAAACTTAGCAACGAATAACAGAACCTTTTACAACAAACAATGGGCCTATCGGTAAGCCGGATCAGAAACGCATGACGACAACAATATTTGCAACCGTCGGTTAATATCGTCGTGGCACAAACTCCACCAAAAGCGGTCGGCGAAGACCACCGGCGGTGATCGACTCCTCGAACTGGAAGACAAAGGCGAACGGGGACAAGACAAAACACAAACCCTTGAAGGGGTAATCTTTAGATGGGTCACATGGTAAAAAAAGAAAAAAAACTATAACTACAATGGCCAAATTACAAACACAGAAAACCAACCTATTTCTTTGAGTTGCTTTTTAAATAATATAATATTTCATACAATATAAAATTAATAGCTTAAACAAACGCTTTTCGTGGTTTAAATCACATGTACAGAGAAGTGTTCCGCCCCGATAATTCCCAAGAGACTCTGGGCCGAAGCGAGAACAAAAAATGAGCTCTTATAATACGACGTATAAAAATGTTTAAAACGAATAACTTATGTATAAAAATTTTAAAGTAAATTATTATTTTCATCTCTGAGGTTTGACGAAAATCATGGGTTCAATCCAATAGTTTATTTATTACACTGACGGTCCAATAGTTTTAAGTTTTGTTTTAATTTCACCCAAAGTGTTAACACTGTTAGAAATATTCTATTAAGTTAATATGAAAAATACAAATTTACCCTTAAGATTAATAATACAAACTAAAAAACAAATAACATTGCACCCTGCTCATCGGTATCATAACCATATCCCTTAATCTAATTGAACAACATCCCTGTCCTAAATCCAAACCAAAAACCACCTCAATCCCATCATAATTGAATGTCTCCAAATGCCTAATTTAAGGACTGGTGTGAAAGAAGTTTGGATGATGGAATCCTCAAATCAAAGAAGATGAAAATGAAACCCTAAATCAAAGTGGAGAATTACAATGGTGGTGGCAGTGATAGAGGACAAGGTGAAAGATGATGTTGGTGGTGGTAGAATATGAAAACACAGAGAGAAAGAGAAAGACGATTATGGTGTTGGTGGGTTGTTTTGAATCTGGATTTGACTCTTGAATGTGGTAGGTGGTGGTGGTGGTAAAAGGGGATGACTTCAAGTGTTCTGATGGCATGGCCAATGGCGGTGGGGTCTAGGTGGTGGTGGCGAGCGATGGTGGTGGTTGTGGTCGACAGGTCTAGTAGTGGTGGTGTGGCCGACCGGTTTTTCATCAAACGATGTTAACACCTAAGGTGAAATTGAAACAAATCTTAAAACTATTAGGCCGTCAGTGGAATAAATGAACTATTGGATTGAACCCGTGATTTTCGTCAAACCTCAGGACAAAAACAATAATTTACTCAAATTTTTATGATACCATGATACTTATTATAATAATAAACACAACAAAAGTATTGTAACAATATGATGATTAACTTAGACGATTCGAAAGTCTCACCTAGCATTTTTGAAAGTAATACTCTAGATCAAGTTTTCATATTCATGATTTTTAAATACATTGTTTTCAATAGTTATGATATAATATATAAATCTGGATTCTACAAACTAAATGTGCTTTATAAATTTATTATATAATTATTTTAAAACAACTATCATATTGCTAACTTACTATATGTAATAATATATAAATTTAATATAAAAATAAATTCGGGCTCCTCTGAGCCAATAGGCTTTGAGTGGTCGTCCATTTTTGTCCCACCGGGCCGACCTTGGAGAGAGTTATACGAAATCTAAAAAAATAATAATAATGATAAATAAATAAAAAGTTAAACTCTAGCCCTTCATTTATTATGAACTTTTATTTTACTCTTAATAATCAACATCTAATCTCATCAGTTAATTATATAAAAATAGTTAAAATGATTTTATAGGAGAGAATAGAGTTTTTATTTTATCCTTCTCTAATTCACACAACCTAGATATACACGAACACACCCTATATTCTGGTCACCAATGTATTGATCTTTTGTTGGTCAAACATTTTTACTCGAATAAAAAAAGATGAAATTAACAAAATAAAAGTAAGAGTGAATTATCATTTTTTTTCTTTATAGTTTGCTCATATTTGTTATTTTCATATAAAAATATTTTTTCTTGCATTTGACTCCTCAAGGTTAGAAAAACATTACCATTTTCATCCAAAAATCTTAGCTACATTATTTTAAAATGTTAAATATTTATCGTTAAAATAATACATACGTAAACTTTTATATAAAAACAAAATCCTAATTTATGATTACATGTTGTTAATAAAATATTTAATCACAGAATTCATGTTTTTGGATGAAAATAATTAATTTTTTCAAACTTAGGGGAAACAAATGTAAGAAGAAACTTTTTTAGATGAAAATAACAAATATCACTAAATTACAGAGAGAAAAACGATAATTCATTATAAAAATAATTAATAGTAATTTAAAAAGGAGCCACAACCTTCATTCAATGAAACTACCAAACGATAAATTTAGGTTTAATTTGAATTATAAATGAAATTGTCAAACAATAGTTTTCCTGTCCCATCTCCTACCAAAGATATTGATTTCTCTTTGATCATTTATTGATTTCTCTTTGATCATTTATTCTGGTTCACAACTAATACATATAATATTCATCTTATGAACTTGATTATCATCCGATCTGAGTTAGTATCCGATTGTTTTATTAATAATCAAATAATTTTATTCTGAAGGCACATTACATTGCTCTCGTAACATCTTGATTATCAAATTGAATTTCTTACCACTACCATACACCCACCTACATGTTTTAGTTACACTATTGTTTGTGCGTGTTTAAACCTAAAATCTTTAATGTAAGATAAAAAAAACTCTATCGTATGCCCCACAATTGCTACTACAAAATATCTAATTGTGTGTTTATTTAATGTTTGAGCGTGAGGGAGAGAGTGTGTGTATGTTTGTGTGTCAAAGATCACGTTAAGATTGTGAAAGTTCCTAACGATACTGTTGGGTCGTTGGCATTTATTTGCATTGTAATATCGCATGACATAATCGCTGACGTAATTATTAATGTGCTTGTTGCTACTTATATTATTATTTATTATAATATTAATAAAAGAAAAAACTTCACATCATATCGTATATTTACTATATTGGATCGTTGTATATTCTTGAATTTGAAACTATTAAAAGACTTTTCTTCAAAGCTCTAGTTAAATAATGCTAGCGAATCATGTTTACGGCACCAAAAATTGTTTATTCATTTATATGAACAAGATTTCTCCATAATGGTTTTTATTTATTTATTTGTGTTTTAACATTAATCAATATGCTTGTTAACACTTTGTTTGAATATTATATAAGCTTAATAATAATAATTATATATGTAAATTCCCTTTTTAATGGTATAATAAACATCTATAAATGTAAACAATTAGCAAATGAATAAAACAATACCAATTAGGGTGACGCTTGAACCGACCTGACATATGACAGAAGCAATAAGAAAACCCTAGATATGTTTTAGCAAACGTTTAATTATACATAAGGTGTAATCAAATTTGTCTCAAGACTTACAAATGAATATCTTATATAGGTTACCAATGAATATCTTATATAAGCGAAGCATAAAGTTTAATCAAAGGTAACCTACTCATTAGAAACAAAACTGAGGACCGACTATGAGTTCATTTCAGGTATTGATCTCTATCTGGTTATGTGCTTCGGTCAGTAGTATAAGACCGAGACCGATGAAAACAATCTTCTTTTCGGGTGAATTTCATTACAATAAGCGGGTCGATTCAAAACATTCAAATTAGATTACTCGATTGAATTCCATCCAAAGTAAGCTACTTGATTGTTTGACAATATAGTGTTGTGCTTCCATTTATAGTGACTTCAACTCGAAAGGTATAAAAAAACAATTTTTTTAGGATGTATCTAGGCAATTCTTTTCTTGAAATATGCAAATATTCTTTCACATTAAATCAAGTACGGTCCCGAGGATTTTAATGCCTTAGACAAGCCGGAAAAAAAAGACACATGAGCTCTAATGATTTAAATGATATAAACTAATTCTTTTAAATGAAAAGAAATATTTTAGCAATAAACATAGCAATATTATTGTATTACAATTACAATGACATACCGTAATAGTTAACCAATAACTCGTAAGTCTCTCCTACCATTTTGATAGCAAATGATTTATAACATATTCGTAGTTTATAGTCTCTAGTATTTTGCTTTCGATAGCTATTATCGTCAATCCGCTAAATCTTTTTTGGGACACCGTGGATTGTAGGTAAGATTTCAATATTGAATAGAACAAATTTGTGGTATAAATCAGTTTGTGGAGTTTAATTACAATCAAAATTTAAATATTTTAGTGGGTTATTAGTTGAGTAAGTGGGTTAAAAAATAGGCTCAAAAAATTTGGTTTAAAAGATAATTGCGTTAAGTTTTTAGTTGTATTATATCTTATAACTATTTTTTATAAATATATATACAAAAATTGAAAAATTTTATGCTCATTAAGAGAATGGGCCCTGGACGGGGGTTCATTCCGCCCCTCCTCAAGGCCGACAGTGCATTAAATAATGATCAGGTGATTAACAAATGAAAATCAACACCTGGGTTCGTAACCTAGTAGTTAGAACAAATAACTATTTAAACAAATATTGGAGTTCAAACTTAGGGGTTGTTTAGTAATTTTTAAATGATTTAGTGTTGAACCAATAAGATGTCTGAATAATTAAGTGCTCAACCATTAAAAGATTTTATCCATTGATGGCTAGTATATTGATTAATTATTCAAATACAAATATCTAACCAATTCAAATAATAAATCCAGTGATGGTTAAAAAATGAGAATTTCAGCGGACAATTGTAGATGAAAACGTGGATGATTGTCGATGAAAAAGTAAAAATGAGGATACCTATGGAATGGATCAAAGTGTACCCACCATGATATGATGAAAACACAAGGCTTGAGAGATAGAAAAACAACAATGTTGTCGCGCGACGCCGCAATGTTGTCGCGCAACACAGGCCCCGCCGCAGTCATGGATGGTGGGTATCCCCGCCCTCGTAATAAATTAAAAATCAATGTAGATAAGTCATAAGTGTACGAGTTCTTAAAAAAGAAAAACGTAAGTCAATTGTTTGTGAAATACTCAAACCTACTAGATGATGTGAAATGAGAAGTAGAAAAATATCCACTTACACGTGCGCTTCTTTTCCAACCACCTTCCGCCTTTGCGTTTGCTTGCAATACACGACTCACCGAGTTTTGGAATCGTCAAACGTTCTTCGTAAATCCAAAACCACCCCCTCTACTTTCTCAAACTTTACCATTTTTACCCACAAAGAACTATTTACTTTAATCCACATGTCATTTTCAACAAAGTACACAATTAATATTGGATCACGAAGTTCATGATCTTTGAAAGTGAGTTTTTCCTAGACCCAAACAAAATTGATGGATGAACTATCCATTTTTTGTTATTTTGTCTCATAAATTCAAATTCATATAGCAAAATTAGTATAATAAATAAATAATTTTGTTTTATCATATGTCTACTTCTGAAAAGATATGGATTTTTATTTATTGTATCTTTTTTTCTATTAAATAATAATTTTTATAGTCAATTAAAATATGAATCTTCTCATTCAAATAACAATTTATTAAAATCTTACACTAAAATATAATTTTATAATTTTGAAATCTTTATTATGTAAATTCTTAGATCCTCATGATTTAAGTCTCACTTTAAACACAATACTTAAAAATTGAGATATATTGTTTTTTAACAATGAGTTTTCTTCTAAGTGAGTTGTGAGTATGGTCTTGGTTGTGAAACGGATAGACGGACCCACTTAAGATGACATTTATCCTCCAATGCTGGTCACACATATGTTGTTAAAAAATCTAATGCAGTTAGAAAAACTAATAAAATTTAACGTAAAAGTCTTTAACAAAACTGTTTATTTACAACAGACTAGATTTATTAATTCACGTAGTTTTTTAACCTAGAAATTACAAAACAATAACAAAACTTCTGTTTGTAAACAATAAATGCTCAGCAACGATGTTTCATTTGCAATATAACATAAAATAATGTGTTGACTTTTAAATCAAAATCCGATGCAATAACTAAAAATCAAATAAAAAATTTGGTCAAACAACTGAAACTTTGACAGAAAAATAATGTGAAGAAACTACAATATCACAAACATACGAGGTTGAATATAACAGATTAACATCACTTAAGAAACTGCTTTAATTAAGATCCAAATATTCAGTTATCGTCATCATTAGATTTACCACAAGCATAAGCAACAAAAAAACATTTGAATCGCAATTCTATATATATTATTACCAACTTGTTGTTATACGTAAGTGAGTTGTATCAATCTTATTTTTGTAATATTTAACTTTTTATTCCAACTCAATACTTATATATTTTTTATAATTTATCTGTAATATTTCTTTTATTTTCAACTTTGGTACCTTATATCTTTCATATTTAGAAAAGGTTCCATTTTACTTTTCAGTCCAAATTTACGTGTTAAACGTCGTAGCGTGCTTGTGTGTTTCTAAAATTTTACACATATTTCCCCCCGTTTAACGGGCCCTGTCACAAGGGGTTGGTCTTATATCGACGTATTTATTGTTTTAAATGGTTTATGTTTCGTCTGTGTGATTTAACGTTTTTACGTCTATTTTTTATGCTGTTTTGTTTTTTTTTATTTGTTTAAGGGCAATTGCATATGTCCCCCTCTAAACTTGTGAAATTACATATATCTCCAAAACATGCATAAAATGCATTGTACTTATGCATTGAACTTATGTTTTGAAGATATATGTAATTTCAAAGATGGAGAGGGGATATATGTAATTTTCCTTTTTTTAATACGAGTTATTTTAGGGTCCTAATAAAGAGACACCCCCAAATTTAAATCGACACCCACCTATACTTCGGGTATGAGTCCATACGCGGCGTATAGGTCTCCCTCATAAATGCCAAGAATTCCACGTTACATCAGTGAGCCTATACGCCGCGTATGGACCCATATGAGGCGTATAGGCTTTTCAGAAGTCAAATCAGTCATTCAGCGGGTCTATACGCCGCGTATGGGTCCATACGCGGCCCTGGGTCGTATGGGTGTGGGACACATCTCCACCGACACCTATACGCCGCACATGGGACCATAGGCGGCGTATAGGTGTCGGTTTGTTACGAAGGAAACGATGATCTTAATTGAAGGAAATTAGTGTTTTGTGGTTCAACATTTTCTTATGTCACATAATTACTCGGTAAACATTTAATTCTTATTTCATTAAGTATTTGCATACTTATATACATATATTTGAATTGCATACTTAAAAAATCGTTTCAACTAACTCGGGTTTCATCGATGCTAGTCTGTTACGGTAAACTTAATTAATTTTCAAATTTTTTATCATAACCGACTAGTATCGTGAAACCTGAGTTAGTTGAAATGATTATTAAGTACTCAAGACATTTATGTGTACGTAAGTATGTATATAAAAGAAATAAGAGTTATAGTTTTAGAGAAAAATTATTATTTTGAAGAAATAGTTGAACCACAAAACTCTATTTTCTTAAAAAAATCTCATTTGTCTTATAGGGCTGCCACGGAACGTATAGCACGGTTGAATTTGAAGTGATCCAAGATTCTTCGTTCGTTATGTCGTTTTGGGATGGTAACTATTTGTTTGGTGAATATTCAAACGTTTCGTACGTGGCAGATAGTAATCAAGATGATTCGTACGTTCAATCTGCTTACGAATTGCCAGATTTAAACCAACCTTATGTTCCCGATGATGAGTTCAAGTTTTGCCGAGAATCAAGTTATGACCCGCAACAAAGTAATATAAACTATCTCTCGAGTGCTGAAAATCAAAACACGAAAATATCGTTTGAAACATGTCAAGAATTTTTATCATTCGATGAGCTAGTCTGTTGAGTTGTTAATAGGAGACGTGATAATGGTTACGTTATTATTACATGAAGATCAAAGAAAAAGGAAGGTCAGGTCGTAAAGGTGTGGCTTATTGTGATCGTGGTGGTGAACACAAAAGTACAGCAACAATTAGACGATCTGGTAGCAAAAAAACCAGATGTCCTTTTAATTAGTGGGGATATACGACAACAAACATCGTTCGTGAAAATTAGAGGTGAGAAATGACTAACATAACCATGATCCCGCTCAACATATGGAGGGGCACCCATTTGTAAAAATGTTTTCTCAAAACGAATTCAATTTGGTGAAACAACTTACCGATCAGAACATGGAGCCTCGTAACATCTTATCAGCTTTGAAAAAGCAAAATCCAAAGAACGCATCCATAACCAGAGACGTATACAACGCTCAATATAAGAGAAGAAGTGAAAAGAAAATCGGTGAAACACCAATGCAAGTTTTAGAAAACCTTTTATCTTCTAAAATGTATGTTTATTACACCCGAGAAGATCCCGATACAAATACCGTAGAAGATATATTATTTTCATCCAAAATCATACGACACTTGGTGTGCATTCCCGCACGTGCTGATGATAGACGCGACGTATAAAACAAACATGTACAAACTTTCGTTTGTTCAGATTGTTGGTGTGACCTCGACACACAAAACATTTTGTGTTGCTCATGCATTTATTAGTAAAGAACGAGAATATAATTTTGAGTGGGTGCTAAATAGATTGAAAGATACGTTAAACAGGTGTATGGAGCCGCGAGTCATAATAACAGACAGAGATCTTGCTTTAATGAACGCATGTGTTAAAGTATTTCCGAATGCTTCAAAGTATTTATGCAGGTGGCATATTAATGAGAATATCGTGAAACACTTTAAAGCAAGTTTTACGAAAGATGACTGGCGAAAGTTTAAATATGCATGGGCACGTTTGTGTGAGTCTCCCACGCCGAAGATTTACGAGTATAACTATAACCTTCTTTACGAGCGACTAGTTGAAGCGAAACGAGTAAGTAAGTTTTTCATTACATAATACATACATACAATACTCTTATATAACACTTAATTTGATTTTTTTAAATATATTTTCAGGAGTATTGTCATGTATAAACAAAAACTGATTAGAGAATTACAAAAAAATGTTTGTATCAGCCTGGACAAACTCAAACGGCAATTTTGGCCAACGCACAACAAACAGAGTCGAGAGTCAACAAGCAAATTTAAAAAGATATCTTAAATCAACAAATAGCTCACTGGATAGACTTGTGGAGTTTGTTGATCATTTGGTAAACGCACAAGAGGTAAATTTAAAAGAAAGTTTTGAGACAAGCAAAATTAAAATTATGAATCATCATAATTTCCCGTTATTTGATTACCTACGAGGCAAAGTGTCACACAAAGCTCTTGATTTATTAGTTGCCGAAAACACTAAATTGAATGTGATGCGCTCAACAAATGCAACGTGTGGTTGTCAACTTTTCACTAGTTGTGGGTTGCTTTGTGCTTGTCGGCTGGAAAAATATGAACATTTTGGTAATAGTCATACCATATTTATTATTTTTTTGTTACAGTAATGATTTTATATAGATTTATAATTTATAATGCAGACACTAAAATCCCATGGATGCAATTGACGTATTTTGGACGAAGCTTGATACAATTAAACCGCCATTTATGGAGCATGAAGGAGTCGATGTTGAAGAAGAGATGGAATGGGTGAAACAACAAATAATGACATAACCTGCCCCTGTAAAATTTTGTTTGGTGAAAAAAATAAAAAAATTGTGTATCCGTGGAAAAATAACAAAAAAACGCCTGTTATTCAAACAGATATTCGTGGTCGTCCAACGTTAAAGGTTCAACAGCAGAAGCTAGACACTCAACATAGTACGTGTGACATACCAAGACATAGCTCATTTACCGGAATAACAACTTCAGCAGTAAAGTTTCAAAAGCCTGTCATACAACGTAGTCGTTCCATATCGTCTAAGGTGTCACAAAATACCAATGACTTTTCATCGATTGTCGGAGATCAGCAATTACACAATATAAACAGGTTAAAAAATTAGATTCCTACAATCTTTCATTAGTATATTTCACGTATACGAGATGTTCGACCCGATGGTAATTGTGGTTTTCGATCTATAGCTTTAGGGTTGGGGTTTAATGAAAATAAATGGATGTATGCGCGTCAACAACTTTTAGAGGAGTTGGACACATATGAATTGAGTTACAGAGAATTTTTCGATACTTTGTACGCCGGACAGTATAATGAATTGCGTCACACAATAGATTGGCAACGTGTGGAACCTGCGCCAAAAGAACATTGGATGATAATGCCGTATACGGGAATAGTAATTGCTCAAAGGTTTGGTGTTATTCTTCATCTATTAAGCAATAACGGTTGTCAAACAATTTTCCCCTTATGGGCTGATCCGAACAGTATGATGCCTCATCATATCGTTTCGATTGTTCATGTCAACAATAATCATTTCGTCCACGTTAAATTAGATGGAGATTATCCAATGCCTACATTAAGTAATGTTTGGATTTTTAACCGAAACGTACGTGCTGCAGAATGGGAGATTATGTATAGGAGTCGTATCTCGGCATACAATACAATAATATAAGCTAACCGAGATCCCCCAGCTTATATAAGTTTATTTTAATTAAAAAAAATTAAAAAATTAAAAAAACATAAAAAAACACTATACGCCGCGTATAGACCCATACGCGGCGTATAGCCTCCCAGACCCATTAAAGGGACATCTCCTCACAAACTCACCCTACCAAACTTTTCCAAACAAAAAACTCTCTCGTATAGATCGATACTACACGTATTGTTCGTTGATTTCTCTACATTCACTAGTTCAGGTATGTAGTATTGTTCGTATACATTTGTTATGTTAATCGTACGCTAATTTAAACGTTAAACTGATATTTTATGTGGTAAAAACATAGATCTGTAAACTATTTTAGGAACTATACGCGGCGTATAGAGCTGCACGCAGCGTATAGTTCATAGGTTGAAGAAAACCCATAGGTTGGTACCTATACGCGGCGTATAGGGCTATACGTGGCGTATAGGACCCATACGACACACACAAGACCCATACGCGGGGTACCTATACGCCGCGTATAGGGCTATACGCGGCGTATAGGTCCCATACGACACACACAAATCCCACACGTAGGTACCTATACGCGGCGTATAGGTCTATACGCGGCGTATACCTATACACAGGTCTTAATTTTTCGGTTTTTTTTGCAGATATGTCTTCCGATTCTGACGTTGAGGTTGAGGTTGATGTTATTGCCAATCATCCATAGCTACAGTTTGAGCCCAGTACTATTGAGTATGCAAAGTGCTCAAAATTCATTCGTATGAAGATCGGTCATCAAAAGGTAGTGGATTGGGAGGTGATGGCCGAACTTGGGGAGCGTGATAGACTCGCTGGGATTATCGGAGATAATACGCCATGGAGTCGATTATTTGAGCTGGCGTTCTTACCTTCATACCGAGAGCTGACGGTGGAGTTTTTATCCACCTTTATTTATGTTTGTCCTGATGAGATGGTGGAGGACGATGAGCGATCTGAGATTTCGTTTCGGCTATGTGGACGATTTCATCAGATGTCGATTGAGCAGTTTGCCGTTCTCTCGGGACTTTATTATGAGCCGGAGACCGTTACCCCTCTATTTACAGAGGGAATTACTAAGATGGAGGAGACCCGATTGAGAGATTGGTGGTCTCAAATTGCCGAAGGTCCGTTTCAGAGGACTAAGGGCAAGGTTACTGGCATTAGAGACCCTCTTATCCGTTACTTGCATTGGATGATCGCCACATCAATCACGGGACGTGACAAGAGTCGGGAGTGGTGTACCATTACCGACTTATTTTACCTATATTGTTTGCTTACGGGGACCAGGTGCAACCTGACGAGATGTTTAGCTGAGTATTACGCTTCACATTATCATCGCCAGGAGCGGGGAGCGGTGTGTGGCAGCGCGTACATTACGATCATTACGCGTTCTCTTAGTTATCTTCCTCGCCATGCTGCTGACGTATCTCCTCTGATCGAGCCGGTGAGATTAGATCGTCGTACTTTATACGACATGCGTATTATACGCCAGTTTCCGGGTGGCATACGGTTCTCTCTTCGACCCGGTGAGATCTGGCATCCTGCACCTGTTCAGCAGGTCGGCGATGACCATCCACACCAGCAGCAGGAGCATATTCCGCATGATCAGCCGCCACACGACGAGCCGCCTCCTCAGCCACAGTTCCCTCGGCATATTTATAGAGATGTAAGGGTGCCTATACGTATTGAGATATTTATGCAGGAGATTAATACTAGATTACGGGATCAGGGTCGTCGCCTCGATCGAGTTGAGGATCTTATGGATTGGCACGTTCAGCTTGAGATTGCACGAGCTCGTGCTGCTGGTATTGATCCTCCAGACTTGCCACCGCCTCGATATTACTCAGATTCATTGTAGTTTTATTTTGTTAATTGTACTTTTATTTTGTTATGTATTTAAAAAACTTCGTTATTTATTTATATTATCATTTAATGTTTGTTTTGTCTTATATGTTTTATTTGTTAACTAAGATTTAAAATTATCGATTAATATGTTACAAAATATAACTTATACGCAAAGTGTCAACCTTAATGTACAAAATAAAGCCGACAAAAATTTTTATACATACTAACCCATACAGCGGCGTATACTCTCTTCACAATACATAGAAATATTGCAGAAAAAAATTAGAAAATTTATACGCCGCGTATAGACCCATACGCGGCGTATAGCCTCATCGACACGCGTGTGACAGGGTCTTGTCAGAATATACCTTATACGCCGCGTATGGACCCATACGCGGCATATAGGGAATATTTTCGCAACCCTATACGCCGCGTATGGACCTATACGCGACGTATAAGGTCAAAGGGGTGTTGATTTAAAATTGGTGGGTGTCCAAATAAAATCACCCTTATTTTATTGTCCTGTGATTAGTAATAATGGTGTGTAATTGATGTTACTTGATATAGTTTTTTATTTTACTACAACACGAAATACTTAATACTAATTAACATCGTTATACAACAGCTCGAGCATATATGCTATATGTTTATTATTTTTTTAATAAGATTTGAACAAAACAAAATGTTTATTACTTTATTTGAATGACTTCCACTGTAAGTCTATAACGCGTAATGTTAACACATATTACACTTTCACACCCTACATAACTTTTTTTCCAAAAATAACCCACCGGATTGACCAATAAAAGTCAATTCAAATATTAGTGCAACCACACCGAAAATTCAAAAAACTAAAAAGAACCCAATGTTTGACTTGTAGACCCTTCTATATACCCCCCCACACACACATCCATTGATTCATCATCTCACAGCTCACACATTCTGCAATTCAAATTCTCTAACGAATCACACGCAATTTGATTGTTCAAACTAAACAACTTGAACAAATTATTGATCTCAGAGCTGAAATTTTTGTTATTTTTAGTTTTGCATTTGGTTGTTTGATTTTTAGATGCAGATGGATATAAATTCATCTTCTACAGATATTGATCGTCAATGTGGCGATCAGGATCAATACATTGATCAAATTGATCAATCGATTGAATCAGTAAGCCAGGGATTCTACCGGAAGCTTCAACTGGAATGTGATGATGATTCGAGTTCAAAGCTATTGCCAGATGCGGAGGTTGTCGAGAATGAAGAAGAAATTGACGACGATGACGACGACGATGTTGCTGATGATGATGATTTTACGTTTGTGTTGGTAGGTGAAGATGAATCGTCGACGAGTGATGATAAAGTGCTTGAAAACGGTCAGATCCGGCCGGCGTTTCCATTGTTTGATCGGAATTTGTTGTTAGACGTTGAGGAAATAGATCGGTTGCCGATGAAGCCTCCGGTGGATAAGGTTTTCATCCAATCGCGTGGTGGATTTCCGTCGTCTACGGCGTCGGAACGTGACGAGAATCACGATGCGACCATCGGACCTTATTGCGATTGGTCCAAACGATCATCTACCACCACCGCAACCGCCACCGGCACGGCGGAGCTCAGTAAGAAGAGCAACTCCACCGGCTTCTCGAAGCTCTGGAGATTAAAGGAGAAAATCCACCGGAGCAACAGCGACGGACGTGATGCGTTTGTGTTCCTCAGAAGTTCCGATCGGACGACGACGGTGACGACGGCAACGACAACGGCGTCGTCTCCGGCGTCGTCGGCGGCAGTCGCCGGTGACGGAGCATATGTTAAGGTGAACGTGGCCGGAGGAAAGTCAAAACTTGTTAGGCAAGCAACAAAGGCAAAAAAATCTAAAGTGTCAGCGCATGAGGCTTACCTGAAGAGCAGAGGACACACGGAGGAAGAACGCCGGAGATCGTACTTGCCTTACCGGCCGGAGCTGATGGGGTTCTTCACTAATGTACACGGTGGTTTAACGAAGAATGTTCATCCCTATTAAGTATTAATTAATAAGTAATTAACCTCTTTGTAGAAGATATAATCGTTTCATTGTTTGATTTTATTTTTTGGGAATCTAATTTTGATTTTGGTTTTTGAAGGTTTCGGTTATTGTTGTAAAGAAGGTGAAAATTAAATAACCGAATCCTTTTATTGTTTTAAGTTTATGTATAATGTAATAGCCGGTGATGTAATCAAAAAGTGCTTTATTATTGTCACATAGGCAAAGATGATGGGTGAACAAGTTTGTAAGTGTTTTTATTAGTTATGTTATAAATATTTTGCTTATGTTGCGAGAGTTTGTTTAAAAAATAATAAATATTACATAGCATTGATATTAAACTTAAAAATAGGAAAAAGATTACGAAAGCATAAAAACATTAAAAAGTGAAAGATAATTAAACATGTTATTGCAAGTCATTCAATAATTAATAACTGTGAACCTGGAACAAAACGTTAAATCATAATCGGTGACCGTAACACTCATAACTTGTTCATAGATCCGCTCATAATCGCCAACTCATATATTTATTTTTACTTAGCTCATCATCCTCCACCGTAATATAATAAACACGACCACCAAGATCTAATAAGGATAACCATATCCAATACCCTAAAGCTATAAATAGTCTCTAGGATTTAAAATATCATGCAAATCACAAAACTTGGTTGGCGGGCGTTTAATATTGGTTCGTGTTTTGATATACAGAGATATAATGGTGTGTGTTAATGTGTAATGAGCTTTAAAGTTTATTATGAGACATGCTTAAAGAATAATCAAATATGATTGATGTTTGTAACCCGAAATACAATACATAATCAAATATTCATAAAAAATAATAAAAATATAATATTTTTGAAAGTTCAAGTAATCTAATGTATTCTTTGTATAATACATTACTAAACAACAATGGAATGATACTTTGAGTAGCGAACTTTGGGAGATATGGTTTGGGAGATATGGTGGGAGGGATATTTTTTCCAGTTTTAATTCATAAGATTTTAAAATTTTGATATGTTGGTTTGCTAAAAAGATAAGAAATATCAATATTCTATCATATTTACTATGATCTGAGATTCAGGGGGTGTTTGGTTTTTAAAAAAACATTTTTTCCATCTCTTTATCTGCGCGCTTGCAGACGCGGGAAGAGGTTTTTACTTCGCAAACTGTTTGTTTTCTGGAAGACGTTTCATTAAAAAACGTCTTCCCCACCTCTGCACAGAGAAGAAATAGAACAATGTCTTCACAATCTCTTCTAACCTCTTCTCTTCTAAATGAGCCCTAACATACCCACCTTCATCTTCATTCCCCACATACCCACCTCCCCCACTCCCCTTCACAACCACCTCACCACCATCGCCTGCTCGCCCACCGTCGCCACCTCGCCACCTCGTCACCGTCGCCCATAATTGTAATGTTTCCGATTCAAGATAGGCAATATAGGCCCGGGATTGATAATCTTCTTGTCCTCTTAATCGGAGGAATCCCAATTGCTATGCCTGTTGTTCTTTCTATAACAATGGCTATCGGGTCTCATCGATTAGCTCAACAGGTTCCTTTGACTTTTTACATCATCTTTCTTTTATTACTTTTATAGTTTTGTAGATATTGTTCTGAATTTAATGATGTGTGACAATTTGTATGATTACTATAGGGAGCAATTACAAAAAGAATGACAGCGATAGAAGAAATGGCTGGAATGGATGTTCTTTGCAGTGATAAAACCAGAACTTTGACTTTGAACAAACTTACAGTGGACAAGAATCTTATCGAAGTCAGTCTCGTTGATGCTTACTTATTTTTATTGCAAATTTGTGTTTTTTACTCTTAGTTTGACTTTGAGTGGGTGAAACTCGCGCGATGCGGTGGGGTATAGATATTTTTTCACACTTTAATTACAGAATAGTTTTGGTTTCTGCAGATGTTAAAAAACAAACAGTATTTTTCTTGCAGACTATAAACATTTGGTCCACCTATTCTGCTGTAGATGTCTGCAGATGTGGTCCGCAGACTGCAGACGTTTTCCTGCAGAAAAAACAAACAACACCTTACTATCCATCCAATCTTTTATGGTGGTTTCAAAATCTATTTTTTCTATTGGTGGTACAGTCATATCGATATGTACAACAAGACTCACTTAGCCGATGATGAAGGTGTACATTTGCTTAAAAGATTAATTAGATGTGACCGAAAGAATATATGATAAATCCTCACTCGAAAGAGAATTATAATATAAAGCTAATATACGAGGACGATGATAAAACCACATATGATGAAAATCTATGCAGTCTCGGGTTCAGAGGCAAAGAATAAAAACATAATGTCGAGCGGACATGATGAAAATCTATGCAGTCTCGGGTTCAGAGGCAAAGAATAAAGGTTGAAAAAATGGGTTTTTCTTTACATGTTTGGACCCGAACCATGAAATAATCACAACTGGTTAGATAGGGTTCGATTTTTCTAGAGGGAAACTGGTTTTTAACCGAATAGTCTCTTGGACAAACCACTTTTAAAAGATTATGTACCCTGTTCAATTTACAACTAATTTTTTTAAAACATGTTTTCTCCACCTCTAGTCCTCTAGCCTTCTAGTATCCGGTGATGGGTTTAATATTTATTAAAAAATATTTGAATTATAATGTAATTAGTTCATCAGTATTTTGTTTATTTATTTATACCAAGTTAAAAAAACTGTAAACTAAACAAAAACTGAATTAAATTTTCATGGGTGTCATTTATAAAGTAAAATAAAATAATAATAATAGTAAAATCATATATGTCAAGCCAACGATTCTTGAGTATCATTAAGCTTTCACTTATGCTTTTTGTTTGAAAGTTTCTCGGGTGTTGGTCGACACTCGAACACCGTACATAGGCGTAGTAGGAAAACGGCAGCCATATCTAAGCCAGATACGCAAGTTTGAACACCGTACATAGGCCTGAAAATGATCAGGCTCCAAATACGCAAGTTTGAGACATCTTGTGATGTTGGTATAGTGGTTGTATACTTGTATACTGCGGAAGTGGGCCTATTGGGCTGGATACTTGGGTCCGGATCTAGGTTCAATAATATCGATGCTCCAGCAATACAAAAAACACAAATTACATGTATTGAGCCATGGACTTTTCTATTTGTAAGCCCATTAAACACTTAGGTCCACTCAAAACCAAGGAAATTGAACAAAGATGACATTTTAAAACAGAAACCACATGGATCAAACATATATTACATTAACACTCTTTGAGTCTTTGCACACCATATTTATTCCCACACATATTCACAGTAAACCACATTATTAATATGCTGATGGTGTTTAGAATCAACGGTTCTCGGTTCTCATACTGGAGCCTTAAGGAATCGGGTATATAACTACCTTTCCAGTAGCGCGGTGGCTCTCAAGATAAGCATAAGCTTCTTTAACCTTGTCGAAAGGGAATGGGCTTTTTGGGTCAATCACCACTTTGATCTTTCCGCTTTCCAGGTAAGGGTTTAGTTTTGTCAAAACGGATCCATTTGATGTGAGAACGAAGCTGAACCCTGGGGGTGGAATTGGCCCGGTTATACACACTGCAACGCCACCTTCATTAACCGCCTTCACTGCTTTCTCCGGTTGTCCTACAACAGCGCATCATTTTTGTATGTCAAGAAACAAATGCATATGCATAACTTGGATAAATCTAGATGGGACAAATTATGGTGGTCGGATGATAAGTCAAAATATGTTGTTTTTGATACAGGTTAAAAGAGGTTGGGTCAGCACATAGCCACATAACACCTTTTGTCATTCTTTTTTTTTAATAGTTAATGTGCCATATATGATTTAAAGAATATATTATTTCAATAGTAATCTAG
The DNA here is from genome assembly GCA_025506515.1 of Flaveria trinervia. Classification (NCBI taxonomy): domain Eukaryota; kingdom Viridiplantae; phylum Streptophyta; class Magnoliopsida; order Asterales; family Asteraceae; genus Flaveria; species Flaveria trinervia. The sequence goes on along the minus strand of CM046441.1, from coordinate 83,190,808 downwards.
TTTTGTTGATTTAAATTATTTGAAAGGTTGTATGAGTTACTTAGTTATCACACTTATTGACCTAGAGCACCTCTTTGGAAAAAAATATATTTTTCATATAAATATTAAGAGAGTAGATATATTATTACAAAAATCATATGATTTCAGTAATAGTTTAATTTCTTTCTAAGGAAGTTGATTTATGAGGTTTTATGAATAATCACATACTTGACCAAAATAGTAACATACTTTCACTAGTTTTATCACAAATGTCAACCATCTTTACCAAAAATAGCATCCAGGATATACAATAAGTTGCTTTTATTGTTTAAAGTATGTTGTATTGCTTGATTAAAAAATAAAAGTATGTTGTATTGCTTGATTAAAAAATAAAAGTATGTTGGTATTTGTAGTGATTATTGAAATATGGTGCTATGTTACTATCGGTAAATGGGTGAGACTATTACTATTTTGGGTAATTGCCCCACCTCTTATCTAACTCATTTAAAATCAAATAAGCTTAATAGTTAATGAGTCATAATTGCCTCACGTGATACTGTTCTTACCAATTGCATCATAGACAACATCATATTTATCCGGTAGATCTTCAAAGTTCTCTTTGGTGTAGTCGATTGCTACATCGGCGCCAAGACTCTTTAGGAACTCGAGTTTTCCCGTGCTAGATGTGGCTGCTACTTTTGAAGCGCCAAACACGTGTTTCGCAAGCTGTATCAACAAAAAATATGCTAACAAACATACAAAACCAAGGAATAGTATATACCCGTACAATCACCCGCTCGATATTACCAATTTCCAGTTCAACTTTAATCATCTAGGGAAATGTTAATCATAACACTTAAGAGCTATGCTTACAACTAAATAAAATAATCAAGATATTATTGTATGAAAAATCAACAATCAACTTATGGTTACAGTTAACAAGATATGGCGAAAACATATCCATACTTACGAGACGAAAGTACCTGAATGACGAACGATCCAACTCCACCAGCGCCGTTCAAAACAAGGATCGATTTACCTTCACCAAAGCCAGCCCTTTCTAGACCTTCATAAGCAGTCTCAATAGCAAGAGGGAGTGCAGCAGCATGTACAAAATCCAAATTCTTAGGCTTCAAAGCTAACAACCTCTCCTCAACTGCTGTGTACTCAGCCAATGTTCCGAACTGTTTAGGTCCATCTAAAGCCTTCTCATTTACATCTCCATACACTTCATCTCCTTCTTTCAGTCCTCTTACTTGGCTTCCAACCTTCACAACTACCCCAGCGACGTCGTATCCTGGAATAATCTGTTATGGAAAGTGAACAGAATCACAAGTGTTGTCATCGGTGATCATACGTCATGATGATACTGAGTATGTAATGAACCGATCTGAAATTAGGTCAAATTAACTTGTACTTCTACAAATGAAATTGTGTTTACAAATACAAATAATATGATATTATCAAATCAAAGAGTGATGGTAAATGAAGACCACAAGAACAGAAGCTTCTTATGATTTCTACAGGCTTAATTCTGCAGCCTGCACAACAAACAAGCACTAATTTCTTTTTCAGCCATAAACTGACTTAAAACTAACATAAACATGTCAAAACAGTAAATTGGATTGAATACAACGAATTTGATTTAGCTTACCTTGTTAGAGCAACCAATGTGATCAAACCGAAAATATATGTAAACGCGTATATTTGAAGTAACATACTACGGCTTTTTTATCATTATTGAACTCGACAAACATAACCTTTATAGTAGACGTAAACTAATCCTAACCTAATTTAAATATTATTTAAATTTAAATAATCAAATCAACGTGGAAATTAAATTTTTGAATAAGCTAATAATTATCTACTCCTAAAAAGTGGAAATTAACTTCTTCAATGGTGATGAGATGCAGCTTTTGGAAATGATAAAAAAATCGTGAATATAAGCTTCATATAACTGTACGATAAACGCATGACACCTTCAACTTCTGCACAGCAAACCAGCTTAAATCCCAAAATTCTACTAAAACTCACATAAACATCCAGAAAAGCAAAATCGAATCAAACAAAATGACTTAAAACAAGCTGATCTAAGAATTTTGCAACCGATAAACACAGAACACCTTCAATTACCACTCAACGAACACATCTAAATCCACAACTGAACCAAAATCCACCTAAATCTCACATGATCAAACCGAAACAATCAATGAAATAAACATTCGTTAGTGAAAACCTTACAGGCAACGGAGAATCAGTAGGTTTGAAGTATCCGAGCCTCCGTTTGTAATCGACGGGGTTAAGAGCAGCGGCAACGACCTTCAGCAACACCTGATCGTCGTTGATGTCAGGAATCGCCACATCGGAGGCTAATTTCAGTACATCAACGGTGCCGTACTCATCATACTTCCATGCCTTCATCGTTGATGATCGTTTTGTAAAGAGTTTTCTGGAAGAAAGAAGTGGTTGTAGCAGATTTTGCCATTTGGTTTGTGGTTGTCGCGTGGTATTTATACGAAAAAAAAGATGTTAGGCAGAAGTTTAAATATTACTTTTTTTGTGAATATTTAAATATTACTGATTAGTAATTACCGAATCAATGACGCAATAATAACCCTTGTAACTTTTCATTTTGAGTCATTTATATTTTTTATCTTTTATAATTTTTTGATTTGCATTTCGTTTAAATTTCCATAGTTAACACGTTGTAACGTGTGTGTGAAATTCAACGTTTTTATACAAAATTTTGTCCGTTTAACGACCGCGTCGCAATGTTTCTTTATTTAGGATCGACTTTGTTATTATTTTTAATGTTTTACGTTTTACATATGTAACAGTGGCAGAGTTTGAGTACTCCTATAGGGGGGTGGGGTGAAATAATTTTTTTAAGAGGAACGAACTCGATATATATAAAAAAATTTACATTACCGGCCAAAAATTAGAACTGCCGTACCGAAAATCAACATTACTAACGAACAACAGAGGAGGGGGCTACAACGTTTTTACGTCTACTTTCCGTTCAGTTTCATTTTTTTGTCTTTATTGTTTTCTAATACTTGTCTTTTCTGTGTTGGTAGTAGCTGACGATGTGACATTGGTACTACTTGAAATGTTTTTACGCCCTCTGCCACAACACGGAGGTTAATACTAGTTAATAGTTAAATGTTAAGTTAAATAGTGGTTAACACCGCTCGGTGATGATTCGTACTGATTTTTAAATATTTGGTTAACAACTTAACATAGTGATTCATTCGGGCAGGGAAGTACCAACCTTTAGAAAAGCATAAAGATGAAAATAACTTGGTTAAACAATATATTAAGCGATGTATTACACAACCGCTCGTAGTGTTTTAAGTAAGTCAGACCATTTGTAAGTACTCAAGATTGGCAAGTTAAAAGTTTGAATCAAGTTGAAATTAAACTCTGAGTTTGAGATTGAGCTTGCTTTGAAGCTCACTTAAAACTATCTCGAGCACAAATAGCATTTTCAAATATTAAGTTTGATTAGGCTTGGAGAGAAAACAAATTTATTGTTTATACAACTTTTGTATAATATATTAAATGCGTATTTACATGATAATAGCTACTGTTGGTCCTTAATCTGGGTTTATGAATTAATGGACAAGAGTTAGTTTGATACAGTATGAATTTTGAATTTATATAATACTAATTACCAACTTTGATATTAATGGCTCTGTCACAACACGTTTATCTTAGATCGATTTACTTGTTGTTCTATATGTTTTATATTCCACTTGTGTCACTGCACGGTTCAACGATTTTACGTCTACTTCTCATTCGATTTATTTTGTCACATTTTTATGATTTTTCCTAGGTTGGTGGTCACAAGCGCTGTGTCGTTAGTGTTACTTGGCACAATGTTACGCCTCACGCTGCAACGCGGGAGGCTTAATACTAGTATAATACTAATTATCAACTTTGATATGTTTAGTGAGTTGTATTGTGTGTTTAGCCGGTTGTACTCACATTTGTCTTATTCTTAAACTTTAACCTTTTTTTTCTTTTAACCTATTACTTTTACATCTTTTATAATTTAGTTGTAATATATTTTTATTTTCATCTTTGATTCCTCATGCTTCATATTTTACAATTTTTTTTGTTTTGTGTTTCCATCTAAATTTTACGAGTAGCACACCATAATGCGTGTGTGATTTAACATTTTTACCCTTATTTATTTCATTTAACGACAATGTCACAACACGCTGGTTCTAAATTGATTTGTTTGTTGTTTTATATGTTTCACCTTTCGCTTACGTGGTTCAACGTTTTTACGTCTACTTTTCATTTGATTTTATTCTCTTCATTTTCTGCATATTTTTAATACAAGCTTTCCAGTATTAGCGGTCACTTGCGGTGATGTATCATTGGTGTTACTTGATACAGTTTTACACTTTCTGTTACAACGCATAACGCTTAATACTAGTTATTTATTAAATCGTTCAGTTTTATTTAAATAAAAATATATAAAGATGCATGTGAGGCCCTAGTAGTATTCGTGCATAATGACGTTTATTCTACACGAATAAAGATTTGTGTATAATAAAAACTTAGTTTCATATGAATGTTAAACATCAATTTATCTACAATTGGATTAGTTCATTTTCATGATACTCATATTGCGTATATCTTGTCACCTAGACAAGTATATGCATACATCAATAAGTGAATAAAATTGGTTTCAAATAAAAATAAGTTAAAAACAAAATCAACTCTATAAAAATATAATAACAATACTATTTTCTTTCATGTATGTCTTCTATTTAATGGGTGTCCCTTATTGTTAAACATCAATGGTGGACATTGTATATAACTAGAAGACTTATAGATTCAGTTTTAAGACACGATTTCAAAACGTTTGTGAATGATAATAGAATACATGAAAAATAGATATTTTCAAAGATAAATGCATTATTGATAAAGTGACAAATAAACCTTTGTGATTGTCGGAAAAAATCTAGATGAACAAAATGATATGAGTATGTGAGTTGAGGTTATCTCCATTGCTTTCAATTCATGTCGTTTACATTTTTCTAAAAGAAAATACTTATAAACACCTTTTAATGTTACATAAAATACGTACTTATCCCACAATTTCTTATTTAAATCATGTTTATGTTATTTTTAAAGTTTTAAAATTTTTTAAAAAGCATACTTAACCATAAGAGTTAATGTTTAACACTTTTAGTTAGTGCCCAATTCATTTATGTGAATGTAATTAGAATCAAATGAATTCAATTTACTCAACCTAACTCAATATATCAATCTTTATTTTCATGTTGGTGTTAAAAAAGTTACCTGATTTCAAACATTAAAACTTATAGGCTCAATCATTTTGTTTTGAACACTTAAAAGATCAATTCTTTAACTTTAGTTTTAGTTTTTTAAGAACATGACAGAAGAAAGAGAACATTAAAAAAAGAAAGAGCACAACAGTAGAGAGAATACCTAAACGGATATGCATAAACTAGGTAAGCATAAATTGATTTTGAATAAAAATAAAGTAGAGAATAAAATCTTATCTAAAAAATTAGAGTAATAATCTTTTTCTTTTAACATCAACGATAGATCTTGTGTTTAACTAGAACACTTATACATGGAATTTACAAGAAGGTCCCAACACATTAAGATTGCAAAAGTAAAAATAAAAATTAAAGGATGCGAAGAGTATTTGCTAGATACTTGATGGACCATACTTGTAATTCAGCCAAAGTTAAAAGAAATTGAAACAATAGCATCACATGCATGAATTATTGAAAGGACATCGACTTGAATTGGACATGAGCAATGAACACCAGCACACTTAAATAGAAAATTGACATAAAGTGGGTAAACGTTGAACATACCCATATATTGATATCAAGTTCATCGTTATATAATAATAAGAGTTAATCTCGATTTGGTCCCTGGGTTTTGTAAAGAGTCTCCACTTGAGTACCAATGTTTATTTTGTCTTCATTATCGGCCTGAGTTTTACAAATCGTTTCTATTTTCGTCCTTTTGACTAGCGATGTTAACTTTTTCTGTTAAAATTTTCTGAAATGATCAAAATACCTAAGGACTTAAGATTCATTCACCACTCATTTCCTTCATCACTTCACTGACAATGACGATATCCCCGAACCCCATCACCATCATCATCTTCACCCTCTTCATGCCCCCAATTCGATCACATCATGCAACAAACCACCACAGACAAACAGATCACCTCCCCCACCACCGCCGACGCCGCCCTCCGCCTCTTCTTCCACGACTGCCTCGTCGGTTTTTATACGCCTCCACTTCGCGGCGGGTCTCCGTCGTCCTCCGCTTCCTCCGCCGCCGCCTTCGCCTTGATGATCAAAGTCAACTGCTCCACCGAGATCTTCACGTTCTCTTTGTCTAACCATGGCATGTCAAATCTCAGGCTCAATGTCTCGTCGGTTTCCTTTGCGTCCCATCCTCTTCGTCCTCCGAGCCCTAATCCTCTGCCGCGAGGTGACGTCATGAATGGATTCCCATGAATCGATCCATCATGTTGAAGATCTGGCTGAGGCTCCTCGTTGGAGAAATCGGATCAAACACGTCTGCATCATTGTGCATAAACAACAGTAAGTACGTAATTACATATGATTGTATGAAAGCAATTAAGCAAATCGCGATGTTATGGATGATAGTGATCTGAAATCGTTCGATTAGGTATCAAAACAATGGCAAAATGTATGATATTTGGCTGAATCAGGTAGAACGAAATTAACAAAACAAAAGCAACAAGAAACATGATATGTAAACTCTCGAACGATGAGCAGTTGGTGAATGATGAACTGCAAAATGCATCTGAATCTAGTGATTTCGATCAAGTGAAAACACGAAAAGATTATTGTTATTTGAAGTCGATGAAAATGGAGAACGTCAATACAGAATGTTATAGCTAATAATGATCTGAATTCGTTCAATTAGGAGCTCACAATGTTAATTCAGAAATACGCAATCGAATTAGGTATCAAAACAATTGCAGGATGTATGATATAGTCTCTTCAATCAGGTAGAATCAAACTAACAAAACAGAGGCAACACGAAACACGATATGTAAACTGTGAATGATGAACTGCAAAATGCATCTAAATTCACCGATTTCGATCAAATTAAAGCATAGAGAACTGAACAGTCGATGAATGAAGAACAAAAACAGCATCTACATCCACCGATTCGACTAACTGAAACATAGCGAGCTTACCTGAGAAGAAATTGTTGTCACGTTAGCGAGAAATAGAGGAATCAGGACGACGCTATCCTCCCCAAACCCTCGATGTCGATGAACAAAATCATCAACATCTTTAAGTCAATTGGGTTGTCATTACAGGAGATGGTGGCGTTAACAGGAGTTCGGATAGAGCAATGGCGATGGATCGACGGACGAGGGTGTTCGTGGAGCTTTACGCGAGGGATCAGAAGGCACTGGTGGGAATGGAGGGATTCGTCGGAGACGTGATTCGATGAAGGAGGTGATGTGATGAAGGAGGTGAGTGGTGAAGGAATCTTAAACCCTTGGGGTATTTTGGTCATTTTAGAAAATTTTAACAGAAAAAGTTAACACCGTTAGTTAAAATGACGAAAATAGAAACGATTTGAAAAATTCAGGTCAATAATGAAAACAAAATAAACGTTGGTACTCGAATGAAAACTATTTACAAAACTCAGGGACCTAAATCGAAATTAACTCTAATAATAATAATATGATATAACAATCAAGGGTTCGCAGCCTGATGGCTAAATATATTGAAATGTTGTATGTTGGAAATTATTTAATTAAATGATCTTGTGACCGTTTCATTTAGTAAATTAGTTTAATTATCATGTAATAAAAATTAACTGATAGCCCTTTTTGATAAGTTAATGCAAGTATCAACCTATTAATAATTACACTTTAATCCTTCAAATTTTGTTTCTGTTGAAATAAAACATTGTAGTGGTCATCCTAAGTGGTAAGAATTTCATTCTTGACCTGAAAATGGTATAATTTCACAATATATTTAATTAAGGCTGCAAACAAACCGAACAAACCGAACAAACACGAACAAGGCTTTGTTCGTGTTCGTTCGTTAAGAAATAAACTTGTTCATAAACTGTTCACGAACACTTATCGAACGAGATTTCTTGTTCGTGTTCGTTCATTAAGAAAACGAACATGTTCATGAACTGTTCACGAACACTTACCAAACGCAAATAAACACAAACAAAAGCAAACGAACACAAACAACTGTTCATGAACATGACGAACGCAAAAAAACTCATAAACACAAACGAATACAAATTATTACAGATTTATTTTAGAATAAAATTTATATTTTTTATTACAAACATTACACAAAATCAATAAAAATAAATAAGTAGTTAATATAAATACCAAAAAATACTTGATATAATAGTCATAAAAATAACTGACACAATAATTTAGAATATAAACGAACAGCTTAACGAACAGCTTAACGAACCTAAACGAACACATTATCGAACGAACATTAACGAACAAAAACGAACACATTATCGAACGTTCACGAACATAAATGAACGAACGCGACTTGTGTTCATGTTCGTTCGTTTAACTAAACGAACAGAATTTTCTTGTTCATGTTCGTTCATTTACTAAACGAACGAACATAAACGAACTTCCCGCCAAACGGTTCACGAACTGTTCGATGAACGTTCAGTTCGTTTGCAGCCCTATATTTAATGATTGAGTGAGTTCGTTCTTCAATAAAAGCAAATTGATATAACCATTATTATCTCACAATTATAGTTTAAATAAAAAGACTTACTAAATATAAATTAACACGAAGAAAAACAGATCTATAATCTATAAATACTAATAAAAGAAAGGTTTTATGCCACTAGTCATCTTCTTAAACTATTTTTTTGACACATGTCATTTCTTCTAAACATGCTCACTTTATTTCCATTCAAAAAGATATTAAAGTAATTAAACACTTAAACAATTTCTCTCTCTTCATAAAAATTAATTTAGGTAATTGATATATTTTTATCTCTCATCTATATTTTTTTAAAAATCAAAGTATGTTTTTAAAAATAATATTTACTAAAAAAATTAAAATTCATATCTTTTCTAAAATATTGAATGTCACACCCCGACCGATGGCGGAATCATCGGGGCGGACGAATAGAAAACGATTGCTCATAACACATGGAACTAATTAAGTTGAAATAATATTAAATGTCATTATTTATTAAACATTACAAGACAAATAAGTAATTACAAAACAATCAAGATACAACCAATAACATAAGACTTTCATTTAATCTAGGTTCAAGTCCTATATAAGCTCAAAAAGATCTTCAAGTAGGAAACTTGAAACATGATGAAAATAAAAGGTCAACTAAAAATAGTTGGTGAGTTTCCAAGGTTTTCAAATACATAATATAACAAGGTTACAAGTAACAATTAATGTCATAGGTTATAAGTTAGTAAGGTTATAGAACACATATCGTTACAACCAAACCTTGACTTGATTACAAGTATATAAGATTGGCTAAGTGTATTTGGTTCCCATGATGAACAAGCATACGTCATCAGGAGCCGGCAATACCTCGGCTTTAGCACCAAATAGGCTTGTCAGGCCCAAAGATCTAAGACGTCGCCAAACTAGCAATAGTCAATGATTGTAAACTATGCATTAAGCTTAGCAATGATTATCCGAACGTTAAAGCTTGAACCTTTAGATTAAATAAGTATTAATGGAGTTTTAAATCAAGAAAAGTAAGGGTTTATGATGATAATGGTTTGGGGTGCTCGGTTGTGTTTATCGGTGTATATAGTTTTATTGATACCGTGCCAATTCAATATAACGCTACAACCCATCATTTCCACAAACAGTCATAATCAGCATGTCACATCAGCTTTTCACTCATTTTCACTCATTCTTCCCACAAACACTTTTTACCTCCAACACTATCATTCCTACAAATACTTTTATTTTTCCACCTAATATTTTCTTTATTAATTGACTTTAAATAGATATATTTAAATTATTGTAAATATATTTAGTTAAAACAAAAAATAGCTGCTATGATAAAACAAAAAAAGTAGCCGTCATGAAAAAATAAAAAAAAGTAGTCGTTATGAATGCAAAAAAAATTAAAATATTTTAATACTATAAATGTAAAAAAATTAATATATTATACTTAAATTATTATTTAATTAACTCTAACTAATTACTTTAATACTAGAAATGTAAAAAAGATAATATATATTTTTATTTAATTAACTCATTTTAATTAAAATTTTATATTACTTAAAATATTTCAAAACATTTTAATTTAGTTATTTATGATGGTGGGGCCCACCACCCCCATCTTTCTCCGGCCCTTCTGGACAGGCAGTCGCGAAACAGGCGGGTCTCCCCATCGCCACCCTTCCGGCGGGCGCGATCCACGTCAGCGACGGGCCGACCGCATGCGTGTGATAGAGATAGTCTTAGAGCAATTGAACAAAAATAAAAAGTTATATTAGATCAACTTAAGCAAAAATAACTTTAACTATGTCTCAAGTTACAAAGTGTACAAATTGTTATAGCTGAAAACATTTCAGCAGACTGCATCATATGACAAACGACCACAAGTGTTTGCCTAGACTTTCAAGCATGAATTCCATGTTCTGTGTAACCGGGGGGGGGGGGGGGGGGGGGGGGGTCGCTTCTCCTATTTTTTTCGCCGGTAGTGTGAATTTTTGATCCGGTAGTATAAATTGTGGCTCGATAGTGTAATTTTTTATATAAAACTCGAGTTCGCCCCCTCTAAAAAAATTAATCTCGCCCCCGCCCCCGTCCCCCTACATCATTTATGAACAAAAACGCTTCTCCTCTTTTTTTCGCCGGTAGTGTAAATTTTTGACTCGGTGCTATAAATTTTTGGCTCGATAGTTTAATTTTTTATATAAAACTCGAGTTCGCCCTCCGTAAAATAATTAATCTCGCTCCCGCCCCCGTCCCCTACAGGAGTGTTCAAACTCCACCACAATGTGTAACCAGATGAAGTTGTATGTATTGCAATTATGTTGTTATTATCGTTTTTTAAAATAATTTCATCATTTATGAACGAAAACCAATAGTTCACCCAAATCCAAAAAGATAGGTCGAAATAGATTAACTAAAGAAACGAATTAGGACACTGTTGTTCTACTATAATACTAGCTTTTGTTACGGCAGGGGAGCAAATACTAAAGAAAGATAATGCTGAAATGTTGCTGTGAGCCTGTGCGATTGAAGGTAATGAAAACAAAACTTGTGAAACTTAATATAAAAAATGAAACCGTTCAACTTGTGCGCCGTGAAGATGCCATTGATAACATTTCAAACTTAATATAGAAGCATGAAATATAATTTACATAATGACATTGATAATATTAATCATGTCATATATAAGGAGTTGTTTTATTTGTGCATATGTAAACTACTAGACAAAGGGTTTATTTGTTTTTTGTATGAAATAACTGTATTTAACCCAAAAAAATTAGGTTAGTGTCCATACGGATATTGTTGCGGCTGTAACGTAGAAAAAAACATGTGTATCAGTATATTTGAAAAGGATAGTTGAACGATTTAAAAACCAAACAGTTTAAACAATCATTAGAACCATTGTTAGTTTAAAAAATAAGGTTATGAAAATTCACACCGCAAAGCTGATAATAATAGGCACCGCAAAACATCAAACTTGAAATTACAATAAAATATCGTAATTTAAAAGTTGTGTGGGAAAACAAGATAAAACCTATGAAAATTGAAACCATTAAACAATTTTAACGACTCATACGTTTGTACTTTGATGATTTGTACATTATCACGTATAAATCCACTTCGAGCGAAATTTATATCAAAACGTAGATAAAAATAAGTATGTTACAACGGTATAATCGAAATTTTACAAAAAATTTTATATTTTAGAAGTTATAGAGAAAAAAACAAAACAACTTCAAAACTACTTATAAAAATAAAATATATAGTACAAAAAGGCAAAAGTATTAAAAATAAAAATAAAAAAAAGAAAAGAAAAAGAAGCATATATGCATTAATTATTTGTACATTGTGCTTAAAGGCTTTCCATTTTGGTTTTTAAACTATATTAATAATAGGTATTAAAAAATAATACCTTGAGAAAAACTTAAAGAAAATAAAATACAAAACATTAAATTCTAAATCTTACAACAAGAATTCCAATATCTGGTATTTTATGAAGAATACAAAATTAAATTTCCCAAAACATTTTTCTCTATAACTCATAAATAATATCATTAATATTATGAGCATGACCGCCACCTCAACGGTACAATTATGACCGTTGGCCGCCTATCTATATTCTCTTCAACGTTCAAAAAAGATATACCAATTTAAAAATTCACTCTCATTCTCACCTCTAGTTACCGTTAATCATCACAACCCCATAATACGCTCTTTCAATCTCCCCTCATAAACCCTAAATTCACTCATAAGCGCTTCAATTCTTGATAATTTTCAATCAAATTGAAGTGTATGATCAAGAATTCTTTTAGTTCTAGCGAAAATCCCCAAATTTTGCGATCAATTTCTTCATTGATTACTCGATATGGCGGCATTGGCACCTGGGATCTTGTTGAAGCTGTTAAATGGGATGAATTCAGGGATGAAACCCACAAGTGAACACAGGAGTTCACTGTTACAAGTGACTGATATTGTTCCAGCTGATCTTGATGAGAAAGATCTATGGCCGAAACACGGGTTTTACATCAAGGTTTCGGATTCTTCTCACTCAATCTATGTGAGTTTACCCTTTGAACAAGATGATCTTGTTCTGAGCAACAAGATGCAGCTGGGTCAGTTCATATATGTGGATAATTTGGAGCCAGGGTCCCCTGTTCCTGTAGCCAAAGGCGCGAAGCCGATCCCTGGGCGCCACCCGTTCGTTGGAACGCCTGAACCGCTGATGGGTCTGCGAGCGAAAGGCGAAAGAAGTGAGCAGAAATCTGTTTTGAATTTGAATTTGAATTCGAATACGAAAGCATCGGCTCCAAGAAGGGGGTCTTGGGGCACAGGACAAAAGGGGGAAGATGGGATGTGTGCATCACCAATGGTGTTGAAGCCATGTCCTTTGGATTTTAATCAATGTACACCGGTGAAATCGAGGTCTGCGATGAGGGCTAATTTCGCTATGTCGCCGTTGATGAGAAGTAGAGCAATTGAGAAGGATGGAGGTGGGGTTAGAGGGTCTGCAGGTGGCGCGTTGTTGTCGAAGATGATGGAGAGTCCTGTAACGCGTAAAAGCTGTGCTGTTAGTGCGTCAATGATGAAGTATTCGAGGAGTAAGAGTACGATTTGTGACCGAGATGCTAAGATCTTGAGAAGCCCTTTAATTACAGCTGTAGGTACATCTTCCTCTTTGGTATTGTTGTTGATTATGGTGAATTATATTGTTGTAGGTTGACATAATCTATAAGCAGAAACAACTTGATATGTTCCTGATATAAGAAACTACAACTGTACTTTAATTATGTAATTGTCTAAAATACAGTTGGAGAATACCAAATTAATAGGATTTGTGACAGAATGCTAAACTGAAAAGCTTAGTGAATGTGTTTCATCTTTGTCTGCATATAAGAATGGAAATTGGTATGCAAAATTAGTTATTCAAAACAGGAATAGTTCCAGTGGAGGGTTTAATTTGTTGTAATTTGAAATCTTAATTAACTTAGGATATATATATTATAGGGGAATTAACCAAATTTTATAATGTAATTTCTGTCTCATAAAAAATTCGAACATTTATTGTCAAATTTGTTCAAAAAATCAACTCATTCCTACAAATTGTACATGTTTAGTTACAGTTTCTTGGCAATTTCCATTGTTTTTAATCAATTACATATTTAGCTACATTGGCACTTTATACTGTTCTGCAAGCTATTTGAAGAGTGATCAGATTCAGTTGATCTTGAAATCTTGAACATAATGCAATGTTTCATTGCAGGAAAAGAAAAGCACAACACCACCTCCAAGTTTAAGGAACACGCGAGTATCGTCTTCCCCAAGCGTTGCTTCAGAGACGAAAAGTTACTCGAACTCACAGATGGCTTCACAACAAGATTCTCCATATGGGGACAACAGCTTATCATTTAATTTACCAGGAAAACTTGGCCTTCTGGGAAAGGTACACCTTCAAGACTGCATTTTTGTCAATCTTTTATAACAATTGTCAAGTTTCTTGAGTTTTTAAGTTTGTAAACTGTATCAAGACTTTAAAAGTTACAATTTTTGTGTTACCCATGTGTAATTTCTTGTTTTTACGATTTTTTAAGGAATGTAATTCTCAAGATTGCTTGATTCTTATAACGATATCATTGCAGGAAGCCATTCAGCAACGCGAAACAGCTCAGAAGATTGCCCTTCAAGCACTTAGAGAGGCCTCAGCCACCGAAACTCTCGTTCGGTCACTCAAGTATGAACAACTTTGAGTTTTTAATATGTCAGCATTTGTTCATTATGTTAATACTAACATCAAATTTCCATAGGAATCTATCCAGTTTGAGCAAATCAGCAAACGCCGAAAATCCATCAGACTGTTTTGAGCAGTTTCTTGACTTCCATAGTCAAATTGTTCAAGCAGTAGCTGAAATGACATCAATCAAAGCTGCAACAGCTCAAACCCCATCTGAAAAGACACCAGCCTTGCATGATATCAACAACAATAATACAGACTCAACTAATGCTTCCAAAAGACGAACTGCTTTACACAAATCGATCGCAGCATTTCCTGAAAGAAATGATCAGAAGTCAACGAATTCAGCGAAGCAAATGAGGCCACCATCAGCTGTCAACCAGAAGGCGAAAGTGTTTGACAACGATGAAAACAAGAATCCCGGAGGGGGGTCTTGTTGCAGTTTAAGTAACACCATAACATTAGGAATGCACATTGAAACCGAGGCTGGGAATTGGTTCATGGAATTCTTGGAGAAAGCATTGGAAAAGGGTATGAAGAAATCATTGGAAAAGGATAAAAGAGTTCCTCAGTCACTTATATTAAAGGTGATTAATTGGGTTGAAGTTGAACAATGTGATTCTAGCAAGAGACCAGTGCACTCAAAAGCAACACAAATTGCTAGGAAATAAGGATTAAGATGAAAAATCCTTGATATTAGTGTGATTAGTGTGTGATTTGTGAGAGAATTCATTTGTGTCAAATTAGTTTTCCATGACAATGTATTTTTTTATACTATTATCCATTAGTTTCTATGTTATATATATATATTGAAAGTCAAGTCACATAAATACTGGCTGTTGAAATCTGTTGGAAAGCCAAGATGGAGAGCTGTTGGATATGATTAGAGAAGTAAAGCAGTTAGAAGGAAATGAAGTTATGAACTTGTGATTAAGATTTTTTTAAGGATGTATGGATAATGGCACAAGAGGGAAATGGAGTTATGAACTTGTGTTTCTTTATTTAACTTTAACCGAAATCTGTTGGAAAGCCAAGATGGAGAGCTGTTGGATATGATTAGAGAAGTAAAGCAGTTAGAAGGAAATGAAGTTATGAACTTGTGATTAAGATTTTTTTAAGGATGTATGGATAATGGCACAAGAGGGAAATGGAGTTATGAACTTGTGTTTCTTATTTAACTTAACCGAAATCTGTTGGAAAGCCAGATGGAGAGCTGTTGGATATGATTAGAAAGTAAAGCAGTTAAAAGGAAATGAAGTTATGAACTTGTGATTAAGATTTTTTTAAGGATGTATGGATAATGGCACAAGAGGGAAATGGAGTTATGAACTTGTGTTTCTTTATTTAACTTTAACCGAAAATATAAACGAACACAACTCAAATTAATGTATTCCCTTGTTCGCGTTCGTTTGTCAAGATAATGAAGGCTTATTTGTTTTTGTTCATTCAACGTAAATGAAAAAGTATAAATGAGAAATGAGTGTGTTCTTGTTCCATAATAGGCCATTTAGCTAACCAATGATATTAAATAAAATAAGTTTATAATGAACAGTTTTTTTCGTTTTGTTTGTTTATCAAAGAAATGAACGTACATATACTCCTATCTTATATATATGTTAGGGGTTGTTTGGTTGAATCTAAATCATTAAGTGTTAAAAGATTAAGAAGTCTGAATGAATGGTTAAGTGTTGAACTAATAAGTAGTTGTTTGGTTGAATCGTTGAATACATAGTGTTAAAAAAATTAAGAGGTTTGAATGAATATAGAATGACTATTTTATCTCTTTGAATAGCATGTGTGAGCCTTTTCTTTGATTTTGAACTTGTAATGTGAGGGTTTCATGAAGACCCTAGTGGTGTGATAAACCGGTACAAATTGGGTTCTAAGTCCAGTTCTTGGAGACTAATTATTTGGTTGCTGAGAGAATGGAGGAGGATTTGTGTCCGGTGAAGGTTCGGTGGTCAAGGTCAACCACGGTGGGTGTGGTGGTGCCGAAGTCGACGAGGTAGTGATTGGTGGGGAGAAAGCGGTGATTGCAAGTGCGAATGAAGGAGAAGAAGGTGTGCGATTGGAGTATGCATCATTAGGATTTGATGATGGACGGAAGTGAATCAAGATTTGAGATTATGGAGAAGATGATGAAGAAAAAGAAAGAAATTTGGGGGTGTTAACGTGAATGGCGCCCGATGGAAGGGTCATCAGCGGTGGTAGGCGACGGGAGAGGGGGGGGGGTCCGATGGTTGTGGGAAATGTGTTTGAGGGATAGACGGGTAATAATTCTCATTTAGCACTCTCCCATCACTTAACCAATCAGTGTTGAATAACACCATTTAGATTTTCTTTTTTTCTGAAACAAACACATACACTTTTTAATGATTCAGAGGTAGCCTTTTAATGGTCCCGTTACCAAACAGCCCTCGGACTATGTGTTGTGGGATAGAGACTTTTCTCAAATTATCATTTAATATTGCGACATGCGTAACTAACCGGATATAGAGTCCTTGATCAATAATTTGATCCTGTTATGAAGTAGGTTCCAATTACTTAATTTATTTCTTAATGTAAAACAATAATAAAAAAGAAAACATATAATCAAATACAGTTCATTAAAAACATTAAAAACATAATAAAAAACAATTATATAAATTAAACATTCTAATTTCTATAATTCAATTTGATTCGACAAAACCTAGTTAAACATACTACATTATTTGTTTCCAAGAAGTGCAGAGATGAATTTTCATTTCCTTTTTTTATCCTGAAATATAAACAAACATTCCAACCTCAACACCATTCAACCATTGCAACCGATCGCTCCTTCATGCCCTTCCGCGAGTCAGCCTCAACACCCCCCCCCCCCCCCCCCCCCCCAATCGCGACACCATGTTTTTACATGGTGGCAAGCCGGGTCGCTCGCGCCCTGGTTCACGCTCACCACAAACACAACCAGTAAACTAACCATCTTGACTTGTTCTAATAACTTTGTGAGAAACCAATCATCATACTTATATAAATGTTATTAGAGCGGTTTTTGGCCAATTTGATCACGTATTGAATCGGATTAACTACTAAGGAATATAAACAGTGCCTAAGGTTTATATCGATTATAAACCGGTAGAGGTAGGCGGTTCCGGTTGTGAAAACATGTTTTTGTTTTCCTACCTCTAGTCATTGTATTGGTATGTGAATAGATGTATCATGCATGGATCTCAATTGGGCCAAGTTAGGGCTCAATTTGAGGAGTATTGATGGAATGATGGGTATAGTATGCTTTTTTGGGCCGAATGTGATCAATTTGGGCTCTAGGAAAGTACAAAAATTTGGGCCAAGACTCTTGGGCACAAAAAGTACAAAAATTCAATGCGTTTGCCGGGAGTCGAACCCGGGTCTATTGCTTGGAAGGCAATTATCCTAACCGTTGGACTACAAACGCATTTTGTTAACTTCTCTCTATTACTTACTATTCATTACGTAATAAAATTGTTGCTTCAACGTATAGATTGTTTTAAATTAAATTCATGATTTATTTATCAAGTCTATACAATTTCCACTATTGAATATATTTTATACAAGGACAACTGCATGCTGCATTTATACGAAAAATACTTATTTTACTAGGAAGTATATTATGATAATAATTGACAAGAATAACTACTAAAACATGAATCAAGAGTTAATTCATTCAAAGCGTTTGAATCAAATACTTCACATTTAACTGTTAATTAAACTACAGTTCATCCAAATACACAGTTTACAATACAGCACCAATCAAATGACCCAAAACCAACTAACAACCGAACCAATCGCCAAACCAACAACCAAGAACAACACAAGCACAATCCCAGCCATCTCCGCGTGCTGAAGTGGCACAGTTTTAGGAGCCACCATCATCAAACAGCTGGTCAAGTAGCCATTTGTGAGTCCCAAAAGACAAGTCACAATGGTCACTGGGATCTCGGTCCTAAGAACCATAGGACCATGTAAACAACCCAAGTAAACCGGGAAAAACAATAGTCGAGCGAATGATGCACCTATAGCCACCTTAGAATTCTCAACCACATAAACAGAAGTCAGACTTTTCCCAACCAAGTCAAACACATTGTAACTTGTAATAAGTATGATCGGGTACCAGTCTTGAAGAATTTCCGAATGAACATCTTCTGTAATGTAACCAGGGAAAATAGCTAACGTAACAACGTATATCATAATGACACCAAGACTGTACCATTTGACTTTCCCGACAACGTCCCATAACGTTGACTGCCATAGAGCATCAGCAAGAACACCTTTTTCTTCCTTTTCGTTGTTCACAGCTTCTATCTTTAAATCATTGTAATGCTTGATCACTGGGAGTCTATGAGCTATATTATGCAAGACAATGCAGATGATCATCACAACTATGCTCACTATGAAGTAAAGATTCGCGCTTTTTCGTAACCCGATTTCATCTTGTGAGTACACAGCTTTAGTAAATATCCTTAGAATTGATATCAAAACCCCTGTAATCAACCCAAAATCAATCAACAATCTGAACATATAACTTCAAACTTTGCTCAATTTTTTCAATTAGTGAATTACAGTGTCTTAACCTACTGATCATATTACAGATACTCAAATTCATTAATTCAATAAAGATTCGTGCTTTTTCGTAGCCCAGATCCATCTTGTGAATATAATGCTTTAGTACATATCCTTAGAATCGGTATCAAAACCCCTGTAATCAACCCAAAATCAGTCAACAATCTGAACAACTAACTTCAAATTTTGCTCAACTTTTCCAATTAGTGAATTACAGTGTCTAAACCTACTGATCATTATATCACATTATGGATACTCAAATTCACTAATTCAGTAAAGATTCGTGCTTTTTCGTAGCCCGATTTCATCTTGAGAATATACTGCTTTAGTAAATATCCTTAGAATCGGTATCAACTATCAATACCCCTGTAATCAACCCAAAATCAGTCAACAATCTGAACATTTAACTTCAAATTTCGTTCAAAATTTCTAATTGTAAATTATAGCGTCTAAACCTACTGATCATACAATCGAGACTCAAATTCACTAATTCATCTTGATGATCTAGCTTGAATCAGTACAATCTAACTCAATTTGAAAGATTAATCAGTGAAACCCCACAATTATCCCCAATTCAATTAGGTCAAGCAAAATCCCCAAACTTTAGATCACAATCGAATAATCAAAACCCTAGATACCCAGATCGGAAATTCACCTGAAGCAGCAGTTCCGGCGACAACAGCCTGCATATACCTCTCAGGCATTTCACCAGCAGCACCAATAACCCCACCCTGAACCAACGCATCAGCAATACCCGACAACCCGACAGCAGCAACCGACGCATAAAACCCACCGTAAACTCCGACCCGACCCTTAACATACGTCACATCCATCACCGGAACCACAAGCAACGACACCACAAACAGCCCAAGACCCACGTTGATCCTCACAAAGGCGTTTGATTTGTGCGAGTAGAACACGATGAACAATAGGCATATGAGGCCGACGACCATGTAGACGACGGCGAAGACGCGGTCAACGGAGGCGGAGGGGTAGAGGTAGGAGAAGTAGTCAACGGCGGTGATGAATGCGTTCCATGGGATCAAGTATCCGGTGCCTAGGATGAAGTAGATGATGTAGGCTAAGTGGTATGAGTCTTTAGGGGTTTTGGTGGTGGGTTTTGGGAGGAGAAGGAGGGACGGTGATTCGGAGTCGTCGACGGCGGTGGTGGTGGTGGACGATGGCGGAGATGCGGTGGCGCCACCCATGATCGGCGGAGATTTGGGGTCTGACAGAAGGAGATTGGTGGGGTGAGTGGAGAAGATGGTGGTGATATTTATTGGATATGTTAAACGTCACGTTGCGTGATGAAATAATTTGATGTGAGTTATTATTTTAAATTTTATGTCTCGTTAGATATTTTTAAACGAAAATTTACACATGAATACAAGTAGAAGTGCAAACAAGTCAAGTCGCACGTAAGCTACTCGAGATTGTATCGTTAAACAACTCGAAACGAACCGAGTTTTATCGAGCCTGAGTCGAGCTCGAGCTTGAAAAGAAACTCATTTAAATATCGAGCCAGAGCCCAAGCTTTACATATCGAGCTCGAGCTGGCTCGCGAGCCTATATGAACTTTTTATTTATATATCTTTATTTAAATTATTTACATTATATAAATAATATCTATTATATGTAAAGTTATGATAAAAACAATAAAATAATATGACTAATGTTCTATATAAAGTATATAATTATAAATATATATCAAAATTAAATATAAAAATATTAAAAATAATATTTAAATAAATAAACGAGCCGAGTCTGAGCCGAGCTCGAGCTTGAAAACGTGTTTGTCGAGCCAAGCCAGAGCTTAAAAATAAAGCTCGAAATGAGCTCGGCTAAGTCATCACGAGCCCAGATGAGCTCGGACTCGCCTCGGCTTGTTTGCACCCTTAAATAGAAAATATATAATTAGTTGAGATATAAAATTATGATTATGTTAGATTTATTATCCAGTAACCTATTGACTAAATTGCATATATGGTACTTTTGTATGTTTATATTTTAGTTTTTATCTAACTAAATTTCTACGTTGTAAATGTTTTGTAATTTATGATAGATGTAATTTGTGTTAAAATTGATCGTCTGACCATTAGACATATGAATTTCTTTGATACTTATAAACTCACACGGTTTTTTATAATCTGGGCAATACAACAATGTTATAGACATCAATTTAGTTTTATTTCATGCATTTAGGTAAACAATGAGCACAAAGAGCTCATTACACACTTTAACGTGTTCGTTTCCACAACTTGCCTATTAATCTAATGATGATGTGAGGAGAGATTGGGCTCAGAGGTGTTGATGAGATGAGCAGTAGAGAAGTGAAAAGGAGAAGGTTGCGTCAGAGGCCAATAATCCAGGGGTGTTCAAAGTCGTATATTTAAAATTTCAGATATTCGAATTCGGATAGTGATTCGGATTTCATTTTTTATTTACAATAATTAAGCATATAATATTATAAAAATAATATAAAAAATCAACTTATATCATAAGAGTCACAATACACACTAAAAAATCTCAATCTAAAGTAAAAATATATGTAAAATTAAAAAAATATTTTTTAGTTTTCGGATAATCGGATATCCGAATATCCGAAACTTTTGAAAATCACTATCCGAATCTGAATTTTCGAATATCCGAAAATTCAGATATTTCGGATTCGGATATTTTTGAACATCCCTACAAGAATCTGACACTCTTGTTTTTGTAGATTATTTTATAATAACGTTTAGCTTCTTTTTGAAATTTTCCTAGCCTTGTATCTTTCAAAACGTGATAAGATGAAGTTGCAAATAATTTACATGTATAGTGAACATGATAGTTGATATTCAAATCATAAACTTAAATACAAAAGTTTTATAATAGTTATGATTAAAACATCGTCTGAAAGAAAGCTCGTAAATATATCCTATAAAATAACAAAGCAATATTATCCAATCGATCTATCCTGAGGATCTTCATTTCTTATAGTCCTATTTGATGTTTTATCTAAAAATATACACCTAAACACATAACAGACTAAATCTGCACATAAATGGTTTATAAACACCATGAGATGTGAAGATTGTGAGTCTTAAGTTGATTTTGTGAGGATCAAGTCCTAAAATCTTCAACTCTTGTAAGTTTTATCAAATAGTAACATACTTCATCTATCACATATTAACCAAAATCATTATAATATTTTACCAAGATAGACACATCAATCTTAAATATAAAGCTAAGTTATTGCAATTGTAGCTAACATAAATTTAGAAGAAAACGGAACATTAGAATACATTTACCCTCGAAAGTGATAATTTTGATGTATACTTAGTTTTGGAAAGTTGTGTACGCAACTAGCAAATAAAGTTATCAAATGATTATTTATTTCTCAATGATGGTTGAACATGTACCGCAAATTCAATTCAAGTGCTTGTTTGAGTATAATTCGTCAAAATAAAGACTTCATCAATTTTGTCACCCACATGACCAATTTATACTATGATTGTCCAAGATCAACCGTTGGCATACAATCACGTTCATACACCTAATAGTAGATTTTAGTTTCATTGGTTCGTTTTCAACTCGTTTCAACCCATTAATGTTAATACTAAACAAATAAGTTGTGTCATGTTTCATATCGGATTTTAAGCAGTAGTATGAATAATAAACTCACCAAAAAGAAATTTCTATCAGTGGTTACCATTCTTAAATCCATTCAAATGTCATTATGCTCAAGGTCATCGGCAATTGATGTTGTTGCTACATCCAAATACGGGTCGGGGCTTATCACCGAGCATAGCTAAGCCTGGATTCCGTGACTCATTCTCGAACTTTGAACTTGGCTGTAACCACAAAGGAGATCTCCGTTATAGGGCCCAGGGGATTTAACCCCGAAGGCACTCCGACGCTCAAGTCATTACCAAGTATTATATAGTCAAGCATAATGTATATATATAAGACAAATGAATAGACAAGTATAGGAGATGAGGATTATAGAGAGCCTTGTCAACATAGGATGACCTTGTCGACACAGGATGGCCTTGCGACATTGTAGGATAGCCTTGTGACATTGCAGGACAGAGATTCAACAAAATGGAGTAAAGACTAGAGAGGAAACTAGGACGGCCTTACGATATTGTCGGATTGCCTCGTGACATTGCAGGACAGAGACTCAGCAAAGTGGAGTGACATCTGCAAAGGAAACTCACACTTTCGATGGATAAGTGTGGTGGTTCCAGAAGGAGAATGGGATCCCTCTAAATGAGAGGTTTACCTCTATTTATAGAGGAGGATTCCTCAAACCTAATGGGCCTAATTAACATGAGTTGGCCAAACCTAAGAAGTTATTTTGATTGGGCTCATGTGCTTGGCTCAGTAAAGCTTGCAGTGAGATAACAGTGTGTTGAGATTGAGTCAGGTTGGGAAGATCATGTGATGCAACTAAGGTAATGCTAGGTTTAGCAAGGCCATGCAATGCAGGTTAAGGTAATGTTATGTTGGGTAAAGCTATGTGATGTAGCCTAAGGAAATGCCAGGTTGGGTAAGGTCATGTGATGCAGCCTAAGGCAATGCCATATTAGGTAAGGCTATGTGATGTAGCCTAAGATGCTAGGTTGGGTAAGGCTATGCGATGTAACATAATGCAACACTAAGTTGAGTAAGGCTAAGCCAAATAACTTGAGGCAGGGCGACACGGGATAAGGCAAAGCCAAGTTATCCAAGGGGATACCAGGTAGCTTGAGGCAGGGCAACACAGGATAAGGCAATGCAAAATAATCCAAATTCATACAAGTTATCCTAATATAAAGTGAATGTTGTTTGGTAGCTTGTGATGTCTTTCCCTGATCGTAAACCTACTTACGCCATCAGATGCTATAACACAATTCCTTGTAAAATTCTTCAACAAAAACTCACACATCTAAATTCCTTGTTAGGATATATTATCAAGCTCAAAATTACTTATGTTCATGAAATCATATATTATGATATTTCTTAATAACTTAATTATGATGTTGACACCCATTTAAAATATCTATAAAATGTAAGTTATGTGCAGAGAAAACTTATCAAGAGATAGATTATCATTTAATTAGTAGGCAATGGTAGAATGATACTCCCCACCGGAATTTGTATCTTCTAACTCTTCAAGTTACAAGTCCTAATCTACAATAACGTGACTTTTAAATATTGATTCTCATTCTCCTTTCTTTTTCATTAATTATAGAAATAAACATGCAAAATCAAATATAAAATAATCTTATTCCACATTTTCATAGGTAAAACATCAGATTTATAAATAAATAAGCATATACACATTACATAATGTAATATATATCTTTATTTTTATTGTTACTATATACAAAAACCACCCACTTGTCAGTATTATTGTTTCCTTTAGTTTTACATTGACTTTCTAAGCACTCATCGAGATGCTATTGTTTAAATAGTTCGATTAAATTTTTATTTAAAAGTTGGTGTATCCAAATATACTTTTCTCACGTTTGTGAAAAACAAAAGAATAATAAAAAGAGTAGATACATTTAAAAAAATATATATTATACATACTTTTTCATTAAAATGATCATATACATAAAATGTAATTCTGAGTGAGTAGTTTTTAGTCAGGACGGACCAGCTAACTGCATGAGCACTGAACCACCAACCACATAACATGTAGTTAGTAATATACGTGGTACCAAATCAATAAAGCTGATTGGTTTCGGGTTGGCTTGTAAAACCATCCGACTAGCAACCAGACGGACCGAGAAAATGTTATCATAAATGGTCCCGTCCTCGAGACGTCCTTTCTAGGCTTGTTCTTGGTTTGTATTCTTTCGGGTTGGGCCGGTTACCATGCACAAGTCTAAGTAGATATGTCTTCACAAACATCATTTTAAGTCGTGAAGTAAAAGTTAATAAAAATGTACAAGTTGAGGAGCATTTCTTTTAATGTACTCGTAAATGGTTAAGATTCCACGAAACCATAAGTCTACCGGAAGAAAAGGATGTCACAATAACGTGCTTAGTGATTATAATACTTGATCTTTATTGTTTTATATATATTTTAATCTAAAAACGATTGAGTGGATCATATATCTTATCTAATATTGTTCTCTAATCCACACATTTAATTGTTTAATATTTTTTTGTTTTGTAGTTCAATAATTGTTAGTTTGTTATATTAGTTAAATGTAATACATTATAAAGTGATTGTAATATATTATTATGGCTCATATTCATCGTATACATGATGATATAACAGTTATGTCCATCTTTCTAACAGTTGGTAAAATATTCAAAGGAGACGTTATGTTTAAACTACCAAGTTAAGAACAAAGTAGATGTAACAATAAGAAAGAAGAATATTGGTGCTTTTAATGTTATTAGGTTATTTTGTTAATCGGAATTCATTTAAAACTGAAGAATGGACTTGAATAAATATTTATATGAGTCAGGAGGTGTGGATGATGTATGACACATATTTAAAAAAATTATAATTTCTTGCACCAAGGTAGCTCGGAGGTTCTAGGGGTGTAAACCAAGATGGTATCATCCCTTTGGTGGGATTTAAAGCAACACACGCAACACAAGCAACACACGAGCGGGGATCAAGCTTCTTGGCCAACACGAAAAAACTTACATTTTACATGTTGAAAAGCCACTAAAATTCCTGTTACTTTGATTTTGCATGATTTATGAACAATCATATAGAACATGGTTGTGTGTAGGAACGAATGATCAACTGTAACTAATCATTATATAAAACCGAGATCAATAGTAACTAATTACCAGTGACAACTTCATCATGAGTGATAATTTTATCCGAAAACAACAATTGAGTTATTAGTAGTAACTGGTTACTACAGTGAAAACTTAGTCGATAGTAGTAACTTTGTTATCGATGATGGTAGTGTTTACAGAATTTGACTGGACCTACCTTTCTGGTCAACGAACCGGTATGATTATGCATTTATCACATCTGAATCGTTTTTCATTTAAACCAATCGGATTGGAAACTAATTTAACCTAACCAACTGGTCGGACCTATTTTGTAGTTTATATCGTAACATAACCGAATGGTTGGACTAAGTTTGTAGTTTTCTTTTCATAAATACCAAAGTCACAAATTTCATAGTTTTCTTATCAAATGTAAAACACTAAAATTAAACCATAATATTGTCAATCTCGATTCCCAAGTGTTTTGGTCCCCTGGCCCACATCTTCAAGTGTTGATCTGCAGCTCTGATTTGTGTGCCTGCTACCCAAGTACCCAACTACAACATTTCTTCTTCCTCCAATATCTGCCCACATAAATATATCATATTCTCCTTCTCAACCGATAGGCCCAAGCCCATACCTTTCGGCCCACGAAGTAAGTTTGTTGACTTGATTTCATTTCTACTGACCCAACCCAACATGATTTACTAATACAAGTAGAGAACTATTTTCATTCGGCTCAAATTCATTTTGAAGGATAACTTTTTAAAAATAGTAATCAAGTTTTATAATTTTTTATTAGGTTACTTATATATATATATATTTTTTTTTCTCAATCAAAAGTCATAATTTTTTTCATTCTAAACCAGTTGGTAAAGTTTCAGTATTGTTTTAATTTGGTTACTCATAATTTGCAAAAGTATTTTTAAAAAATAAAATATTTAACTATATTAACAATATTTATAAAAAGAACTTAATTATTTTTAAAAATGTTCGAATTATTTTATAAAATTAATAAAATACAAGGAAACTTATAGAACACTTCTAAGACTTTAGTGACATAATTGAAACATATAAAAATACTAGCGGTCTAATTTTATACAAATAAAAATATGAGTGACCTAATTGGAAAATTTTTAAAACTTGTTTATTATTCTGTGAAATTTTTTAATTTTTCTAGTGCTATAAATCCGTAACTAAACAAGAAAGCCTTGAATGAGCCCATGGAATATAAACATCAAATATTATGTTCAGAAAAATAAACATAAAATATTCATTTTAGCTGGGATCTTAGGTTTTAATCCAACGTACATAAAATATTACATTTAACCTATTAAATATTCTTTTGCTTGGAATAAACTATGTTTACGTGATCTTATTAGTTCGTAAGCTTAGCCGTAACATGTTGCTACAGTTGTAATATCTACATTCTATAATCATTATGGCATGAATAGTACAATGATCGGAACAATTTCTGTATGTACTAGATTTAACAATTATTATGATTGACTTTATATGTCAAAATGAAATATGCTCGAGGAGAAAAGAACAATATTCTTGTACCGCCTTAATTTGTTGTTATATGATTGTCATACGTACTGATCAACACTTCATAGCATTTTATATTATAACAACTAATTAGCTTCATGTTAAAATGACATTTTAGTTTTATTAATCCACCTTTTTTACTATATAAAATTACATCATTTTCATATATACTATTATTTTAAACAAATTTGCGTTAGTGGTGGACCTACAAAAGAGAACGAGGACAATAATAACTCTTAATTTAGTATTTATTCTGTTAGAAAAACGAATTTTATTAATTGCACAAAAGTTATGCAACAACAATGTATTATGAGTGGTGAAACTAGGCCTTGTTACTGATTTAACGTTAAGTTATCCAATTATTTTGTTTTATTAAAGTTTATTTAATGTGATAATGTTCAAATGATGGTGGAGTCCTTGGAAACTGAGAAAAGTAACTGAAAGTATAATATTTGTACTTCTCTTAAAAATAAAAATAAAATAAACATAATTTAATTTTTTTTAAAACAATGACCGTAAATGAGTGCTCAATTAACACGTGCTTAGAGCATTTATAACGTGTTTTTATCTTTATTATATAATTATACTAAAAGTTATTATATTTTATTTTTCTTTTCAATTAATAATACTTTTTATACAATTATTATTTTTTTTCTCTACTCCACTCACAATCATTATAAAAAATATTAAAAATTTTATAAGGACGGTGATTCTTCAAATATATCAATCCACAATAACATTTTCTCTCACATTCACTCATAACCACTCAAATCATTTCATATAATATACCAAACACACTCACATATTTTTAAGTACTCCACTGTGAATGTTCTTACATAATAATTCATATTCATGTAAGCGTCCACATAAATAACATATTATTATCTCTGTTTACATGAATTTCAACATTCATCAGTTACTCATGTCATTTTTACCAACATTTTCAATATCAGGAAATTTATTTTTTATAAATTCATTTATTTGAAAATAAAAAAGAAAATTAAAATTCTAAAACTATTTATATAATACTAACTAGGTTAGTATCCCGTGTATTACATAGGTTGAATAAAAAAATAATAAATAATTAGTAATTAAAATTTATGAATTATAAAATCATGTTTGAAGATAAAAAATGATTATAAATACATATGAATAGTTATTTCAAGTAAAATAAATAATAGATAGGTTATAGATAGATAGATATATAGATAAATAAATAGTCTAGAAACCTATTTAATAACAAATTATAGTTAGTAATAAACACAAAAAGTTACAGTACGATATTTTAATATAAGATATGTATAAATTATATATACGTATTTGTTCAAGAGATAAAATAATTATGTTATTTTTAACTCTCTTATCTAAATAATTCCATTTTTAAATATTTGTTTTAAGATTTTCTTATAAAATTTTATTGTTTATAAAAATTTTGTTTAATAATAACTCAAGCTTCTAATTATTCTAGTTGTTTTAATAAATCAGCTTTTAGAAAATTCTATATTTTTTATAATTATTTAAAAAAAGACTAATTTAAAATATTTTATTTCAAAATGTTTTAGAAAACATATGAATTTTAATTTTTTAATAATTTTTATTTTTAAAAACATAGTTTGATTTCAAAAAAATATAGATGAGAAAAAATATATCAATTAACCAAATTAATTTTTATGAAGAGAGAAATTGTTTGAATGTTTAAATTACTTTAATACCCTTTTGGAAGGAAAATAAAATAAGAATGTTTAAAATAATGGCAAGTATAAAAAATATGATTAAGAAAATGACAAGTGCTAAAAAAATCTTATTTTATTAATATCTACAGATTATCAACTTAGTTATGCATTGTGGTTTGTACTTTATATTTTATAACACGTACCTCATTTTGTTTTTTCTTTATTTTTCATTTTTAATTCTATAGTTTCCATCTTTTACATTTTACCTTAATACATTTTTTTATTTTCAACTTTGATCTTGTATACTTTTTTTCATTTACATTTTTTTGTTTTATGTTTCGGTTTAAAATTTTCGAATTAACATATAGTGCATGCATATGTGGTTTAATGATTTTACATCTATTTTTTTCCTCTTTCACGACCGCGTTGTGTAATACACTTCGTTATACTTTATACACATTAACACATCACAATACACATGCATGGTTTTAAGTTTTTGCGTTATTTTTATTTTGGTGGTCGCTAGCGACGGTGTGACATTGATTGTATTTGATATGTTTTACCCCCCACCGTAACACGTGGGGTTATATACTAGTCTATATCTATACTACTATATAAAACATAAAGACATGACACAAATATAATTTTATAAAAATTTAAGACACCTAATACAAACTCTTAAACATTAGGTACAAGTGTTCTATGCAATAATTCTTATTTTGCCCCTCATTTAATAAACTCTTCTAACTAATACATTAATTAATTTGTATTATTAGTACATTATTTACTAATATAAGATTATTTAATTCACAACATTACATATTTTATTATTTTTATACTTTAAATTAACATTTAAATTTAGTATTTTCTTATTTGAATACTTAACTATATATATATACTAATATTTTTGAAATATAAGAATAATAATAATAATAATAATAATAATTATTATTATTATTATTATTATTATTATAAAATTTATAAATAAGTAGTATATTATTTGAATAATTAACTATATAATTATTAAATACTTTTATACTTATGATGATAATAATAATCAATATCTATATTATTTATACTAATATATAAATTGAGGATAACACACCTATAATACTACTCAAAAGTTAATACATCTAACATAATTTTTTAAGCACAAGGTACAACTATTATATATAATAGTTTCAAATTTTGTCCTTTTAATAAATTTATTCTAACTAATATGTTATTTAATATATTTATTTTAAGTATTATTTTCTTTATAATAATTTAAATTAATATTGAAATACACATTTATTATTTATATTTTTATAACTTAGTACTATTTGATTTAAGTATTATTTCATTTAAGTAATTATATATATTACTAATTACTAACTTTTTTTGCATTGTGAGTTGTACATTTAGCTTTAGGGGGTGGTATTTCCTTTTGTGTTTTTTTAATCTTTAATTTGACTTTTAATCTCAATTTCTTTACATTTTTTATATAATTTAACCCCTATATTTTTTTTCACTTCTAACTTTTGTCCCCTTAATTTTCATCCTTTACAAATTTTCGATTTACTTTTCGATCTAAATTTTACAAATTAACATACCGCAACGTACGCATGTGATTTAACGTTTTACGTCGATTTTTCCCGTTTAACGATACGGTCACTACCCGTGAGTCCTAGATCGACTAATTGTTGTTTTTAATGTTTTACGTTTCACGTGTATAGTTAATAGTTTTTACGTATGTTTTAGGTTTAGTTTTATTTTTTTGTTTTTATTTCTTTTTAATACAAGTATTTCCAGTGTTGGTGGTTGTTGACGATGGTTTGACAGACATTTGTAAACGGATTTATGCCCCCCGCCGCAACGCGGGAGGTTTAATTATAGTTAAATATATAATAACTAAAAAACTATATAGTTATTATAATAATATCCAAATATATCAATGTTTGAGGTCCCGTCAGAAAAAAGACTAGATACAACTTACCACATCACTTCACTATATATAATATATAGAAAAGATTACAAGAAGCGTATGTTAAAATTTTTACTCAATGTTATCACAATACATTTTTTTCTCCAAGCTTATAAAAGACCTACTTTGTTTTTTCTTAAAATTTTATATTTAAACCATTTAAGGATTTTTTTTAAACTAATCATAATACTCTCTCTCTCTTTCTCTCTCTCTCTCTTCTTTAAATTGATATCTGCTCATTTTATTTTTTATTTGTTTTATACTTAATTTTTTGAGTTACGTTAAAGTTACTGTTAATCACAATAACTTTTTTTTTTTAATTTTATACATAAGTCTTCGAGTTATGATAAATTTACATTTACTAATATTTTTCAAATTTTTATGTATAAACTTAAAGTTATGTCAAAAGTTTTTTTACCAATTTACAATATAGTTTGTTAATTATAATAAAGTCACCATACATGCTTGTTATTTTTCTTATCTGTTTTGAGGTATATTTTTTTTGTAATTTTTTCTGTTACATTTTTTATCGGTGTTTTGGAGCAATGTTTTTTTTCGAGTGGTTAGTAATAACGTATAAATTATCATATTAAATCTTTCAACTTTTATAACCCAAAAATCTATAATTACGATATTAACGTATACGTTAAATAATACCGCGGCAAAACACGGGTCTAATCCGCTAATTATTACAATAAAACAAATTGAATTCTAATAATTAAAACCATCACCTATTAGTTGATGATAATCACATGAACAATATTATAAAAGCCGATATCACTTACATAATTATCATACTTAATTATTTTAAATAATATGTCCTTCTTTCTTAAATTTAATTGAATTTTAAAATATAGAAGTTTCAAACGAAACGCGTCCTTTACTATTATCATCGCTAAAAATTTCCCAAAACAATATTTTGTCCATACTATTTGTTTATACACCCAAAAGGAAAGAATTATTAAATTACAAATGATAAGAGAAACATGCGTTATAATTTTAATTTATATATGTTTGTAAAATCATGTCTCGTATCCAAATACCCTTAAACTGTTGAGTAGAATGATATTTTAAACTTGTTAAAAACCATCCCTTATAACTCCTAATTTTAATTATTATATACTTATACGTTCAAATATTTAGAAATATAAAATCACAAAGTTAATGGATTTGTTTGTGTATTAGATAAACAAACTAATCATAAATTTCTAACATCATACTCGTCTCATATTGCTTTCAAACCTAATCACATACCCAGTCCCATTTCACTACGAGTCCAAAATGTTTAGAGTTTCGGTTTCCTGACGATGTTGGGTTACAAACTTATACTCCCTAAATACACTTGCAAACATAACGAACTTAATTATTTCATTTTACCAAGTTAGATCTTAATAAACGAAATTAAGACCTCTTCAAATTAAAATGGCCGGCGATTGTCTTTAAAGTCTTGACTCAATTCAAAAATTACATAAATATATTAAATATTCCATATTATTTAATTATATATTAATCATACCATTTATAATCAAACAGGTTGTATTTATTTTGTAGTTTCTTATGTTATACCTTCTACCGTCGTCGAATATTACAAAAAATGCCATAAAATCCAATTTCTCATAAACATATAACACAACCCAAAATATAAAAATTTGCACTTCATCAAATATTTCTTCACAAAACCAAATTTTCAATCACACCTCTCATACTCAAATGTTCCGAATACCATTCGTTTTAGTGTTCGTGTTTGTGTTCATTACAAGCGTTTTCGCTACAAATTCAACCGACGAATGCGTTCTCGACATTCAACCTTCTTCAAGCTGCGAAAGCGTGTATTGGGACGGGTTTTTAGCCGATGGATGTTGTGAATCAGCCTTTGAAGAGTATCTATCAGCAATAGCACGACACACGAATCAAACTGGATCGATTTTCTTGAGCTCAACTCAACAACAGAGTTGTCGGTCTTCGTTCGAAGGTAGCAACGGAAGAAATCTTCTGACATGTGGTGTTGAAAAGCTAGCAGCGGGTTCAAACCGCTGCTCGAACTTTTCACTAGATGATGTTGCTAACAAGCTAGGGAGCGCGCTAAGCGGTCTGGATCAAGATTGCACGCTTTTGGAATCAAGTAACAGCTGCGGTTCGTGTTACAAGAGGTGGCAAAAGATTGGTGCTTTAATGATGAACACTAGTGTCGAAGAAACTGAAATCTGTCGATTTGCGGTTCTTGTTTCGATGGTGAGTAGAAAGATTTCAGACACGAAATGGGTTCAAGCGGTTTATCGGTGTCTTGGCCAGAATCAAAGTGTTCAATCAGATCAATCGGAGAATATTAAAGATGATCATCATGAACACAAGAAAAAGATGAAGACTGGTGAGTTAATTAACTAGAACGCGTGTTCAAGTGTTATAATCAAAGTGTTGATGTGATAATTTCTCGAAACTTTCAGGAATGTGGATTCTGATAGGAGGTCTGATCGGGATCATGATGATGGTAATCACGACAACGTTGTGTGTTTTCTTCAGGAAATCGGCCAAGAAGAGGTCACCGGAGTGCAAAGACAGCGTGTGCGTGTTGGATTCACCATTACCGAAAGTGTTAACTACAAAGTTAACGGTTAAGGACATCTACGCGGCTACAAATGATCTCAAAGCATCAAACTTTATCGGTGAAGGAAACGCAGGTACAAATATATACATTAACATTAAGTCAACAACCAAAATCCAACCGACTACGTTGTTTGTTAATTAGGTCTTTTCTTTAGAACACTGACAGACAACGTGTTTTGGTTGGATTTAAGTTAGTAACCATATGACAATAACGAAATCAACACGACCTTTATATATGGGCATGAGTATGAATGTTAGTTGAACATAGTGCTTTTTTATTCGAATGTATAGGGAAAGTATATAAAGGCGTACTCACGAATGGTCAGAATGTCGCGATCAAGCACATGTTAACGATGGTGAGAAGGAAACATTCGTTAGGGAGATCACAAGTTTGTCGCACGTAAAACACCCAAATCTTGTAAGATTGTTGGATCATTGCGAGGGTGAAGGGGAGTGTTTTCTTGTTTACGAGCTTTGTCATTGGGGAAATCTTTCGGAATGGTTGTTTAGTAAAGATAAAGTTATTTCATGGATCCAACGTCTCCAAATCGCCATTGATTGTGCTCGAGGACTGTGGTTTCTTCATACGTACCCTGGAGGATGCATAGTTCATCGCGATATTAAGGTAATTTAACCCGTTTTAATGTTGGTTTTGTTATATTATGTTATGATTTTAATGTTTAATTTTTTTGGCAGCCGACGAACATTCTCCTAAATAAGAACTTTCAAGCGAAGCTAGCCGACTTTGGCTTGTCAAAGATTATTGACACGGGTCTATCTCATGTTAGCTCGGAAGTGAGAGGAACATTTGGGTACGTGGATCCTGAGTACCAAAAGAATAGTCGGGTCAACCCGTCTGGTGATGTTTATAGCTTTGGAATAGTTCTTTTACAACTTCTGTCGGGGCAACGAGTGATAAATATAGACGTACAAAGGCCAATGCCTATTGGAAAATGGTAAAAAAAAACCTTCCCGGAGTTTACGGGTAAGTTATAAGTATTATGACTAACTAAAATTTCATTTGACGACAATTAGGCAAAGACATTATCAAAGGGCGGGAGTATGACAGAGTTCGTTGATCCAAAGATTAAAGGGGATTACTCGTTCAAGGCATTCGAGTATGTCATCAATCTAGCTATTTCATGTATCGGGATTAAGCAACAAAGGCCTTCGATGGAACAAGTGGTGGTAGGACTCGAAAAAGCTCTTGACATGTCAATACGAGAACGGTCTCTTACACCAAAGTTTACATCAAACATGGTCTAGACACTAGATAGAGACAACATCTGTATACATAAATACTGTAACAAAATGCTTATGTTATTTACATCGATCTTAAAGGTCACATTAGAGTCGAGAATGATACTAAAACACAAACCACATCACCCACCGTGTGTGCACATTGCAAGTAGCAATATGACATGGTATTCTCTTAATGCCCTTGATGTCGTTGAACCAACAACATCATGCATAACATGAAGAGCTTCACAACTCATAATTCACCATCGTTCCGTCAGGATTTTCGGCTATAGAACAACCTCGCTTTAGAAGCACCCTCAAACTAGTTTTGCATACTGTAAGGAACCCTATAAAAAGAGTGTGCAGACACATGTGTACTAGTTTTGAATTTGTTAATATTGTTTAGTCAATCTATTATGTATATTGTTTGCAAAAGTAGTTAACTGATTCTGTTTACTTATTATTATAACATTCGTATTTAACTATGCAGAGAATCAAATCTAATGTTACAAAATTAAAAGCTGTTACCGTCATAATCCAACTTTGAAGCATCCTATGTGATTTGCTTAGCTGTTAATTGTTATATTCTATTTCTAAACTTTGGTTTATGTATAATATTTAACAAATGGTCCAATTTCACAGTTTAGAAAAACAGAAAGACTAAAATTACATTCAGTTATTATAGTTTATGTTTACTAATTAAATAGGCTGCTATCCGCGATGCTTCAAGGATAAAGGCTTAGCTCACAGATCGTGGTTGTTATAGTTATGATTCATATTAACGAAAGCATACGTTCTAAACATTTTTCTCTGATATCCATACTAACCAAAATGATTCATATGCAAGATTACCTGAAGAATTGAGGCTCAGGTTCACTTGATCTTTGAAAATGTTACTGTTGCTGAGAAGTACGAGCACTGAGTTCCGCTCCCAAGTTTATTAGCATCTGCCTGTTGTTGGAATATTTGTAATCAAGAAATTAGTCAAGTAAAGTTAGATTAGAAAGGTCAAACTTGTAATTAGTCAGAATTAAAGGGTTAACTATGTTAGTTTAGTTAGTTGTTAACCGCCAAATTATGGGTATAAATACCCCTGTACATCGACATTTGTAGTGTGGAATAACAGTGAGTGTTTGTGTGTGTGTATTGTATTCTTGTGTTCCACCAAGTCACTGCACATGAATGTGCATACTCTTCTTATCAATTGTTCATCTACGATTGATCCTAATCTACGATCCGAAGGGGACTCAACACCTGTGGATCTATCAGATCAATCCCCTGCAGAAAGAAACATCAGTTTACCATTTTTCAAGTCAAGTTATAACTTTATGAATTCAAATTAAGAGAAATAACAAACCTGCATAGGAGTGAAAGCTAAACTTGAAGTCAGTCCAGAGGTAACACCAATGACTTATTGAGTCAACACGTGCTGCAAGAGTTGACTTTGCTGCCAAAGAATCTTAAGAGCTGGTGGGTGTGGTCTGGAAAACCTCTGTTTGCTCAATGTAACCGACACGAAACTGAGACATTGAAGTTGAATAACCAGTAAATTCTTCTTTTTAGTGCCTAGAAGCTGAACGTTACAAGCTGCCATCTTTGCAATCGCTGTCAAACCGCAAGTTTTTGGTGCAATGGCAGAAAGATTTGGTGCAATGTAGCCCATTCGACTTTCAACGAATTCTAGAACCTTCTTTTTTGATGCATCGGGTGTGAGAGCCCGATCACATGCTTCAATGATCGAGGTGGTTGAAGCTGCAACTGAAACCACCATGATGATGGCTGATGGTAGCAGACCTTCAAGATCTACTAAGGTTAAGTCAACTTCACTCCCAATCTTTTTAACCACACGTGCATAATCGATTGGATATATGGTGAACAAGAGACTAGCTCAGGAAATTTGAGGCGATATATGTCACGAATGAAGTTATGAATAATAACAATTTCATCACATTCTACAATGAGTTGGTATTCTGGATCATCTGCTAAAACCATGACTTGATTCGACTCATTTGACCTTTCTGAAGAGCATCCTCAACTTTCTGCCACAAGAACATCATTCATGCTATCCACACAACCTAAAAAAGTGTCAAAATTCTTACTTGTAGATTCTATGATCAAATAAATGGTACTGACCTTCATAATGTCAGTAAATATCTCTGTGTTTTCTGTAACATCAAAAGAAATAGGCACTTATATTCATCCCATTATGCTCAACAAATTCTCATCATCACTATCAGAAAGATCCTCAAGATCTGCAAGAAATGAATCTTCAAGATATACCTTGAAAAATGACATGATTCTGATTAGTACAGTCGACCAAACGATAATCGGATTCTAATCAATGCATCCACTACTACAACAAGGGAATTTCAGAGAACAATTACAGTGATAAGGGATGCAAACTTACAATCACAGTAACTTGAAAACTTCAGCAGACTATCAACAACAAAAATTCACACCATTTACAAAATTCAATACAATAAAAATTTAACATTAAGGGTACTAACCTAGTGTAGTCATAAAGGCAAGTTGAGTGGAGTCGGGTTGGGGTGCGGCCCTGTTTGGTCCTGACGGGAACACGGCCCCCTATCGATCATGACTAAATGATATTACTAGCGGTTTTATCTCTTTGATGGCTTCCAGTGAAGTCCTTGGTTGTTAAAGGTTTCACGACTGTAACAATGCAATATACTCGTTTAAAACTAGGAAAAGAAAGAATAATTTTTATTAACTTTGAATATAGCAACTTCTAACTTAATTTTATCACTCTAATTTCAAGTTTTCACTCTTCCATTTCAACCACATTTTTTTCATATAAGCGAGATGTTTGTTTTTTAATTTTAACCATCGAGTTTGTCATCATCAGCAAGTTTTGATGATGAATGTAACTTGAATACGAGTAGCTCTTCTTTTTTTTTTTTCATTTCAATTATGCATGTCGTGTTGGACTCGTGTTCAAGATATCACAAGTTTAATAACGTATATAAGAAGAAGTCGTAACATGACGCATAAGCATATAGTCGTAAATTACTTGTTTAGTGCTCAAGATTGGTGATAATGTGCTTAGATCAAGGTTAAACTATTCTTAATAATAGTGGGTGATATGAATGAAATTTATTAATTATAAAATGATATTTTATATGAATGAAATTACGTATGAGAAATAACTATAAATAATAAAATAGTGATATTAACTTTAAAATTTTTGTTTTAAATTTTCTTTAAATAATTTTTTAAAACAAGATGTCTAAAAATGTCATTTTTAAAAATTTTCTTATTACAACTCCCAAATTTGATTATTTTTTGTTTTTAAAAGTTTACTATTAAAATATCTATTTTTTTAGAAATAACCTTAATATATAGATTTATTTCTTAATTTATTAAATATTAAAAAGTATTACAAATAATATTGTTAGTAATTAAGATAACTATTTAAAAGGATAGAGAGACGAAATTTTTTTGATAAGAATGATTGTGATACTGACACGTGGTATCTCATTTTACCCTTTTATTATAATAGAAAGATTATCAAATTTTGTTTGCATTAAAGTTTGTACCTTAAGCTTAGTGGGTTGTATTTACTTTTAGTTTTTAATATTTATTTTTTTTATTTTTTATCTTAATACTTTTACATCTTTTATAATTTAACCCCTATGAATTTTTACTTTCCACTTTACCCTTATACTTTTTATATTTTTACAAGTTTTTTATCTTACGTTTCGACCTAAATTTTACTAGTTAACACACTGCAATGTGTGCACGTGATTTTAGGTTTACGCTTATTTTCCCCCTTAATGGCCTGTCACAACACGCGAGTACTAGATCGACTTAGTTATTTTTTTTAATTTTTTACGTTTTCACGTGTGTGGTTTAACGTTTTTATATTTACTTTTCGTTTGATTTTATATTTTTCACTTTTATTTCTTTTTAATACGAGTTTTTCAGGTGTTGATGGTTGCTAACGGTAATATGACATTTTTTATACTTGATATGATTTTACGTCCTCCACCACAACACGCGGAGCTTAATACTAGTTACTTCTAATATGTAAGCTACTACTCTTATATGAGCCAAGCTCTTCCACATTCCAATAAATCTTATACTTAAGTTTCCTTTATTTTAGAATCTAACAATGCCTTTCAACGGAGAGACTTTATTATTACCCAAACGTGAATTTCGATAGGCCAACGTCTTTGTTCGCATAGAACTCCGTTTCTTTTGTGTAGATTTCATGCCAATCTATATTTGGTCGAGGGTTTAATACTAGTTAAATATATAAACGTGGATAACGTGCTCAAAAGCATAAGTGCATCTTTAGTGAGAACATTGATGTCACGTATGTTAACGTGTAGGAGAGAGGGTTGAAATGAAAGAGAGATGCGACCAACAATGTAGGATTTTGTTATATTTGATACTAGTTCAGAACTCATATATTATATGTGTGGAATAAATAAAAAAGTTAAAATCATAGTTTTATTAATATTTTATTTTTTGGATGTTATTATCTATTGGTGAAACACAAATATAATGAATATTTTAAAGTTATAACACATAATAAATTATAAATTATTACTCTAGATGTAATATGTATTAATAAATTATTAAAATAACTATATTTATATTTTAGATGTTTAATAGTTTAGTTTTACTTATTTACAATAGTTATTATTTAATATGAGAGAGACAAGAATCACAAGTATATATATATTTGTTTTAATATATTTTAATTAAAAAGATAATCAATTAATTGTTTATATAATTTTTGTAGTTATTATGAGAGAGAGGCGAAAATCAAATAATTCTTTAAGTAAATAAACAATAATTATTTTTCTCAAACTTTTATTTTAAAAAAAAGTATGATTTTTTGTTTTTAAAGAGTGTGCTTTTTAATATAAAAAAGGTTTTTAATATATAAAATTATATATTTTTAATTTGAAAATGGTATGAGTAATATTATTAGTATTTAATGTTATTATTTATAATATAGAGAAATAAAAAAGTAAGTATAATGAGATCTACAATAGTTTCATCATTATTTTAGTTTTTTTAAAGATAGATAGATAGACTAAACACTCATTAAAAACATATTAAATTCAATGTAAAATAAACATGAACAGTTACAGTATAACATTTTAATACAAAATAATATTAAAATTATATATAGATAATAGTTCAAGAAATAAAACAGTTATACTATTTTTAACTCTCTTATGTAAATAATTTAATTTTTAAACATTCTTTTTAAGATTTTTTATAAAAAAATATTTTTTATAAAAATCTTGTTTTAAAAAAAATATGATTTGTATATATTTTAGAGTAAATTGCCGTTTACATCTCTGACGTTTGTTCATTTTAAATATTTGCATCCCTATGGTTTAAAAATTGTCATTCGGCCCCTGACATTTTATTTTTATTTCCATTTGAGTCCAACACACTAACGATGTTAGATTTTTCAGTTAAATTTAATGATATGACAAAAATACCCTTATTTAATACCCCTCATCCACACCCCACCCCTTTCATTTTCTCTCTATGTCTCTCTCTTCTCCCTTATGTCCACCACCACAACCACCACGGTTGCCGCACCACCACCGTCATCGCACCGCCGTTGTCGTTGCACCACCACCGCACCTCAACGACCAGTAAAACCACGACCACCCCTATCTCTGTTCTTCTATTCTTTTCTTTGTGTATATTTGTGATCGGTAGACCACAACCACCAAAATGTGAAATTATTGTTCTAGAGAAGCAAATCTAGTGGTGGTAGGGTGAAATGGGTGCAAAAGATCGGAACAATCATGACGACGATGAAGAAATCGAAGCAGATCTAGTGGTGGTAGGGTGAAATGGGTATTATTCTAGAGCTGCAGTTGAAATGGGTGCCTCTGAATCTATATAAGTAGCCGGAGACGACGCTGAAGAAATCGAAGCAGAAGATCGGAACAATCACGACCACGATGATGATTCAAGAACATTAATGGCGGAAGATGATAATTTGATGAAGAAAGTGGTGGAGCAGGAGTCGGAGTTGTTACCTTGTCACGCATCGGTGTCCCTGTTGCTCCTTAGTCGTCATTGTTCGGGACGCCGTGATTGCCGCCGTCGATAAAGGTGTGGGACCCCTGCAACGTGCTGTCGCCGTCGCTGCAGTTTAGCCGGAGGTGATGGTGATGGGGGCTGCGGTGGTGATTGTGATAGTGATGGGTGGCTGCGATGGTGGTGATAGGGTTGCGGTGATGGTGATAGGGTTGCAGTGGTGGTGATGATAGGGGTTGCGGTGGTGGTGATGGGGGCTGCGGTGGTGGTGATGAGGGGTTGTGGTGGTAGTGGTGATGGGGGCTGCGGTGGTGGTGATGGGGGGCTGTGGTGGTGGTGATGAGGGGTTGCGGTGGTGGTGATGAGGGGCTGTGAAAGTGGTGATGGTTAGTTGTCATGGTGGTGATGAAGGGTAGTTTAGTCTTTTTAACAATAATTTTAACAGGAAAACTAACGGTGTTAGTCATCTGTACTCAAATGGAAATAAAAATAAAACAACATATACTCAAATAAAGATAACATGAAACGTTGGGAGTCGGATGGCAATTTTGAAATCATAGGGATACAAATAGTTAAAATGAACAAAAGTCAGGGATTCAAATAGTTAAAATGAACAAACGTCAGGGATGCAAATGGGTATTTACTTTATATTTTATTTGTTTTAATAAGACTGTTTTAATACATTTCACCTGCTTATAATTTTTTTAAAAACAAACGATTTTAAAATATTTTGTTTAGAAAATGTTTAATGTTTTACAAAATTTCATATTATATAAAACTTTAGTTTTTTGTTATTTAGATTTTAATAGAAAGTTTTTCTTTTTAATTTCCTTCATAAAATCTATTTAAAAAAAACTAGTTTGATTTTTTAGAAAAAATAGATAAGAGAGAGAAATATAACAATTAATAAAGTTTATTTTTAATAAGAAAGAGAAATTTCTTTGAGTATTTAAATTGTTATACCATTCTTTTAGAAGGAAAATTAATGTGTGGATGTCTAGAAAACTAACAAATGGCAAGAACATAATTTAAGAGAATAACAATTCAGGACCGGCTTAACAGTTTTAGAAGCCCGAAGCGAAGTGTAAATCGGGGGCCTTATCTAACGGTTAATGTTATGAACCCTTCTTTTTTAGTTAGGCTTAAAAACAATAATAATAAACTAGAAAGTTTCTAGTTTGCAAAGTTACTATGTTGGGGAGTTAAATTTTCTTTGTTCTTTTCAAGAAACTTAGTTTGTATTATAATTTTTGATTTGACATAACGGCAAGAAATAAACTAATAACTAAAGATAAAAACTATAATTAACAAACTAATACCTAAATATAAAACAATAATCAAAGTATGCAATATCCCAAGCATGCAAATAGCTTGTTAATAGCCTTAATCCAATTAACCAACAATCCAAATTTGTAATGACTATAAAACAACATATATGTTAAGATTGTTGGAAGAATAATCCGTAATTTATATGTAATTCAAATCTATTATTAAATAATATCCTGAACATCAATTCACTAAACAATATATTGTACACAAATAACTTATATAATGGTTACCTAAAGGATAAAGTAATAAACAATAAAAGTCAACAAACTGTGATTAAAATCATAAACCTATTCACTAAACAAACTAAATTCTTAAGTCAAGAGATTGTAAATAAATGGTTCAAGGTATTCCTTTTAGCCTAAACACCTAAGTCGGATCACTAAACAACAGAATGCACGATGTAATTAAAATCATATGCTCCTAAACAATAGTAACATATTGTAATTCAAAACTCAAATCAATTAAAAATTGAGATTACAATTCCTCAAAAATTACAACTCCATTCATAAAATCAATACATACCTGAATAATTACACGCAAAACCCATTTCTGACTTCCGATGCGGATGAAACGAAACGGTGGTTAATAGGCGGCGAAGAGACAATGATTTTGTAGTTTGTGCTCATAAATGGAGAATTGGTGAACCGTAATACAGAAAGATGATTCGGTGGATCGCTAGTCGATGTTCAAAGATGGGATCACAAGAAGTATAAGAGAAAATCACAATTCAACTTTGGAAACACATCTGTCACTAACTTGTTGTAATTAGGTAACTAATGAATCGAATTCGGAGGTGTATTTCACTAATGGGTTTTGCTGGATCATCGCTGTACTTTGGAAATCCATACGTTGACGTAGCTTCACGATCTGAGGTGGTGTCTTCTTCTCCTTTACACTTGATAGAAACTAACAAACCCTTAAAATTTAGGGGCCCATGTTTTATGGAAGCCCCAAGCAACCTGTTTTGTTTGGGCTAACAAATGATAAAAAAACTTTATTTTATTAGAGGTTATAGATTATAGATATAAATTAAAATGTTATAGATTAATCTCAAGATTGTATCGTGATTAGATAGTAACTCTCAGAATATAAATTACTTTACATCATTAATGAACTAAATTTTGTTAATTATTGAAGGTCTAAAATATATAAAATTTTAAGATTATAATCAATTTACTAATATACTACAATGATCATGTAAGATCTGTATGGTAAAAAAAAGTAAATAAACATAACAAAAGTCGATAACTGTATAGTAAAAGATGACTATAAACAAAAAGTAGGCCATCAACACTTGCCTTAAATTAAGCTTTCTGTCTTTTAGGATAATATAAAAATATACATAACGGTTTAAAAGGTAGAAAAATAAAGTTAAAGAGGATTATTTAATTATTACACACGCTTATTCATAACTATTACATAATTAAAGAAATGAAATAATAACTTTGAACGAATGACGACAACTTTAATTGGCGTGAGAATATCTAACCTTTACAAAAGTCATTAATAATAATTAGGAGAAAAATGATATGTGATTATGGCTTTAGTTTGTTATGCCCCCTAAACTACACCCTAATGCATATTATATGCCAAAGGCCTTTTGGTATAATGAGGTATATCTAATTGTTTGAGTTTGAAATATTTAAAAGTTTTATGTTTCTAATTTAACGCTTTTTACCAATAGTGGTGGATTTCTTCATTTATGATATTTCTGGATGAGGCAGACCTAAGACGTCAACATTATCAAAGACAACTGACAACATGACATCTCATTCAAAAGACTCACTCGGGTAATGAGAGTAATTTCAAACGACATTTAAAAAAAAGAAAAAAACTACCGAATATATGGACATATACACACGTACAAGGTGTGTTCATTTAAGAACCAAGAACACACTAAGGTCTAAGAACCTCGAGAACATGTAATCGACATATGACGTTTACTTTAAGTGTGATACAGACCACCTACCTCCAACGTTTCATTAAATCATTAATGCATTACACAAAATGCTTTATGCACTTCTTGCACTTCTAAACTTAAAATTATTTACGAAAATAATATGTTTATGTATATGTGTGTGTGTGGCAAAGCTCAATGCACGAGCCTCCTGCATGCACAACGTACTGAGGGCATCAAGCCACCTGGATCAATTACATGTATCATTGTTTTATTTCTACCGAATATTTTTTACATAACTTGAACCTATGATTTTTCACAACAAAACAACCTTATCATTGTACACACACGTATAGACTCCATATATTCCATATGAAGCGTAGAAAGCCACAACACATGACAGACAAAATGCATATGCATCTTTATAATTAAAAATTATAATTACACATAATACATATATCATTCACACTCTCATAACAGTCTAAACACATGATGGATATATACTTATCCACGTATGTATATAATTACACACCATATATTTAG
The DNA here is from genome assembly GCA_025506515.1 of Flaveria trinervia. NCBI lineage: Eukaryota > Viridiplantae > Streptophyta > Magnoliopsida > Asterales > Asteraceae > Flaveria > Flaveria trinervia. Next base: position 83,146,236 of record CM046441.1, on the reverse strand, counting down.
GGCTGTTTGACAATTTTTGAATGATTAAGTGCTGAATCAATAAGAGGTCTGAACCATTAAGTGTTAAACCATTAAGAAGTCTGAACTATTAAGAACTAGTATATCGTTTACCTATTTAAAGAAAATGTCTGACAGTTCTTAACTATTTAGCATTAGATCTTTTAACCATTTAATATTAGTATAATGCTTAACCATTCAGAGGTAAATGTCTTAACCATTAAGACATTTGCTCGCGAAACAAATAGTTTGAACCATTCAGACATCTGTATTATTAAAAGACTGATTCAGATATTACTAAAAAACACCTTAACCTCTAATCTATTTAACTAAGATTCACAAGTAACAAAACCATATATTTATTTAACAAAACCCTATCAACTTTGTGAACTAGTTTGGTGAAAGATGATATCAAAATATAAGGGACCATATTGCAATCATAGCATAATAACAATACTTAAAGTGTAAAGTGTAAACCTAACATAGTTCATCATTCAACAACAAAATCATCTATATAATATTCAGAGATCAATCACACACATTCACACACTCTTCAGCTCATCGTCTCCAATACTCACATCATACTTCAAGAAACACAAAGACGTAAGATACCCACAATGGCTGAACAAACCACCGTCGCCGCCGTCGCCGATTCGCCGTTGAAGAGGCCGAGAGAAGAAGACGACAACGGCGCCGCCGTGTCGGAAATAAGTGGTCACATGTCGTCGGTGATTCCAGGGTGGTTTTCGGAAATTAGCCCAATGTGGCCTGGTAGGGTTTCTTTCAATTTGAAGTTACTGTTTGTGTTTATGATGTTAATTGCATGTGTTTCTTGTGGGAATTATATTTCAGATTGATTACTGAGCTTCTATGTTGAAGTTTTATGTAGATTTATGATAGGTTGTTGTGTAATTTGGTTGTGGGAATCTGGTGTCGAACTGGGATTTTATAGCGATTTAGGGTTTTAGAAAAAAAATGTTAAAAATTGAATTTTTTTTATTGAGGGTTTATGTAAGTGATACTCGTGAAGGAAGATTGATTCTTGTGCACAATATGTGTATTGGGATACTTTGGTTTGAACTTTTATCATGGTGATCGAAATCTTTTTGATAATTACAGCACATCTTCCGAAAATTGAAGCTTTAAATGCACTTATTTGATACTCATAAGTCAAAAGGTGGACTGTAATCATGAAATGTGGGTTGTACTTTAAGAGAAAAAAAAAAAGAAAAAGAAAGCATTATGGGCACATAAATCTTTGAATATGGTGCTTTTGTTTTGATGTTGAGTGATTACTTTCAGATGATTTCTGTATGACCTTACTGCTGTGATTGAGTTTATGTTGGAATATGTTTGATTCTGTAGTGTTGTCATTGGTTTCATAGAGGGTGTTTTTGAATGCGTATTAAATCTGTCTGTCTACTTATTAGTTTGGAAGACACAATTTCAAACTGCTTATTCAAAACAATAGAGTATAACACTAACAGAAAATCAGATACACAAATTGGATAAGCAATCCCAAACATCCTCAAAATAGCCTATTGTGTTGCAAAGTTTTAATAAGAAATGCAAGGCATGACACCCCGAATTGTGTGTTTGGCTCTCTTGAGAAAAAAAGTACCATACTTTATATCTTTTGTTGAGATGCAAGTATTTTGATGTTAATATGTTATACTAGTTGCTGAGCATATCCTTCATAATATGTATAAAAAGTTAATTTATCAGTATTGTTATTTGGTATGAACATATTAGTTGTAATGTACACGCTAACGATACTGCAGGGGAAGCGCATTCTTTGAAGGTGGAAAAAGTTTTGTTTCAGGGCAAATCTGATTACCAGGATGTTATGGTATTTCAGGTATTTGATATTTTATTTTTTTCACTTTGTTCAGTTGTCACTTTTGGATATAAGATATATGATGATTTTTGTTTCAGTCTGCAACATATGGGAAGGTTCTTGTTCTGGATGGAGTAATTCAACTTACTGAAAGAGATGAATGTGCGTATCAAGAAATGATTACTCATCTTCCTCTTTGTTCAATCCAAAATCCTAAAAAGGTTGTTCTTTTCTTACAACAATATACCTGCAATCTTTATTGGATAAATAGTGTTAAATTAATCATGGGTGATTGTTCATAACCATTAGCATAAACAAACGTTTCAAACTTGATTTACTTTATGATAATTTGTAGGTTTTGGTTGTTGGAGGAGGAGATGGTGGTGTATTGCGTGAAGTAGCTCGCCATTCTTCTGTTGAGCACATAGATATTTGTGAGATTGATAAGATGGTCGTTGATGTGAGTAATCTTGATCTTTTCAAAATTTTGAACTTCATTGGTTGTTACTGTAGTTTACTAATTACTACTATTATTAGTACCTTTTGTATTTGTTTTCCTTATGTACATCTTCTTTTATTTGTAGTTTTATACTTTATATTTCTCAAAAGAAGGTTTTTTGGGTCAGGGGTCTTGTTAATTTTTGAACTTTCTCAAGCAAAACGAGAGAATGTTTTTATATGGTATTAATCCTATTCAAATTAGAGGACTAATGTGACATATTTCATCCCAATCTTCAGGTTTCTAAGGAGTTTTTTCCTGATGTAGCTGTTGGGTATGAAGATCCACGTGTCAAACTTCACATAGGCGATGGTATATACATTAGTTACAATTTCATCGCCATTCTCATTTTTCAATACTTTTCTTAAAGGGATTGTTATGAATCTTGTAGGAGTTGCATTCTTGAAGGCTGCTCCTGAAGGAAGTTATGATGCTGTTATAGTCGATTCTTCTGATCCCATTGGTATACATACTCAGACCCACGTGCTCTATATGACTAGTTCAATATGCTGACATGGCAATTATACTTCAGGTCCCGCGCAAGAACTCTTTGAGAAGCCTTTTTTTGAGTCGGTCGCTAAAGCACTCGCCCAGGTGGTGTTGTGTGCACACAGGCTGAGAGCATATGGCTTCATATGCACATAATAGAAGATATTGTTGCGAATTGCCGCCAAGTTTTTAAAGGGTCAGTCAATTACGCGTGGACAACTGTTCCTACATATCCTAGGTAATCTCATGTTCCGTATGTTTTTTCATCAACTAACAAAATCATATTTTAATTAAAATTTTGTGTATGAAATATGAATGCAGTGGTGTTATTGGATTCATGTTATGCTCAACTGAGGGACCCGACGTTGACTTCAAGAACCCGATCAACCCAATAGACGAAAATGAGAATGAATGCAAATCTGTCGGGCCCTTGAAGTTCTACAACAAAGAGGTACTCAACTATTCATTTAGATGCCAAACTATCTTATGCGTTTCTGTTGAATTTGCACATAAGTCCATGAACTATAGTTTGTATGTTTAACTCACTAAACTGCTAAAAACTCAATGAAAAGGTTCCTTAGTAACGTTTAAGGGAATATCATGCAAAGAGAGGACCTTTTCTCGATTTTCAATGATTCTGCGTGCTTAATCACGTGAAAACTGACATTCTTAGGGAAGTCATCAAAAAACCATACATAACTTCAAATCAAACATGGTTAAGTACTATACTTTTATTAGATTTGGGACTATAATTGTAATAGTGGCGTGCGGAGACTTATGTGTGTATTCAACCGAAGCCCATAAGAGTTTTTACTATAGCTGCTAGTGTTTTTGTTATATGATGATGTATTTTGTGGGTAAAGCTTCATTTTTGTTGATGTTTTATTGATTATTTTGCATTATATAGATCCACAGAGCTGCTTTCTGTCTGCCTTCTTTTGCGAAGAAATTGATCGAAGCAAAAAGCGCCAAGTGATGGTGTACTGAAATAAAACCAGCGAGGATGGTAGAATGCGAGAATAGGTGTTGTCAGGTTTAAGATCATAGGTTTGATTGATATCGTTCAGTTGTCTTTGAGACCTTATTACAAGCAGTTGAGGGGTTTGTTTTTGTGTAAGGATTCTTATATTTGGTAGTATTTAATGGAGTTTTTGCTTCATGACTCAAATTTATGTTCAAATGTAGTGGATCTTCAAGATTTGATTCGACAGATAACTTTACTACATGTATAACTTTAAATGAACCAATCAAAACAAGCGAATGAAACAAACAAACGAACGAACACACACATTTGATGGAATGGTTTTTTTGTGTGTTTGTTAACTAATGCATTCATGTTTGTTACGTCTGTAGTCAATGTTCTACACAAAAAAAATGAACACAAAGTAACAATAAAAAGTAAACAACGATATCATTATATTCACATAATTCAACAATCTATAAGAAATTTAAAAAAGAGTAACAATATTTAAATTAAGGTCTAAATACCCTAAAATAATAATATAATAATACAGAAGCTCTACAAACAAGCATATGCAAACTTATACGTAAAAATGGGTCCATTAATATCACTGATAACAAATAATATATTTAAAAAAATATGTAAACAATATATACGATGAGCATAAACGAACATATATAAATAAACGAACATAAACGAACGTTTAGACATGTAAATGAATGAACTTGACAAGTGTTCGTGTTCATTCTTTGAGAACAAAGATTATCTTGTTCTTTTGTTTATTAATTAAACTTCTCAATTAAACGATTTATGAATTCACTATTCGATTATTTTACATGTCTGGCTACAGATGGAATAGAAACTGTAACATAGTTTCGTGTTTCCTGGGCCAGTATCGGTTCTGGGCTTAGGGCTATACGCACAGCACTTGACGGCCCAATAGATGTTGGGCCATGTTTGAAAATATCTTGCAATAAATGTCAGTATGGAGCACACATAACCGAACCGATGATGAATGCCGAAATATTGATAAAATGTTTTGTATGATTCTATAAAAAAATAAATAAGTAATAAGGGGATAATCATAAGTGAAACTTGAGCTTTAAAATGAGTTTTATTCGAAGCTTTTAATTGAATTGAGTTTTATTAACAATGTTTTATTCATTTACCCTGTTTTTATGTTTTTTAAACAGCCGGGTTTATAAAAAATATAAACTTCTGCTAGATACTTTGAAGTCTAGGATATATTGATATTACGAGAATAAAAAGAGGTGTTTCACTTTATGGTTTATATTTTGTCAAAAAGATATAAATAGAAAAACAATCTTTAGTATCAAACTTTATTGTAAAATGATTATATGATAGTGACTGAATTTATAGATAATCATATTTAATGACAAGGACGTGTTTATTAATTATTACAATATAAATTTAGTTTAGAAAACAATAAAAGAAGTCTACATAGATAATATTTTGTTGATATAGTGGGAAAGAGAAAGAGAGATGGTAACTCAAATAACCACCTTACATAACCCTTTTCTTTGTGTTCTATTATATCCACATAATCAATAATAATATTTATGAAAGAATATGAAATTCAATTCATACTTTGAAACTGGAAGGGAGAAATTGATCACAGGATTGAAAGCAACACAATTTTCCCAATTCAGATGTGAAATAGATGAACCCATTCATCTAACCAAATGCTTTTCAAATACTTTACTATAATTATACACTAAGTGACCAAGATTCTTAATAATCTTCATGGGAGACGTGCCTTTGTAATAGTAGATACAAAGTTAGACATAATCTTACAACAATTTTGATAACATTGTTGTATTCATCAAATTGTTTTTGTTTTTTTAAACGACTAATTGGATCATTGACAAATCACTACCTCACCCGATCATCTCCGATTCTTCATTACTCGAGTATGCAACTTGAGACCATACTCAGAAGGAAACTAATCATAAGTGTAAGATAACTCGCTTGCTTAACATGGATCCCCCTCTTTATTTTGTCACAGTTGAGACTTGAATCCAAAACTTATTCATATTTTAATTAAGTATCGGGGTATCTCATTTCAACTATTTGAGTTAAATATCATTGGTAAGAAAATATTATTTGCTTTAGAAAAATAAAATAATATACTTAAATTTAATAGAATGAAACTCTAACTTTATGATATATTTAAAAAATAAAAAGTATATTAAAAAATATAAAAATTGATACAAACATTTTAATTAAATAATAGAGTTTTCCAATTTTACAAATTTAAAGGTAGTTATCTCTTTTTCAGTAACTTATCATTGTAAAAATGTTAGTTAAGAAATTGATGTATATAATATACTTGTAAGAATGACACGTTAAATCAAATTATATTCGAAGATACCAAATATTGTGAGAAAAAGAACTATTTTTATAGATGTTTATAAGAATAACTATTTATGTGAAACAAAGAAGAAAAACAATGATCTGATTAATACATCCTCGTTCTTCTAATTAGGGACCAATATATTATCTACACTCGAATAAAATCAATTTTATAATTATTAAAAACATTTAAAAATATAATTAGATTGAAGACAATTAGCATCTTAGGATGAGGATGACCATACCACCATGTGCCATCCTTACTGTAAAGAGATGATTACAACAACCAAATGTAAAAAAGTTAGGGCTTTGAAATGACACATTTGTTGGAGACATTATAATTCAATCACAAAATTATTATTTAAATTATTGTTATTATTGCTATGGTTATTATTTTATTTCAATCATGGTTGGTTGTTGGGGAGAATGTTCCTTTAAATAACCCCCCATTCATGTTTGTTTCGGATAATTTAAAATAAGTAAAAGGAATGTTGTATAGAATGATATTCTTTAATTATTTAAGCTTCATTTACTAAACGTGCTCATATTACAATTTTCTTAATCATGTTAAGAAATATAAATCGACACACCTTTTACATGCACGACACATAAACTAGAGATGGAATTCATAGAAACATAGTGTGTTTTATCACTTCATTCGTTTTGATGCAAGTTTTCGGTTGAACTATTAACTATTTTTTTTTTAAAAATCAACAAATTACATAACATGTTAGGTTTGAGCGGTCAATCGTCAATCGCATGACCATTAGGGCGGTTTGACATGGTAATTTAGTAATTTTAAGGGGTTATTTGATTTGCTTCTGACCCGGTCAAAATGTCTGACCCACTAACCCGGTCAGACATTTTGGTCGATCAGCGTGTTTGATTATCACTTTTTCTCGTCTTACCCGGTCCGACACCACTAACCCGTGCCTATTTTTTCTCTTACCGATCAGATTTGAAGCAACCTCTTACCTGATCACCATCTTTTAACCGAGTAAAAAAAATCAAACAGCCCTTAAGACTCTTAGTTTGTGTTACATTTTAATGATTTGTTTTAATAGAGTCTAACAAAGATGGTAGAAGAGGGAATGGTTGATTCTTTGTCCTTTTAACAATCATCTCGGGTTCAAAACTCCTTTACATGTTTAGTTTATTGGTTTCTTTTTTTATTCTTTTTTACTTAAATTTTTTACGTTGTTTTTAAATTGTTTTTTTTTCTTGAGCGATTTTTCGCTCAATATTAGGAAAGTGCTCGATGTAATATATAATTTTTCCCACCTTTATCGAACAACCTTATTTAATCATTTTAATGTCACATGGGTAACAATGGTAAAAAAATGCATTGTTTTTCTTTTAAATTTTTTTAAAAATTGTTTTCTCATTGATTGGTTTTGTCGTTTCAATATTAGGTCATGTTTACGTTGCACCGTGCTAAGCATACTACTCTTTTCTACATATATTGAATCGTCGTAACTTCATACGCTTCTCTTATATACTTAATCACGTTAATATAACCACCGCATACGCGTAACAAAGTTCGCAAACACGTCACATCGCGTGGTTTAATTTCTAGTTATTACATATATATGTATATGCATAGATGCATATTCTAAACCTTCAACCGAACCATCAAACCTAAATTTTCAAATCATAAGAACCGTATAGATCATAAACAAACGAGACCAACCGATTTAATTTGTTTTGAGCGTTTTGGTTTTAACAGTTATCAAACACCCTAGCATAAATGATAATGCAAACAACGGATTTACGAAATTTTGTGGGATTTACATGCACCTTTACATACTTAAATTGTATGTATTCTGTTTTATACAACTTTTAAGTTTTGCCATTTTATGTATCTGACTTTTTATTACTTGTATACCGGTGATGTCACGTCGATCTATAATAATAATGTGACGACTTCTATGGATACGATGTTTGCAAAAATTAATGGTTACTGGGTAAAGAGGTCACTAACCCACTGGATATTTACTATTGCAATAATGAAAACTTTGTTACATTAAAAAAGCAAACTTTAGATTCGAATACATACGGTAAAAGAATATTAATGTCGTTTGTGTGGTAGTCATGAATGAAGAGGCCAAAGACCACTAATTGTAGCTTTGTAGGGTGTGTTTTTGGATGGTTTTTGACTCTACAGTTGTGGATAATTAGTAAATACATTTGCGTGTTGCAGCGGTGCTCTACGCGATATGATAAAGTATATGATACAATTGTCCCGATTAGTTTCTGGACTAAGTTAAATCGAAACGTAAAGTTACTTGAATTTATATCATC
>CM046441.1:82510279-82532779 GCA_025506515.1 Flaveria trinervia | reverse complement strand
GTATAATGCTTAACCATTCAGAGGTAAATGTCTTAACCATTCAGACATGTGTTGGCGAAACAAACAGTCTGAATTATTAAGTGCTGAACCATTCAGACATCTGAATCATTAAGAGGCTTATTAAAAAACTGTCAAACAGCCCCTTAGTTAGGTATAAAGAAAGGTAGACCTTGATTTTTTCGCTTTGGGCCTTGGAATAGGGTTATGATCTGAATTCCCATGTAGGCCCTGAAATAAATTTAGTTTCCATTGTCTTGAAGAGATGAAGAGTACTGTATTCCCTTTAGGCCCTGAAATAACTTTTTTGAACTCTAATCTTTTGGTTGCGGACTAGGTAAAGAGTTAAATGATTTTATTTATAACAATATATGTTATGTGTTTGCCAGGTAAATACTACCATGAATGTTCTGTAACAAAAGAAACACACATGTAATACAACACTTAACAAAATTAACAAGCATATTATAACAAGTTACAGTTATTCATAACTTTTGTGTATGTCGTAGGAAGTTGAGGCGATGATGCCACCTTATATGAGGGAAATGAAGAACGATGAAAGTTTTACACCATATGAGTTATTCTCTAAAGAAAACGAAGATCAAGTTTCCAAAGGATTGGAATGGATGAAGGACTGTATGGTTGTCGCCACACTTATTATCACTGTTGCATTCGCTGTAGCCTTTACGGTTCCAGGTGGCTACAAAGAAGAACATGGACTTCCTATCTTCCTTCATGAGCGTACCATGTTAGTTTTTGTTATTGCAGACGCCATTTCTTTGTTCTCATCTGCAACTTCACTCCTAGTGTTCTTGTCCATCCTTACATCTCATCATGATCAACGTGATTCCTATATTCATTACCCAGGAAACTGATGATAGGTCTACTAACATTGTTCATCTCCGTAGTAGCAATGATGGTGACTTTTAGCGCCAGTTTCTTCTGCTATATCACAAAGGATTGAAATGGGTACCGATCTTTATTGCTGGAGTTGCTAGCATACCGGTCATTGCATTTGCAACATTGCAATTTCCTCTTTGGGTCGATATGTTTCGCTCTATGTATGATTCTCATTATCTGTTTAATCCCAAGAAACATGTGCTTTACACCACAAAACCGAGGGTAATGTTCTGATAACTCTCCTTGCTACTCATGGTTCCCATGCATGTAAAGCGCTATTGCAAAGATGCTTTTCAAGAGATGTTTGTGTGCATTGAATCAGTTGTACGCATTTCGTTTTACTGCTTTCCATGTATTGTTTATCTTTGTCGTCTATGAATTCCACCTTGTGTTTCTAGCTGCTGCAACTGTATTGCTAATCTTTTTTATGATTACTATATTTATTAAAAATATGTATTTTAATTTAATTCACAATATATGTTTATCGCAGTGATTTCTAGACAGGAGCGCACGGCCGGTTGAACCGGTCTGACCGGGAATCGGAGGGTGGGCCGAACCGGTTCAGGGCAGTTCGTTTTGGAGTAGTTGGACCGGCCGGTTCGTCCCGAACCGGTAGTCGGGCAACCGGACCTGGATTTTGAAAAAAAAATTAGAGTAACAACGAAGGGTTGAATAATAAATTAGTATGTTGGATATAAGATTATTGTTAAATTATATATATATATAGTTATAAAATACACACATAAATTACTTATATTAAATTATATGTATAACTATATATATAATTATATATATATAATTATAATATTATCCAGTTCTTAATCCAGTCCAACCATCAAACTAGTAATACGTCCGATTCGACGTCCGATTCAATTTAAAAACATTGGTTAATCATCATTCATTGTTGGTAAATTTACTATTAGATATGTTTTATCTATTGGGTAGTAGTTTTTATCTGTCATGATGCCATATTATAGATCCAGAAATCAACATTAGAAAATAAGCAGTTTTTGATGCTTCTCCAAACAATTCCACAATATCTAATATGTTTTCTTAGAACACCTAACTCAAAACATTCGTCAACTCAACTACCTATTTTCAAATCTATACTAATGTCCATATATCATTAGATAGAATCCTCAGTCAGTCATTTGATAAGAAACATCTATACTATAAACCATGACAAATATACTTGAAGCTCTTTAGTAAATATTAGAAGCACTTTGATAAATATCGTAAGAACACTCACAGTGGAGTCCTTAAAATATGCGAGTATGTTTGGTATATTATATGGAATGGTTTTAAATGATTGTGACTGAAGGAGTGAGAAAATATTATTACGGATTAGTATTTGAAGAATCACTGTTCAATCCTTATAATTTTTTTAATATTTTTTAAAGTGATTGTGAGTGAAGTAGAGAGAAAAAATAATGATAATGATATAAAATGTATTATTTTATTAAAAATGAGAAAGAATATGTAATGATTTTTAATGTAATTATATAGATAAAAATAAAAAAGTTATTGCGAATGCTAACGTAAGTCCAATCCATCTACATGACGACGATCAAATAGAAGCCCAAGATGCAATGAGATTGTTTATGGTTTACTATTATATGCTAGTATCATCCATCATCGAAGCTGAAGCATTAATATATAGTTAAAACCTATAGCATATTTACTTTCAATAGTTACGCGGTTATCAAACCTTTTTTATCAACAATTTTTATTTATAATAAACATACTCTTGCACTCCATTAAGAATTTAAACTCATATTAATTTTATAATAGACAATAATAATGTCATTAGGTTATAAAAGCCCTTATATTAAAATAAAATCTGAAAGTGTCTATGTCAATTTCATTTGGCAAAACAAAAGTTAATTTTACCCATTATAATTTAGATGCTATATCTAAAAGAGAAGTATTATTTGTCGAAAGAGAAACTTATTTTAGATTCTATTTCTAAAAGAGAAGTATTATTTGTCGAAAGAGAAACTAAATTAAGGTCATGGATTAAAAACTTGGTCCGGGTAGAAATCTTTTTATTCTCATAAAAGAATAAGTAAATGGACGCGTTTTAGCATCACATTTATTTTCATCGATATTTTCTCACTCCTCTCTCTTATTAAATAACAATATTAATTACTAAAACTATTATTTAAATTTTTTAGGTTACTTTTATTTTTTTATTAATCAAGAAAGAGATCTATTCTATTCTAAAGAAAAAATTTATAAAATAAGGAATTTTCTAACACGCAAAAATTTTCTTAAAAATATAAAATATTTTACAATTAGTGTTTTTGAAAGTAAACTTTTTATAAACTAAAAATAATTAAAATTGGGATATATAATAAGAAAAAATTTAAAATGATTTTTTAAACACTTGTTTTGAAATAAAATGATTATTAAACATAACAAAATCATTTAAAAACAAAAGTTTAAAAAATAATATCATTTTTTTATTACTTATAGTTTTTACTCTTACATAACTTAATCATATCTATTTTATAAATTTGTTTTATAATTAAGAATTTATCAATCTATTCAATAGTTTATTTACTTAGATAATGTAATACACATGTTATTAAAACTAGTATAGGTAATATATGTGAGGTGTCTTATTTTTATTTTTTTATTTAAAATAACGACTTAATTACACGTACGGATCGTTCCTGTGATTAGCTCTGATTTCACTTTTGATCTCTAACTTTTTGAAATTACAAGGTTGGTTCAAACTTTGCACAAACGTAATAAAGATGGTCTCTAAAACTGATAGAAGTTAACTTTGATTGTTAATAAATTTTTTAAATAACTAAAATACCTTTGTATTAAGAGATGGTCCCCACCTGTATCATCATCCTCCAACCCACCCGCCACCACCTTCATCCACCATTATCACTAACGAACATCACCAAATCAAATGATATCTTCACCAGTGACCCGTCACCACCATACTTCCTTTCACCCACCTGTCTTGCTCGACCCATCCAACAACATCACCATCGCCACCGTTGCACCACCACATCGCACCCCTCCACTCTCGTTGACCACCTTCGAGAATAATAAACCAGATCTGCTTATGCTATCGTTGACCACATTAGCATATTTACCAGATCGAGATAAGACTGAGATTATGGTAGTCGGGAACCAAGGTGCGAGCCATCTAGCCGGCTTCCCTCACCGCGACAGCCAGGTGTGAAGAGGTGCGAGACTATGGCCGAGGTGCAGGTGGAGTCGTGGTTGGAGTTGAACGTTGGAAGGGGTATTAAAAGGATAGCCATTAAGGCTCATTAAAATTACTTTTTTTCCTATATATACCCATCTCTAATTTATACAAACCATCTCATTTCATTTATTGTCTCTCTAACATTTTTATTAAAAATTACTTTGTCTCAATCATTGAATGGAGTTCCTTCTCATGTGAATCTTTTGAAGAAGATGAAATCATTTTTGAAATGAAAAATGAGGTGTTTTTTAACAAAGAGAATACGTTAAAGGTATAGCCGAATTCACCAATTTTCCATAGGTTAGCGTTGCTCTTCGACAACTAGCATACACTGTTAATTCGGACGCGTTGGACGAGTATTTACAAATGTCCAATAAAATTGTGCGCGATTCACTTGAAAATTTTTATCAAGGTATATAATTATTTCGAGTTTTTTTCAAATAGATGTAGATTGTAAAATTATTTACTAATATAGTGTAGCTAGAAAAATATAAACTAAAATATGTATTTTTTTAATTTTTTGTTTGTTGCTTCTATTCTCATTAGATATTTTAGAAAGCATACATGTTTTTTAACTCTTTCTAGAGATGTTTATATAAAAATGTTTTTTAACAGAACTTCTTTTAGCTTAAATTTTTTTTAGTTTCTTCTAAATTTTTTTCCAAAAGCGTTTTTCTAATATAATGGTATTAAGAAAGAAAATTAGTCGCGATGAAGAGAGGGAATTATTTGAGAGGCTTCAGAGTGTTTCAGGTGGAATTGAGTTCGATAGAAGCTTAAGATTAGTTAAATGTTCGATCATAATACATTTAATTTGATTATTATTGAGTTTTAATGTTTGAACGGCTCTATGATTAAAAGCTGTGGTTACTCGGATTGTTTGGGATCCATAATCGTTGTTTAACTCGATTAAAGGTCGTAATTGTGTTCGAATCATCCTCACGAATCGTTTGGTGTCTTGTGGTTCTTCATTCGCGGTCATTTGACCGGTTTTAGGGTTCGCCGGCGAGCGGCTGGAAAATCGGGAAAAACGAAATGTGGATAGGGGTTGGTTATGTAATTTTAAAAATTACACATAGGCCCTGCAGTATGAATTGTTATATTTTATGCCAATAACTTTCATTTAAAGTTTTAAAATGACAAAACAAATCCCTGAACTTAATAATCTTTAGGTTTAAACATTTTTGCATTTAGTAGCTTTTATATATTATTAATAAATATTTATTATGTGTCACACCCTCAAAATCCCCGTGCGGAGTTTTACCGCGAGGCGTGTGAACAAACCAGGATCAAAGTCAATAGTTACTCAGAACGACTCTATATGCCTTAATTTAAATAAAATCAACCAAAGTACAAACTTTAAACTATGCGGAAGCATTTTGTAAAACAACCCAAGGAAATAAAAAGGTATACTATGGCAAAACATGTGCCAACCCAAAAGAGTAAACATTAACCATTAAATGATAAAAATGTCTTGAAAACGAGTTTTAGAATGCAAGTGAAACCATGTAATGCTCCTAATGGCAAGCAAGCTAATGATCTGAGAATAGCATACTAAAATGTCAACACAATGGTTGGTGAGTTCAAGAGTGATATTCAAACATAAACAGTTTAATAATATAGATATAAAAGTAGTGTATTGTAACATATAGCTAGTCCATTAACAAATAATATTTTCATAGTGATTTCGCAATTGAAGCTGACTGTGTTACGTTGTTGCCTCCTGTCACGACTTAACCGGTCGTGACAATGTTCAATAGGACAAATTGCACCCAGTTGACCTCGAGTCACACAGGTGGGGCTCATCAGACCCAGTAGTACTACCCAAATTTCTCCGCTATTCAATATTAACAATTCGAAAGTGTGAGGACTTTTCCATGATATCAACACTATTAATATTATACACAACTTGAATATATAAAGCGTTGTTATTTACCAGTATGCTATCTCCCCCAAAGAGATTAAATACGGAGTGGGGCATGAACTCACCTGATATGCGTAATAGATACTTAGAGTTTTACTTGACAGACAGATTGGACAGACAACCTTCAGTGGTTACCTAGATCATATAAGTACGTGAGTACGTGTAATAGAGAACATGTGAAACCCTAAGTACACTACAACCAAGGACTCAAGATTGCAGCAAAACAGACACGTTTGACCCAGTTGACCCGTTTGACCCGTTGGTGACTTTATGTTTTGCAAACCATTCAAGCAATCATACACATATATCATACATGGTTAACATTCTAATAGATCATATGTATGCTATATTATCTAGGTGTATCACTTAGATCATCATACAACCAAGTATCATACAAGTCATGCGAATCTAGAACGTTAATATATCCACAAGTTATAACACAACCAATATACCACACAAAGATCAAATCACGCACCACATGCCATATGAAGCCACTCACGACTTCACATCCTAAACCCTGCCAATCCTACCAAGTAGGGGCCTCAGATTTGCACGCGTGTATGATGATCATAATCATATTCATTAACCATGTTCATTGCATTCAACAAACATCACAACAATCAATTTCCAGTCTCAAACATGATGTCATAACTACTAATCTACATCAACATCATACATGATCATCAAAGTCCAAACATCACCCATGATTATCCAAGCATCCCATACAACTAATTTAACATGTTCTATCACATTAGAATTCATCCATGAACTTACTAACATGCTCCTAACATTCCAAACATGTTCAAACTATCATCCTTCAAACTTTGTGCAAATAAATTTTCCGTTTTGGGAAAGCACATCCCAAAATCTATCAAACTTCAAATGCATTCATGAATTCATTAATAATATACCAATTCAAGTTCATATCTAACATCTAAGCATTATCAACAACATCCAAACATCATAACTCATCAATTCATATCCTAAAAAGTTACTATCTTTAGTAATGTATGAACTATAACATGTGTTCTTGAATTCCCAATGATCACAACAACAATCTAACATCTAATTATCACTATGAACACATCCATAACATCAATTCATCAATTAATTACATGCAAAATAAAGTTACTATTATTAGTAAGCTATGAACACCAACTCAATTCATCAATTTCTTGCAACATCAACGTATCCTAACATTCATACAACCTACAAATCATCATACATTCATCAAACAATCATCAACTTCACATAATCATGCTAATTTCGAATTAGGGTTTGCATAAAACCAAAGTTCATGATCAATCCACTAAAAACATACAATTCATGCATAATCAACGTTAAACAACATGTATTCAATCCAACTAACATATTAACATAATCAAACAACATCAATTTCGACTCCATGAACCACATTCACGAATTTAGGTTCGGCCATAACATAATTCCATAAAAACTTGTAAAATCTAACCTTAAAAGTGTGTTAACTTGCAATTGAGAATTCCACGTGTTCTATTGCTTGAAATCGACAAAAACCGAGGCTTAGAGGCTTGTTCTTGTCGAATTCAAAGTGGGAGAAGGTTGAGAGTGGGTGTGCGGCCGAATGGGGGTGGGGATTAGGGTTTGGGGTGTTTTGTTTAATTTTAATTCCATATTTATCCTTTAAGCCCTTGTAATTTGTACTTTATCAAAACTAGACTTTAAACTCTTTGTAAAGTGTTTTTAAATTAATATAAGGATATAAACTAATAAAAATCATTATATATTTTATCTTTATAAAAACACAAGGCATACGTATAATAGGCACGTTTCCGCGTTACGCGATAAAATTCACGTTAACATTTAAATTGTGTAAACACATAAGCATAACATAATAATCATCTAATCAATTAGATTATCAATAATGTAACATTATTAATTATTATTAGTCACCAACGTTAAACGACAACTAGTGTGTGTTTACGACACGTGTATGCAAAACTTAACGGAACTAACGGAGTTTGATAACGGAAATTTACCGGATGTCACATTATCCCCATGTTGAAAGAATTTCCGTCTCGAAAATTGTGTTACATGGTGAGAGTGTTCCATCACTGGTCTACTGTATTGGCACACAGAAATCGAAATCGAGTGAGTTTTGGATGAGTTGTCACATCATCCCCATGTTGAAAGAAATTTCGTCCCGAAATTTAAATTAATACCTTCATCTGCTGGCATCGCCTTTTCGAATAGTTGAGGGTACTTAAGCTTCATTTGATCTTCTCGTTCCCATGTGAATTCCGGTCCACGTCGCGAATTCCAACGGATTTTGACAATGGATATATTGCTTTGCTTAAGTGTGTTCACCTCACGGTCCATCACCTCGACTAGTTCTTCGATAAAATGCAATTGTTCATCCACTTGAACTTCTTCTGGTGATACGACCATTGTTTCATCGGTTATGCACTTCTTTAGGTTTGACACGTGAAATACATCATGGATTCCACTTAGCAAATCAGGTAGGGCTAGTCGATAGGCCACTGGACCTATTCTTTCCACTATTTCAAATGGTCCAACGTACCTCGGATTTAGTTTCCCTCGCTTACCAAACCGAACTACGCCTTTCCATGGTGAGACTTTCAACAAAACCTTGTCACCAACCTGAAACTCTAAAGGTTTCCGTCTCTTGTCAGCATAACTCTTTTGTCTGTCTCGCGCTGCAGCCATACGGTTCCATATTGCACAATCTTCTCGGTTGTTTCATGAATTAACTCGGGACCTGTTAGCTGCTATCACCAATTTCTGCCCAGCAAACTGGTGATCGACATTTTCCCATACAGCGCCTCGAAAGGTGTTGCCTGTATAATAGTATGATAACTGTTGTTATAAGAAAACTTCACCAATGGCAGGTGAATTTCCCAGTTATTCTTGAAGTCAATCACACAAGCACGTAGCATATCCTCCAACGTCTGTATGGTACGCTCACTCTGGCCATCCGTCTGTGGTGTGATATGAAGTACTCATATCTAATCGTGTACCCAAAGATTTCTGCAATGATTCCAGAAATGTGACGTGAAACGAGCGTCGCGGTCGGAAATAATTGAGATCGGTACACCGTGTCTGAAACGATCTCTTTAGGTACAGTCGGTTAATTTCTCCATCTTGTCAGTTTCCTTAATGCAAGGAAGTGAGCAGACTTTGTCAATCGATCCACAATAACCATATCATGTCACAACAGTACTAGTCCGGGGTAACTTAGTAATAAAATCCATG
Source organism: Flaveria trinervia (assembly GCA_025506515.1). Lineage (NCBI taxonomy): Eukaryota > Viridiplantae > Streptophyta > Magnoliopsida > Asterales > Asteraceae > Flaveria > Flaveria trinervia. The sequence continues at coordinate 82,523,477 of CM046441.1, read as the reverse complement.
GAGATCTTTCATATTTCCACATTGGTATCTCAGGTTGTTGTAACAGTCCGGATGGTTTTTGATATTCCACTTTTACTTTTGAGCAGGTCAAACACTTGTTCACATACGTAGCTACATCCGCTTTCATGTTAGGCCACCAGTAGTGCGCCTTTAGGTCATGATACATCTTGTCGGATCCATATGTATAGAATACTTAGATTTGTGTTCCTCGCTCATAACTAAATCTCTCAGATTTCCATAAACAGACACCAAAGTCTATCCATGAAATACCAAATTCCATCCTCTTTCACCACTAGTTGTTTATTCATTCCCCTTAACGACTCAGAACCAACATTTTCTGCTTTTAAAGCTTCTATCTGCGCCTCCTTAACTTGTTCGGGCAGTTGGGTACTGATAGTAAGCTGTAAAGCTCGCACCCGTCGGGGTTTAGCTGTTTCCTTCCTGCTTAGGGCATTGGCAACTACGTTCGCCTTTTCCGGATGATACTTAATAGCGCAATCATAATCATTTAGTAGTTCCACCCAACGTCGCTGCCTCATATTCAACTCTTTTTGCTCGAAGATATGTTGAAGACTCTTGTGATCGGTGTAGATGGTGCACTTGGTACCGTATAAGTAATGTGTCCAGATCTTGAAGGCAAAAACACTGCACCAATTCTAAGTCATGGGTGGTATAGTTCTTCTCATGAACCTTTAGTTGTCTCGAGGCGTAGGCTATCACCTTTTCTCGTTGCATCAAGACACAACCCAATCCTTGAATGGATGCATCGCAATACACCACAAAGTCATCTATTCCCTCTGGTAATGCTAATATCGGGGCAGTACTGAGTTTTTGTTTTAACAATGGGAAAGCTGATTCTTGACTCTCACTCCATTTGTATGTCGTTCCATTGTGAGTCAAGGCCGTGAGAGGTTGTGCGATCTTAGAAAATCCTTCTATGAATCGTCGGTAATATCCTGCTAATCCCAAAAATTGTCTTATCTCGCTCGGAGTTTTGGGTGTAGTCCAATTCTTTATCGCCTCAATTTTGGCAGGATCAACATGTATCCCTTTCTCATTAACAATATGACCTAGGAATTGCACTTCTCTTATCCAAAAGTCACACTTTAAGAATTTGGCATACAGCTGCTCATTTTTCAATAGTTCTAAGATCATTCGTAAGTGCTCTTCATGCTCCTCTTTGGTTCTAGAATATATCAGTATATCATCGACAAACACAATGACGAACCGATCAAGATAGGGTTTGCACACGCGGTTCATGAGGTCCATGAACACAGCAGGTGCGTTAGTCAACCCAAAAGGCATGACCAAGAACTCATAATGACCATAACGAGTACGAAATGCAGTATTGGGAATGTCTTCTTCTCGAACTCTAAGTTGATGATAACCAGATCTCAAGTCAATCTTCGAATAATAGCTTGATCCTTGAAGCTGATCGAACAAGTCATCGATACGAGGTAAAGGATATCGGTTCTTGATTGTTACTTTGTTTAATGTGCCATCCTTCTTCTTAACAAAAAGAACAGGAGCTCCCCAAGGTGATGTGCTAGGTCGAATAAAGCCCTTATCTAAAAGCTCCTGAAGTTGTGATGACAACTCTTGTAGCTCGTTTGGTGCTAATCGATAAGGTGCCCTAGCAATCGGAGCTGCGCCGGGAGTCACTCAATCTGGAATTCCACTTGGCGTGAGGTGGTAATCCAGGAAGATCCTCTGGAAAAACCTCTGGAAAATCGCGTACTATGGGAATATCCTCCATCTCCTCCTTTCTTCTGCCTGCTTATCGGTTACAACTGCTAGAATAGCCACACGACCCTTTCGTAATAGCTTTTGAGCTTTCATGTATGAGATGATGCCTATCACAACACCACTCCTATCACCTCTGACGGTAAGGATTTGTCACCAACAGGGATTCGTATGATCTTCTCATGACATATGACTTCCGCTTGCTTGCTAGAGTGCCAATCCATGCCTATCACAACATCAAAACTCCCCAGCGTAACAGACATAAGATCTATAGCGAAAGTATGACCAGCAATTTCTATCTTACAGTCTTTAAGGATATGTGTTACATGGATCTGTTTACCGTCGGCTAATTCCACAGTGTATTTAGATTCTAAAGTAGAGGGTATATCACTTAAAAGACTACAGAACTTCAAGGACACGAAACTCCTATCGGCTCCATATCAAATAGTACCGTAGCAAAGCAACCATTACAGAGAATCTACCAATAACAGTTGTGGGATCATTTAGAGCCTCACCTAAGCCAATGACGAAGGCTCTCCCCTTGGCTCCATCTTTATTGCCGCCATTACCAGTACCATTTCCACCGTTGTTGTTATTACTATTGTTGTTGTTGTTGTTGTTATTGCCATTACCATTTCTCCTTAGTTGTGGGCAATTTCGCCTGTAATACCCTTCTTTCCAACATTCAAAACAACCTTTGGGAGTTTCTTGAGGTTGTTGTGGCCTCCTTACCAGCTCACCACGACAATCCTAGCGGTGTGTCCAATTTTTCCACAACGTTGACACTTGAAGTTATCACACCTTCCCACATGATGGTAATTACACCGAGTGCACTTCAGATGTTTACCACCATAACCACTGGGTCCTTGATTATTTGCAGGCGTTTGGTTGAAGTTATGGTTATTGTCGAACCTCCGTTGCTGCTGAACTGGCTGTTGTTGTTGTTGAGGTTGAGGTTGACCGCTAGAAGATGATGATGCTTTGGTGTTGTTGGCATTATCCCACTTTCTTTGTTGTCGGGCACGCTCGCGCCACAGCGCCCTATTTGGGTAGACGTCCTTGCTCCACATTGGTCAATTAGCCTGTGAGCTAGCTGGATGGCTTGCTGAATTGTGGTTGGGTTGGAAGCAGTTACCATACTTTGGATTTCGGGTACTAATCCCCGTATGTAATGCTCCACCCTCTTGTGCACCTCATTCACCATTCCCGGGCACAAAGTTGCTAGTTCATGGGTTCTGGTGGTGTAGCCTCGATTTCCGAGCCCTGCATCTTCAGTTGCCAGAACTCCATCTCTAACTTCTGCACTTCATTGCGAGACAGTACTCCTCAGTCATCATTGTTTTAAACTCATCCCATGGAAGCACATTCGCCATCGCTTGTCCTAGCATCTGGACTTGCGCGTTCCACCAAGACAGAGCAGCACCCTCCAAAGTCCCGGTGGCATACTTCACTTGATCCGCAGGTGGACAGTTACATTGGAGAAGACAGACTCAGTCTTCTCGAACCATCGTACAAGCCCTACAGCACCCTCTATACCCTGTAGGTGTGTGGTTTACAGTCCATAAAGGACTTGTAGGTACACACTGGTGGTCTTGTTTTAACACAACGCATATTAATCAGACATCCCATACAGTTATGTAGGATATCAGATTTGTCTTTCTATCATTCTTTACCTGCTGGCTGACCCGCGTGGGCAGTAGCCACTGCCGCCTGAACATGCTCATTAATTAGAGCAGCCAATTCTGCGGGGGTCATGTCAATAGCACCACCGCCCTGTTCTCCGTGCCACGTCCACGTCCGCGTCCATGACCACGTCCACGTCCACGTCCACGGGCGTCCATTCTTTTCACTTTACATTCACAAATACAATAATGAGTAACATCAAACACATTTATCTCATTGAAGCACAGTAAATAGTAAATAAAAGAAATAATGAATCATCACAACCACAACATTCATAACAAAAATAATAACCAAAGTAAATAAAATATAAATGAGTCACAATGTATTTATCAATGTTAAAATTTAAGTTTGTCGTTCGTGTGAGGAAACAACCCTTCCCACATAGGTTTCAGAAAGAAAACACTGCGTAGTCTAAGTCATATAAAGAAAATCAATCGACAACATCTGACCCATCACTGTCATCCTCCATCTCCACCGGTTCCTCCTCCTCGGGTTCCTCCTCGGGTTCCTCATCCTCAGGGTCTGCTGCAGGAGCAGGAGCTATAGCAATCTGAAGTGCTGCTAGTTAAGCTTCTAAAATAGCAATCTTATTATCGGCTACGGCGTTCCACTGTTCACGAGCAGTCACACGCCCTCGGAGTGCCATGAGACCATCTTGCATATGGTAACACCCGTTTAGGGTCTTCCCGTGTTGTTCCTCGAGTTCATCCAGTTGATGTCTCAATTTGTACACCTCTTGCTGCAGTGTACAGACATCACCCGTGAGCCGCCTGACTCGATGCTGCTTAGTGTCCAGTGCAGCCACTAGTGCAGCGATCAGTTGCTCGTTGGACTGCACTGTCCGTGGGAGTGAAGGTATTGGTTGGTCGACATTGTTCCTAGTCCTGGGCCTCGGGACAGGTACGCGCTCCCTAAACATAATATGATCAATGAATCTAGGATAGAAACTCCAGTCTCGTGGAAGGTCACGCTTCATCAATGCAAAAGGTTGATCCTAGTCAATCTCCTCTCGAGGATAAGCTAGTCGGGGCCAATCGAATCCATTGTCAGGTACAGGTGCGGGAGGTAGGGATTCAGATCGTGAAGGTGATACAGGTCGCTTACCCGGGGCTCCCGATGATGATGCCATGCTGCAGAGAGTGTGACGTGTATGCCAATGAGTATACAGTAGATGAGAATAAGGCACAGGTAACTAATTAACTGTGTGCGTTATAGTCTAGTGTGTATGCAACCTAGTTCCCTATAACCAATGGTTCTGATACCAATCTGTCACACCCTCAAAATCCACGTGCGGAGTTTTACCGCGAGGCGTGTGAACAAACCAGGATCACAGTCAATAGTTACTCAGAACGAATCTATATGCCTTAATTTAAATAAAATCAACCAAAGTACAAACTTTAAACTGTGCGGAAGCGTTTTGTAAAACAACCCAAGGAAATAAAAATGTATACTATGGCAAAACATGTGCCAACCCAAAAGAGTAAACATTAACCATTAAATGATAAAAAATGTCTTGAAGACCGAGTCTTAGAATGCAAGTGAAACCATGTAGTGCTCCTAATGGCAAGCAAGCTAATGACCTGAGAATAGCATACTAAAATGTCAACACAATGGTTGGTGAGTTCAAGAGTGATATTCAAACATAAACAGTTTAATAACATAGATATAAAAGTAGTGCATTATAACAGATAGCTAGTCCATTAACAATAAATATTAATTCATAGTGATTTCGCAATTGAAGCTGACTGTGTTACGTTGTTGCCTCCTGTCACGACTTAACAGGTCGTGACAATGTTCAATAGGACACATTTCACCCAGTTGACCTCGAGTCACACCGGTGGGGCTCGTCAGACCCAGTAGTACTACCTAAATTTCCCCGCTATTCAATATTAACAATTCGAAAGTGTGAGGACTTTTCCATGATATCAACACTATATTAATATTATACACAACTTGAATATATAAAGCGTTTGTGATTTACCAGTATGCTATCTCCCCCAAAAGAGATTAAATACGGGGTGGGGCATGAACTCACCTGATATGCGTAATAGATACTTAGAGTTTTACTTGACAACAGATTGATTGGACAGACAACCTTCAGTGGTTACCTAGATCATATAAGTACGTGAGTACGTGTAAATAGAGAACATGTGAAACCCTAAGTACACTACAACCAAGGACTCAAGATTGCAGCAAACAGACACGTTTGACCCAGTTGACCCGTTTGACCCGTGGTGACTTTATGTTTTGCAAACCATTCAAGCAATCATACACATATCATACATGGTTAACATTCTAATAGATCATATGTATGCTATATTATATAGGTGTATCACTGATCATCATACAACCAAGTATCATACAAGTCATGCGAATCTAGAACGTAATATATCCGCAAGTTTTAACACAACCAATATACCACACAAAGATCAAATCACGCACCACATGCCATATGAAGCCACTCACGACTTCACATCCTAAACCCTGCCAATCCTACCAAGTAAGGGCCTCAGATTTGCACGGTGTATGATGATCATAATCATATTCTTAACCATGTTCATTGCATTCAACAAACATCACAACAATCAATTTCCAGTCCCAAACATGATGTCCTAACTACTAATCTACATCAACATCATACATTCATCAAAGTCCAAACATCACCCATGATTATCCAAGCATCCCATACAACTAATTTAACATGTTCTATCACATTAGAATTCATCCATGAACTTACTAACATGCTCCTAACATTCCAAACATGTTCAAACTATCATCCTTCAACTTTGTGCAAATAAATTTTCCGTTTTGGGAAAGCACATCCCAAAATCTATCAAACTTCAATGCTTCATGAATTCATTATAATATACCAATTCAAGTTCATATCTAACATCTAAGCATTATCAACAACATCCAAACAGCATAACTCATCAATTCATATCCTAAAAAGTTACTATCTTTAGTAATGTATGAACTATAACATGTGTTCTTGAATTCCCAATGATCACAACAACAATCTAACATCTATTATCACTATGAACACATCATAACATCAATTCATCAATATTCAACATTACATGCAAAATAAAGTTACTATTATTAGTAAGCTATGAACACCAACTTCAATTCATCAATTTCTTGCAAATCAACGTATCCTAACATTCATACAACCTACAAATCATCATACATTCATCAAACACATCAACTTCACATAATCATGCTAATTTCGAATTAGGGTTTGCATAAAACCAAAGTTCATGATCAATCCACTAAAAACATACAATTCATGCATAATCAACGTTAAACAACATGTATTCAATCCAACTAACATATTAACATAATCAAACAACATCAATTTCGACTCCATGAACACCCATTCACGAATTTAGGTTCGGCCATAACAATAATTCCATAAAAACTTGTAAAATCTAACCTTTAAACGTGTGTTAACTTGCAATTGAGAATTCCAACGTGTTCTATTGCTTGAAATCGAACAAAACCGAGGCTTAGAGGCTTGTTCTTGGTCGAATTCAAAGTGGGAGAAGGTTGAGAGTGGGTGTCGCGGCCGAATGGGGGTGGGGATTAGGTGTTTTGTTAATTTTAATTTCCAATTTTATCCTTTAAGCCCTTGTAATTGTACTTTATCAAAACTAGACTTTAACTCTTTGTAAGTGTTTTTAACTTATTAATATAAGGATATAAACTAATAAAAATCATTATATATTTTATCTTTATAAAAACACAAGGCATACGTATAAATAGGCACGTTTCCGCGTTACGCGATAAAATTCACCGTTAACATTTAAATTGTGTAAACACATAAGCATAACATAATAATCATCTAATCAATTAGATTATCAATAATGTAACATTATTAATTATTATTAGCTCACCAACGTTAAACGACAACTAGTGTGTGTTTACGACGCGTGTATGCAAGACTTAACGAAACTAACAGAGTTTGATAACGGAAATTTACCGGATGTCACATTATGATTATTGTGTATTTTATTTTTTTTATTTTTTGATTTTTTTATTTTTTTTCAATTAATAATAACATATTCAATTTAATTGTTTAAAATATTAAACTTTAAATTAAAGAAAGAATATAAAATAAAGAGACAAGTATAAGAAACCCACAAGTTTCATAAATGACAATAATGGTCATTACAAGAATATAACGACGTTTAACTTTTGTTTATCAAAAACACAAGATGTCACAGATTACATCATTGTTTATGTTCAACTCAAAGGTACTCTTATGACGATTAAGGTTGATTACATCATTGTTTATGTTTAACTCAAATGTGCTCTTATGACGATCAGAGTTGATACATACTCAAAGGTGCTCTAATGACGATTAAAATTGATTACATCTTTGTTTATATTCAAATCAAATGTGCACTTATGATGATTCGGGTTGATTACATACGTCAAATGTTAGCTTTAATCGAATTACAACTGTCGACATAGATTGGATTATTAATATTATTATTGTAATACAATAATAATAATAATAATAATAATTATAATAATAATAATAATAATAATAATAAACTTCATAAAGTTTATTAAATATAAAATATACAAGATCTTTCTCTAAACAATATGAAAAGAATATCTTAAAATTAAAAATCTTAATACACTTAATATAAAATCTATCAGAAGCAAAGTTATATATATATATATATATATATATATATATATATTATATATATATATATATATATATATATATATATATATATATATATAATATATATATATATATATGGAGAAGAAAGATCTAAAAAATCATAATTTTATGTGAAAACTAAAGAAAACAAATAAAATCGATCATATAACTTATGAATTTTTTATCACTGTCTTTTATATTTGTGTGTGTATATATAAATAGGGGTAATCAAATGAAAAACCGTATAATGGTTTTACATATACGTCACATATAGGTTACGTATACATAATCATTTTTCATTCGAAATAGTGTTATATATACGTAAGACTCTTCATTCTCGAATTTATATTCAATATATATGTAACAAATATTTAAATAATATTTTAACAATTAAAATAACTTAAAATTTATGAATTTATTGGTTTTCGTATTTGTCTTTGGTTTTCTCAATAATCATCCCCCAATCTCAAATATATATACAGGGGAGGGATCAAATCAGAACTAGCTTTTTTTTAGAACTTTAGGAACCAATTTCAACCACTAGTTCTTAATAACAAAATTGTAATTAACAAAAACATATTTAAAAAATTTATAAATCAAAAAATAACATAAAAATAAAAAAATAAAAACACAAAAAATGTTCCCCAACTTTCCCTCTTTCATAAAAAATTTATAAAAAATAAAAAAATTCCCGTTTTTCTAACAAAATTCGTTTTACACATGTGTAAATTCAGTACTACACATGTGTATAACTAGATTTACACATGTGTATAACTAGATTTACACATATGTAAACAACGGTTTATGATTTTCTTTAGAAAATTATATCAATATGGTAGGTGTTGGAAAGATAAAAAATACTGAATTTTATGGTGAATTTTTTTTGAAAAAATGATGTTGTGAAAAAAAGTTACGAACGTTTAAAAAAAAGGGGGAAATGGCAGGTGATTTGCATGTGATAAAAGATGAGTGACTGAGATTTGTTCCTAAAGTTCTCACAAAAAAAGGTGGTTCTCATTTGAACTCTCCCATATATATATATATATATATATATATATATATATATATATATATATTACAACAAGTCACGAGCCGAGCTCGAACCAAGCTAACCCTGGCTCGAGTTCAGCTTGTTTATAATTCGAGCCGAGCCAAGCCGGCTCGTTTAGATTCGAGCTTTTTTCGAGCCGAACTTTTTTTTGAGCTTTTTTCGAGTGAACTTCGAGCGAGATTCGAGCCATAAACTTTTTGTACAGCCCTATAATTGACACGACACTTCTTAAGAATATTTTAAGATGGGAGGGGCACCTAGACATAAATCATAATTGCATCATACTTTGGGGTTCCTATTCGTAGGAGGATTGCTATCATCACATTGCTTGAAGATGCTTCACAACCAATGGATGATTGAGCACTTGATGAAGTCATTTGAGAGATTTTTTTATGAGAGCGTTTAAAATGAAAGTATTTGTGAGAGCGTTTTTGAGATTTTTGAGAGTAGAGAGTGTTATAAGTTATTATGATTCAACTAAAACATCCAATACATAATATACTAACCTAATATGGGTATAATGGTAAAAAAAACCTCAAAAAGGGTCAAAAATGGGTACAAACAGCTATATAGCCGTTACCCAATGGTTATATTTTGGAAACCAGTTTAGTAGCTGGTTGTGAACATGTTTGAAAATCGGGTTGGGAACCTGTTTGGGATTCAATTTAGAACCGCAACTGTTCAGAAACTGGTTTCAGTTTCAAAAATGTCAAATCGAGGAGGAACCGATGGTTTGGGTAGGGTTCAAACCGGTTTGGGCCAAACCGGTTTCGAGTTTTCTAGCCAAACTGGTTCCCGAATCGGTTTTTATGCCCACCACTACTACTTGGTGAGGCATGGTGGGCCTCTGTGTCGGGCTGCAACACAACACTGAAAAAAATCCCTATAAATATCAAATTAACACTTTTTTTACACCACTTCAATTCTAAATCTCTCAAATATTACTTTATTATATTTCTATTACATTTATACTATATCAAAATGACCCGCCAATTGTATATTCCCTTTTCATTTTCGAATAGTTTCAAATCCGATGATTGAATTTTTTTAGCCTTCTAGTCGAACACGTCGACGGGATAGAAAGTTCGATAGAACACATTGCAGAGAATCTGGATATTATGGTTTTGAATGATGAAAGATTAGTTTATTAGGATAAGTTATTTTTATTTTTAAGTTAGTTATTTTGGAACCTTTTTAATTTAGTGAAGAATGTAAAAATTGTTGTTTGAAAAAATAATTTATTGTATGGCATGGTATGATATAGGTGTTCCTTCAAATTTTATGATAGTGATATAGTATGACTTGGTTTGAGGTGACAATATGTGATTGGTGGATTCATAGTGGTCAGCCGGTTCACCTTATATCACTTGTAAGATATTTACAAGAAGCACCGCTTATGATGGGTACTTCCTCAGCCACACAAGTTTTTTTGGGTGTCAGTATTAAAAAAAATTTAAATATCACTTGTTTTTTAATTACATATAACTATACATAGAAAATAAATTTCATGGGTCAGATGACAGAGAACATCAATATATAAGTCCACCCCTGTTTATCGGTAAACATATATATATATATATATCAACAAAAAAAATTTAGCAAACATATATGAACAATATCGTGACTTAACTTTATTCCTTTTATATAAATATAGTGCCAGTCATAAAAGGGATTTGCAATACACCTGTGGTAGCTTCTGAAAATCTCACTGTTGTAACTTGTTAAAAATGACATTCATTTCAGAATGCAAATATTTATATATGCTTTACTATTTTAACTTAGTTTATTTTTCTGGTGAGGTTAAAATGGAAGAATAAATTTGATCCTTGATTGAAGATATATAAAGAATGAAGGGTTAAAGATGACAAGGTTGTTCCCCTTAATTGATACGGTCAAGGGCTAAAAGTGAGAGAAGATTGAGTTTTGCAAATCTCAAATCATCTAGCTCATCTCCGTCTGGCATTCCAAATCGATCGCTCATCCGGTTCTATAAGAGGCATTCTCCTCGTCTCCAATGGAATACGATAAACCTTCATCAGTTATCATCTTATACAAATTTTGGTTATTCTTATTCATCAAAAGAGCCGACTTCGGCTTTATTGTTTATCATTAATCTTGTAGCAAACGTTTCAATTGGTTCAGTATAATCATACCGATTGTCTTCTTTTGACATAACTAATATCTTCTAAGTAAATATTCAGATCACAACTTGAAAAATATATATAAAGTGAAACACTAAAAGAACAAGTAATTTATTGTTTAACATAGGAGTGAAAGTATAGACTTACATGCACAAACAACGTGGGTAAACTAATTAAAACAACTATAACATAAAATGCCACCTAAAGTAGCGTGACTCCCGATTAACCCAACAGGTAAGCTGTAGTAAAAGGAAATACATATACTACTACTCCGAGGGTGCATCAACGCCTTTTGAAAAGAATCCTTTTAATGATGCTTTCATACGGACCATCCAAGAAGTAGACTTGTTAGAACGTAGCATCTGCTTTTGGTGTAAAGCATACGTGTGTTTGGCTTGAAGATATAGTTAGAATCACGCATCGAGCGATACATATCCACCAAAATAGGAATTTGTGATAGGCCAAACACAATGACAGGCACGGTAGCTAATGTAGCAGTAAGAAATGGTACCCATTTCAACTCGTTGTCGTATAGCACAAAGAAACTAGCACTGAAAGTCACCATCATTGTTGCTACTGAAAAGAAAAGCGTAAGTAGACCTATCATGAGCTTTTGGGATAACGAATGCATGAAATCTTGTAGATCTTGATGAGATGTGAGAACAGACAAGAACACTAGGAGCGAAGTTGAAGAAGAGAACAAAGAAAGGACGTCTGCAATAACAAAAACTAAGAAGGAAGGCTGACGAATGAAAACGGGAAGTCCATGTTCTTGGTCATAGCCACCTGGAACCGTAAAGGCTACAGCAAATGCAATGGTGACTATAAGTGTGGCAACAAGCATACAGTCTTTCATCCATTTCAATCCTTTAGTAACTAGAAGTTCATTCTCTTTAGCGAATAACTCATATGCTGTCAGACCGTCTGCGTTCTTCATTTCCCTCACATAAGATGGCGTCATCTTCTTTACTTCCTACAATGTACGTACATGTATTATTGTGGACAGCCATAACTCATTACGATATTTCTATTTAGTGAGGAAGAACAATCATATCCCCGATCAACTAGGTAACAAGTGTTGATGATTAATAAAGTTATACTCCAAAATAGATATTTGTAAATGCTAAAAAAATACCAAAACAACTAAATTAAATAAAACTAGTGTTGCATACACACACTCCTCACATTTTCAAATATATATACATATTGTGGTATTTAAATTGTAGTGATCTGTTATCTTAGTGAATCATGGTGTGAATCACTAGAACTTCTTAATTTTCCTATTCAGTGGAAACGTGTTGCGAATTATTGTTTCGCAAGGATGCAACGTAACTAGTTGTTGGAACATTAGAATTAGAATGAATTTAATTTATAATGCATTCACTAAATCAAACATTTTCTGGATTAATTTAAAGATATACCTTGAACCATAATAATTCGCGTTGCATCCGCAGAGATGCTTGAGACGTCTTAGCTGCCATCTCCTTTGAACTCTTACCAACTAAATGAAGCATGGTATTTTTTGTTTCCTTCTCACGAGATATGAATATATTGTACCTCGATTGGCCTATCTCATACAATAGGTTGAAGATACCATTATGACGTCGCAATACAGCTATATGAAATATGGTGAGTTCATCATCATTTTTCTCAAGCATGAGATCAGGATACGTTCGAAGTAACTCAACTATAAACTGAGTGTTTCCTGCTTCTGCAGCATCAAATAATATTCTAGAAGAATAAGTTAGCATTCCTTCGGGTAAGGAAGCTTGAGGCCTTGATTCGAGCAAACTCTTAATTTCATCAAATTTGTTTGTTTCTGTAGCATGCCCCCAAATTTTTTTTAGTAATTCCAGTGCATTGGTGTTTTCTTCCGCCTCAGTTTGTACTTTCACGCCAAAAAAT